>OZ057413.1:31879301-32201018 GCA_964056705.1 Troilus luridus
AGGTTATTGCTGAGTTTAAAAACTGATTAAATTAATTATCCTTTTCGAGTAGTTGGCCAGACCAGGAGAGCTGCCCGCACCAGCAATTAAAGAAAATATAGGACCTTGAAATTGTCCTACTTAATGAAATAGTTTCTCAGAGCAGAGACAATTCAGATTGTTGGACATTTATTGTTGGATTAATTATGACTGACTCATGAAAATTAATAAAATCTCAAAAAATAAAGAGTCATTCAGTTAGAACTTATTGTATGAGGGCAAGAGAAAATCCTTTATTGAGATATATATATATATATATATATATATTCTATAATCATAGGCTGATTTATGATATTTAATTGAAACATATTTTTGATGTGCAGAAGATAAAAAAATATAAGTATTTAAAGCATTGTCATATGGCTAAATTTAACTATTATTTGAAGAAAAAACCAAATACTAATTTAGGTTGAACTAGTCTTATAATTAATTGATCATAACTTCTATCATTTTCTTTTCTCTGTCTTTTGTTCATTATTCCTAAATACGTCATTAACATTTAATGTGAAATATTTTCAATGAGTTTTGTTTGTAGGTTTGTGACTGGTAATGCCCAGCCTGCAGAAATAGACATGCTTTGGGAACTTAGCAAACAAATTGAAGGTCACACCATTTGTGCCTTGGGAGATGGTGCTGCGTGGCCTGTCCAGGTTAGATTTATCAATTATTTTCATTCTTTTGTTTTAAATAAATATTGAAAATTAAAAAATGTCTTATAAAAAAGTTTTTGATCATATAGGTCAAAAGTATTCTCGGCATAGACTAGAAATTTAAACAAATGTGACCTTACCGTCAAATTTTATACGAGGGTGGTTTCCACTCCTAATAAAAGCAAGTGAATTTTGTTGTTCATCTGTTGACAGTTACTCACCATAGTTTCAGCCATTTTGGACGTGCAGTTTTTATGTAACAGTTGTTAACTGACTGTTAAACTTTTGTCGAAAACTTTTCAGACCACCCTCGTAGGTCTACAAATCGGTCATATTTTTCTGATTTTCTTGAGTAACTTGTTTCTAGAGCATTTTAAGTAATTTGAATTTATATTACATATAGTATTAAATTTAATTTATTTTTATTCATTCATGATTAATGAATTAATCATTAATTTATTTAATTTTCAGGGTCTAATAAGGCACTTTAGGCCAGAGCTGGAAGCAAGAATGAAGAAATTCCATGAGTCTAATCCTGAGCGCCAAGCTGCTGTTAATTAACTGATTTTTATCCTTTTGATGTAGTAGAGTACATTGGTTAAATAACAAAAATCGAAGCATTAAATTAATGTACTAAGAAATGCTAACAGTCTTATTGAATTTGTCTATTTCAACTTGGGCTTTACAGAAAAATTTCATCCAGATTTGTTTTTCTGTAATAGTTAACATAAACTGTTTTATCTGTTGTCCTTATGTGTATAAAACTCATGATGTTTTTATTTTATTTATTTGTAAATAATCATTTAAGATCATATTTCCAATCTTAGATTATGATTTCATTGTTTATTTTCTCAAAAATAAAATTTATTAAATGTTATTACTTTGTTTCTTCTTAGGCTTTCATATTATTCTTAATCCATTCTTTGTTATCTTCCATAAGGTTATAATAAGTCTGTTTTTTAAATGGGAGGTGGATATGGTAAAAAACAAACAATTGCTCTAAGTACCATTTATGTATTTTAACTAACACAAATCTAGCAACAGAGCAGTATTCACAATAATTAAATATTTACAAAACAAGAAAAAGTTATAGTAATAATATAATTATTTATATATTTACAATTCAGTCATGTGGCAATCCTTTCAAACCAAGGTCTTATGTATTATCACTACCCGGTTCAACAGAGATTAATTCGAAATTATCACTAATTTTGGCACAGTACCAGTGTAATTTTTTTTTTAACTTTCATAGATTTAATGAAATTTCTAATAACTAGAATAATTTAAGAACTGTCTCTGTTCATTCGGGTGTGTCATTTAGATTTTCAGTCTTATAAAAGTCTACAACTCGACCATATACGAACCACATACCTTGTCTTATATAGGAATATGGAATCACATATTATTGGTAGGAAAACCCCATTCGTCTTCTTCATTTTAAATAGATCACGAGGGCATTTCTATCAATAAATTATCTAATTTTCAACAGTTTTTGCTTTTTTACAATAATGAAACATCAATTTCTTTAAAACATTCTGAAACAACAAAGACTAAGATTTATATCTTATATAATATTTACAATGAAACATATTCTTTTAAGGCTCCAGGCCTAACATCGAAATACATACATACATTTAGTTTATAACATAGAATGTACATAGGTGGGAGTCATTGCTATACACAAACATAACTAAGGCTAATAATTTATCCTAAGACGAGAAATGATAATTTTGATGTACAATAGTAGTATTTTGGGCCCGGATTGGGAGTGGAGGAACACGGACGGTTAGTTCTTCTTTTTACATATCAGGCACGACCTGGTCATGAGTCGTATTGAGGCAAATTTTCTCTTCATGGGCTAACCAGGGGTGAATTAGGACATCTGACGCAGTCATTCTTTCTTGAGGCTCCCGTCTCAGCAAACTCCTGATAAGACATTTTGCCCTCGAGGACAAACATTCAGGAATTACAAAGTGTCCTCTACTAATTTTAACAAACAGATTTGCATGCTCTGCATCGTTGAATGGATACCTGAAATCAAAAAGGCAGAAAATTAGGCTTTTCTAATTATTTAAATTTAATATTGAAGAAAAAGAGCAATGGGTGCATTGGCAGTAAAATAATAATATAAAATATCAATTACCTTCCAACAAGCATAGTATACAGAATGACTCCCAAGGACCACATGTCTGCCGCTCTGCCAGAATACCTCGCGTGACTCCTGAGTATTTCTGGACTTACATAAGCGGGACATCCTCTCTTGTCTTGAAGGATATCGTCATCTTCATCTTCGAGCACTACCGCATCTTCCAGGCTCTCCAATTTCAGTTCCGCCCTACAAAAAATAATAAATAAATAAAATGTCTTAGTTGAAGAAAAACTAAAATTATTATACATAATTACACTAAAAAATGTAATAATTAAACTATAATTTACAGAACATAGTAATTATTCTTCAAAATCTTGGCTATAGATTTTTCAGTCAACTGATGATATAAAAATTACATAAAGGAAGTATTTTTCGTTTGTCAGGTGAATAGTAGTTATTGAGACAAACTCTCAAAACAAGACTTAGGCTAGAGATGATAGCAATTTAAGGACAGTAGCCATGGAGACGATGTTTCAACACTTCCTCCTGAAATAATTTAAATGGTTGACCAACTCATCGGCGGGTGGGTTCAATGATACACTTCCGGCGGAGGATGGGAGCACGGAGGTCGCTGCCCGCCGCTCCCTCCTTACATAAAGACAATGGACGTGTCGAAAGTGGTTGCTTGCTCTATTCAAGTTTGGGCTCAAATGTCGTCACGAAGCTCCTTACAACAGAACTCGCCCTATTGCCTCCCGCTTCCAGCCGGTCCAGGGTCCCTTCACGATTTACTTTTAACACGATTGTACTCGGAGGAGCAGTTTCTATAAGCGTCGTGTTTCAGCTCTGAGCCTGTAACCAGTACACTGCAAGGGCTAGCAAATCCAAACCTAAGGAGCATCTGAGTTTAGTCAGTTTTTTAAAGCCTTTTAGTTTGGTTTCATTGTCTTAAATTATGACAAAGAAATGAAAATAATAATTTTAAATTAATACTTCTATTCAAACGAAGTTTCCTATTTATTCCATGTTTAAACAAGAGTATAACCTTCAGAGTAATGTAGTTAAGTGCAATATGACTCGAGCCGTTATGATTAATTTACAAAGAGCGATGTAAGTAGAATACTGCAGTTTATGCATGCATATCACTGTGTGAAGAAAGCAAAGCCTCCTGATTGCTAGCTCGATTAAGGACGGGGGCGCGGAGAGAGGGCACTTTCCCGGATGAGAAGATCCCACAAGCGGCCACAAAGGGAGAAAGTAGAACCTCCTACAGGAACTGCTCCTCGGGGAGAGCTTTGGCCCAGATATCGGTCACTCAAGTGTCGACTCCTTTGTCTGGATCTGTGTCGTTCCCGCTTCACATCCGCCAGGCCTACTCGTACGCCTCGCTAGGTCAGCTTTCTAGAAGCATATTTTGGAATCCTATGATTGAAAAGGAAGACAATTGAGCAGGCCCTGGTCTTCTGTATAAAGGACCCTATTAGTCATGAATTTGTCCGGGAAGCTGAGGCCTGGTCTCAACAGCGAAAAGAATTAAAGAAAAATGGACAGAGATATTATGATTTTTTTTCTGGTATTCCCCATATTTATCAAGATACTAAGTAGAATTGGCGTTACAGAAATTCGCGGAAGTATAAGAAGCAAGTATGATGAAAACGATCCGCGAAGAGGAGGGAGAGGTCGACGACCGAAAGAGATAGAGAAAGGTACAATTTCTCCACACTGGAGGCGGTTACTTCACAATTACACTTAATATTTATATAACGGCTTGCAGTTGCAACTATAAAGTTACCTTGCGCAAGGTACCCGGTCTCCCTTCCCAGGGCGTTGTACTCCCTAGCTTCAGACCTCTTATTCGGCAACCGTTTTTTTGTTGTTTTTTCCTATCACTTTCTAATTGCAGTCATCTAGGGCTTTCCCTAGTCTTCATTACGTAGGAGGATATTAACAAAGCATACGCACCATTCCTCAAGCCTGTCTTTCTCCTTTTCTCTGTTTATATAACTCTTTTGAATAAAATGTTTCCAAAATCGAAGAGCTGATAAAATTAAAATAAATAACATCCGATTAAATATTAAGGATGGTAACGATACATTGCTCCCAATACAATTTACTATCCTTTTAAACATGTTTACATAAAAGAGAAGGATTAAAGAAATAATTTTTATAATTAAAACTCAACTAAGTATAAAACTAATACACAAATAAAATAGTTAAGAACTTGAAGGAGAAAACGAATAAAACGCATAGTTAATCGTTCAATTTAAAAATCGTAGATTCTTTAGTTATAACAAAAAGCAAAATACTTTAAAAACGCTATAATAAAGTTTTGTTGTAGACTCCTAGCATAGGAAGCTCAATTTAATTTGTCTGTGTTACTTTCTATATAAATTATAAGACTATCTTCTTGCCAATCAGTTCATCGACCTCATTTTTAAGAAATCTCATTAAATCATGGACATAATTAATTTAAATAACTTTTCTAAATTTATATTATATAAAATTACAAAGAAGCTCCTAGCAAAATTATATAGGACTCTCTCCTGGTCAGGATAAACAAAGAAAATTAATAACAAAAGTGAAACTCTTCAGAGGCTATTGAAAGGAGTCACAATGTTTTGCCTATTGCCTAATTGCTCGGGTGCAATGTACCCTCGTAGCTAGCTCAGCTACTGGCTACCGACCTCTTGTCACACTAACAGCTCTTGTCTTATCTACGGGTTGGCTGAAAATTAATATTAAAAAGATTGAAGAAAACAAATGGTAGGATTTTAATACAATATTTGTAATGTTTAAGAACATTTTTTTTTTCTTAACACACAGATTTCCTTTCAAATTGCAAGAAAATACAATCCTGTATCGAACTAAGATATCTCGTGTTGTTAATAGCACGTGTTGTTTGGTGTTAGGTGCTCAATTCTATTCTTATCAAATCTCATCTCAGTACATCCAGTGCGTGAGAAGATTCAAGATAGATATATACATAATAAACTTAATCAAGGATTTAAAAAAATATATATTTCTTTTGGTATTTCCATTTTGTCTCCTCCTAGGAAAGCCCCAGGATGAACTTTCTCTAAATATAAATTATAATCATACCACAAATCGATATATTTATTTTCGATCGAAAAAGCTACGTAAGAGCCTCCTCCGGCTGTTAAGAAGTAGAGGACTAGCTCCTGTGATCTGTCGAAAGAATTTATATAATTTTCGTTCGGGCCTGGGGCGAGAAGAGAGTTGGGCAAATCGAGGGAGAATGGAGAAATGCGGAAACCCCCTCCCGCGGTGTCGAAACCTCAACCACTTTCTACACCAGGCTTATGTGACTTGCTCTGGATGAGCCCTCGGTCGACGACCTCGTCAGCACAACAGTTATCCAACAACATGATAACAAATTATTTATTATGGATAACGATTTTTTTCTGCTAAAAAAAAACAAAACATATATACTGGATTTCTGATACGATTAATTAAAACTGTAGCAAGACACAGTTCGAGAATATTTATTTTAATTAATTAAATAATTAGTTAGTATTCATGTGAAACACACGGGCGTGTTACTTCGACTTTTTGACATTTAATTTAAAACGAATCATTTAATCATAATAAAAAACTAGTCAAAAATGATGGAACATAAATAATATTAAGATAAAATTAAAACTTAAAAGATTTGCTGACAGGATATGAATAATGTATCTCCTTGGATTAGGAATATATCTCAACAATCTCAGATAAATATGTATATTTTTTACTGGGAGATGGTTTTATAAAATGTTTTCTTACGATAAAACTGTAAACCAGGAATAATGGGAATATTAATATTTTGATGGATCAATACCCCCATCTGTGGCTCCCATTTTTTGTAAACTTTGTTTAAAATATTGTATTTATAATCAGAGTTTAATGACTTCAAATATTGTCTTATTTCATCCCAGGCAGAAAATGCTCATTTTTACAAAAATCCATAATGCTCTAAATGGATGTAATGGCAGAAAACCGAGTTGGTGAGGCGAACTGTGTCAAGATATTGCTAAATTGCTCGCAACTCCTTACTGTAACTAGCGCCACAATATCTGGGGCCGGGTTGCTTCACGTCTTTTGTAATCTATGTTAATGAAACCCAGCCGTCCGACGTCCCAGCGCAGACCTTTTCAATATCTCTTCGTCGCTGATTGACGGCCTTCGTAAGCGGAGGATGGTGAGCCCAAAGAGCAAAGGTAAACTCGAGTACTTAATAGTCGATGAGTACACGGTTTCGAGGTGCTCTAGCGATTGCATATAAGGTATATCCCTCCATCCATAGTGTCCTCTAAGGACGGTCAAGTTCTTACAGAGGACAGGATTCTTACAGGATCCTAGGGCATTATCACAGTCTGGAAAGGGCTAACATTAACCAATTAACGCTTAGCAAGGAAACCGATTCGAATCAGAGTTGTATGAAATAAACCAGTCGAGTTGCACAAATCTTAGCGTAATGCGCCGTAGGCCGCTTCCTATGCCATTCTAGGACTTCACACACCGGTTCGTTTCCCCATTCGTGGACGTTACATCACTTTTCAATGATAGATTGATATAATTCCTACATTTTTCAATTTATAGGTAGAGGAATATCGGACCATGTTGAGTTCGTAAGGAAATGCAAAAAAACAGACAGAAAATAATATCTTTATTCCATAGATAAAGAAGGGAACGATCAAAAGTGACGATCGGAAGCATACTGGGTTTTAATATTGAATATCTTAGCTATTGTATTTTGTCTTCTTAGAATTTTAATGGGATCTTCCCTTCTGGAGTTGGTGAGTAAAGTGAGAATTAAATAAAGCTTATTGTTTAGATTCCTAAAGACTACAGGGTGTTTCGGAATTGCACGGCACTATTTTAGGTATGTGTTATCTAACAGAAAATAATCAAAAAAGTTCATATTAACATATATCTCAAACTCATTTGTTAAACAGATATCAACGGTTAAGGATTTATTATTTATTTACTGCATTAAGACTGATTGTACAAAGTTTAACGTGTTTAATACTATTACAGGTTTTAATCACCTGATAAACAGATGGACGATAAGCAGTGACAGTAGTTGCTTATCTGTTTGTCTAGGTCTATGTGTTTTAGTGTGAGTGAATACTGTGAGACAGTTCAATTGATGATTATCATGGGAGAAACCACAAATTTATTCACTTCTGTAGAACAAACAGACATCCTTTTAACTTATGGCGAGGTACATAGAAACGGTGCTGCTGCTGTTCGAAGATATAATGAAAAATTTTCTAACCGAAGAATACCAAATTGTAATACGTTTGAGGCCATTGAAAGACGCCTTAGGGATAATGGCACGCTAAAAACTATACGAGTAAACGCCGGCCGACAAAGATTTCGACGAACTGCAAACGTTGAAGAAGAAATAGTCGATGCTGTTCAGTTATCTTCTACTACTAGTACCAGAAGATTGTCACGTCGTTTCGATGTTTCCTCTACCAGCGTATGCCGCACTTTACGCGAACAATTGTATACATTTCACGTATTGAGTAGGCAAGATTTATTACCACAAGATTATAACAAGCGCAGAAAGTCATCCCAGTGGTTAATTTGACAAAGCACACGAGATCCTAACTTCCTGAACTCCATTTTGGTTACTGATGAATCTTGCTTTACAAGAAACGGGATTCTTAATTTTCGAAATACCCATACTTAGGCTGAAGAAAACCCTCATACGACTGCTGTTGGACATTACCAACACACCTTTTCTTTAAATGGCTGGTGTAGTCTTCTAGGCGACAACATCAACGGCCCCTTCTTTTTGTCACCTAGGCTGTCAGGTATATCTTACTTGCATTTTTTGCAAAATAATCTTCATGAACTCCTAAAAGATATTCCGCTAGAAATTAGGCTGTGGTTTATGCATGACGGTGCTCCAGCTCACTTTTCTCATAGTGTCACTGATTATTTAAATGCAATTTATGGAGACCGAGGGGTTAGTCGAAACGGACCTGTTAAATTGCCACCACGATCTCCGGATTTAACGCCATTAGGTTATTTTGTGTGAGGCTCGATGAAGTCTATGGTTTATTCTGCGGCAGTTGGCACGCAAGCTAAGAAATCGGATCGTGGAAGCCGCAGTAACTTTTTTTTTTTTTTTGAAGCCGCAGTAACTATCAAGCACCATCGTGATGCTATACGAAGTGCCAGAAAAGCATGGATTCGTAGTGCTGAATGTTACATTCAACAAAATGGAGGCTCCTTTGAACAGTTACTCTAAATCTAAATGTTGTAATAATAATACATAAATGCCATACAAATAATAAATAAATAAGTGCCATACAATTCCGAAACACCCTGTATAAATATCGAAAGAATTGTGGATTTTCCTTGAACTTCAATAGATCAAGAAAGGGCTACAAACTAGCTGAAATGGTGAATTGCAATTTTTCTTATCGCTGTCGAACTCCTTTCCGATTCAATTTAAAATGCTTATTTAGACAGCACCCACGGCACCATATAGATGTCTATTGCTGGGATGAAAGCCCAGCGACGACCGGGAGTGGAAGAAGGAAAGGTTTGGAAAGTCGGGAAGAGAAAGATGGAGGGGAGCGGGGTCGTCGACTCTCTAAGTCACGGTTATAGAAATTGCCTGGCTCGTTCGCAAGCGAGTCCGTTCCACATCCTTCTTCCGCCATCTTAGCAACCATTCCGTCTTCCGCTGGCCGCGTAGGGCGACCGAATACCTCATCCGCTTCTACCATCTTCCTCTATCAAGAGAATGCAGATAGCTTCTAAATAATTTTTTTGTAAGCCTGATGAAATAGGACTCCATGTTAGTCCTTCCAGGAAGCATTAGATAAAGCAAATGCTTCTACAGTTCTTAACTAAACTATGTACTTGCTAACATCGCTAAAATATTTTATTATTTAAAAATAATTTTCCATCCAACCATGGAATGAACGATGATACCTAACCCAAGTTCCACCCTATCCATTCATAAGACGGACTGTTTTAAACATACATGGCGGGAATACAGGTTGAGTGCCAAGCAATGGTGTTTTTAACGGTTGCCCAACATTAGGACAATTGTTGGGCCTCCAATATATGACTCAGGTTACACACCTACGTGGGGTAGCCACCGACCGATACTATTAATATTGTCTTACAAGACTGGCAGTGAGCGCGAGAATCTAGATAAGGTGCAGGTGAGGGCAAACACATAGTAAAATTAAAATGATTTAATCATAAAATCTGTTATACATCTTTTAGGAAGATAAATAGGTTATTTAAGTCAACATAAATACGTTTTATTATTAAACTATATATTTTGTTTCTTTGTAAGGGATCAGTTATAGCTTTGTCCTGACCCCATAAAAAATAGTCAAAGATAGCTAAAAATTATCTCTTGTAATTGTGATAAAAAAATAATTTAATCAATAAAGTACTTTGCAAGAGATAATAAAAATATTAAAACCATAGTGGGACAACATTGCCCATTTAATTTTGAGCTGCCATTACGCAGACATTGCCCATCCGCTGAGATTACAATGGCAAAAAGATATGAAGGCCGTTTCAATATAGAAACAATTGTACACCATCCATGTTTCTATGTTGAGTGCTCTCTGAGAGCGTATCGAACTGGGGCAAGCAGCAAACAGAACGATTTAGCAAGAGGACTCAATTAGTAGTGAAGGACTTGTTGAGCAACTCTGTCCCTTGCTCTTCGGCCCTCCGGGATTTCGACTTATCGATTTACGGAACAATAATGCCACTAACATATTAATAATTATCCCACAATGTCAAAACTCAATATCTTCGTAAGAAGAAATAAAATAAAATAAAATTAATTAATAAAAAAACCTTACAACGCCAGTTAAAAATTTCGAAACCTAAAATTATGCGTATTTTTACGAGTCACTTGAAAAAAAAATTCTTAATGAACTCCATTATTTAAATTTCAATCTCTCTACTCAGAGTAAAAACAAATCGGTATATGTCCGAAGGGTGGGGGGACACGTAAGCTGAGATGTTTGTTCCTAATATAGCAATAGATCAAAATTAGTTTAGACGTCATTGTGCAGTAGATTAATTAAAGTCATAGCCTGTTCGAAAAATAAACCTTTCACTGCAATCCAGTCTGATATATAACATATTGAAATATAAAATAGCTTTGTTTATTATTATTATCGTTGATATTTGTTTATTTATAATACGATAAAACTAGATAATAGCAGTAATATATTTTAAACAATTATGGAACTTCTTCATATGCAATTCTTCGATCTGTCGTGGTTTTTTAACTGGATACACCTAGTTGCCTGTCAGTTCCAAACACTTGTAACAGACTCTCCCCGCAGACAGAAGCAGACGAAGAGGAACTACCTCCACCGCCTCCGAAGAAAAAAAACTTGCCGGAGAGGTTGGACTGGTGTGGGCGCGTACGGAATGCCGGCAGGTGAGCGCCCCTAACCTAGCCTCTTCGGTTTTTTGTAGCGGCCTCCAGCTCCAGTACGTTAATATCCTGGAGCGGTCCATTCGAAATGGCTCTCCATGTCACTCCCACGACCTGTGAGCTGTCTGGCCGTTGGGTTCTTAGCTACAATAGTCGAGGGTAACAATGGCGGGGGGAAAGTAATGAATCAAACATCTTAGTATTTACCAGCTGAATCAGTGAAAGAGATGTGGAAGAGGGAAACTATTTTCAAATGACGAATTCTTCAGAAATAATGGCTTTATTATAATTTTATGTCTTAAGACCGTGGAAAAATCCAACTATAATATAATTTATATAAAATAATTAATAATAATAGTAATAATTAATAGATACAACCGATCTCTGCTTACAAACTCACCCCCCCCCCCCACGGACCACTACCCAACACAAAATCCGCCAGAGAATAATATAAATATCTTTAAAGAAAAAAAATCTAATTAAATAAAGAGGACTAAAAAATTATAATAATGAAAAAGTACGAGAGCATATAAAGTCTCTCAAAACACAATATCATGTTAATTCAGTATTTGAAGAATACATATTAACAATAATTTTAAAACATGTAGATCAATGAGGCACAGTTCCACATTCTTGGTAAAGTATGTAACTTTTAAGTGAGTGTTGACTACCGAATTTTTTTAATCACAAATCATTTACATATATTGCTGAGTTGTCGAATCTCGCTTACTGACTAGACTTTTGCAAGACTCAACCAGTCCCTATAAAGAAGGTACTCAACATAAGGAGAAAAATCTGGGGGTTTACCGTGATCTATGGCATATCACCACCCTGCATAACCGTTGTCCAAGAAACAGTACCATGTATTATTAGTCTCCACCATGTACTGAACCCTTCATGGGTTATAGTGGTACACGTTTTATATGTATGTATGTATGTATGTATGTATGTATATATGATATGTATATACTGATTCAAAATAATTGTTATTACTAAGATTTATAATATAAAGATGCCAGGCGGATGTCCCAAAGGGCAGGTAGAAGAGCGAGCGCAGGTGTTGGAAGGCAAGGACTAACCGCCACTCCAACGGCTCTAACGTCCAATACCTTCTTGTGCGGGTGTTCTGTCTTTTTTTTTCCTCTCTACTTTCTTTTATCCTCCGAGAGTCGCTACCTGCTCTTCGGGAGGATCCGACCATTTAGCCAGCGATCAGATTTGAAAGGACAACGAGGAGGGAAAAACCGTTGGGATTCCAACCGATTTCCGCCTTCCAACCGCCCAAGAGCAGATGAACTACCAAATGGTCCCGGTTTTCTCGGTGGACGGTTACGACCAACAACCGCCTCTCTCTCTTTTTTTTGTCCCTACCACAGATTAAGCGGTTAGAGCTAGTAGTTAATAACTGATAGTCGGTTTATCAACTGTTGTCTATAATAAATAATGAAACAGTTCCTTATAAAACATGTTTGCTATCATTAACAGTTACGGTATATATAATTAAAATCAAGAAATAACACAGAAGTTCAGAAAATAAAAAATAAAATAAAATAAACTTTTAAACATTACCAAATAAAAACCCATAATATTAAACAATAATATAAATCCCCGATTGATCCCCAATATTCCTTTATTAAAAGTTCAATATTTTAAAAAATATATAAAGGCCTTTAAATATTTAATATAAAGAACTAATTTATGGATTTCTTTAATTTTTTTTAAATAATGCAACAATTCTTTTTTATATAAAAAAAATTAATTTTTATATATACTGAAGGTAAAACAAAAAATTACAAACAGTAGAAAACAAGGATTGAAGCGAAGAACATCAGATTATCGATGGTATTGTCCAATTAATAAATGCTCCTTGCTATTTTACCTAACGAAATATTATTCTTCTATAGTTCTTTGCTGACAGAATAATATAATTGCATATTAACAACCGGTCGTTACATCTGTCCGTCAGTTATCGCACCTGCATCCCATTGTTGAGGACCCTTTTTAGACTCACCCTTCCAGATTCCTGCCGTTACGTAAACGAGTAACGTACAACGAAATAATCATAAACAGTCACAACTGCCACCATTATAATACTCTGGACCTTAGGGACGGGGTTGGGATGATCAAGTCGGCTGTGACGTCAAAGACTAGTAGTAATAGCGTCATGAATAATTCGTCTAGCCCGGTTTTTGCTTTCTTTTTTCATCGTCTAAGACTTACCTGTTTTTCCCATCCCTCCGCTAGACGCCCTTTTACATTTCAGTGCTTTAAATACTCCCAGATCCGAAGAGTAAACGGCGCATACATATTGTTGTTGAGGAGAATAGGCGCTGTTTGTAACAATCTTCATTGTGATATGAGAAGAATAAATCGATATTGAGATAGCGAAATCTTAAAACAATCGATAGGATTCCCTAACTTAGGTTAATCGACCCCTCGCGGACTCCAGCCAGGGACAACGAACTTTTCCTTTCGCCTTTTGTTTCTCTTTCTCTTCTACTCTTCAGTGGCAACGACCTGAGAGGCTATGCTTCTCGGAGCGTTCATTGTATTGACAACAACAACCGACTTTTATTATTTTCAAAGGCTTACCCTTTGGCTTCCATCGATAATAAAATACGTTATTTTGTTGATTGAGTGGTACAATGGGTGAGTTTCTAAACCCAGCGATGAGTGCAACGGTCCCATCAAATATTAGGGTCGAAGAAAATTATGGTGACATCCATGTTGTAAAAATTGTTAACTATGAATAACTAGTTAACCATGAAAAGTGGTAAGCAAATGTTTGCCTTTATATTCTAACAACATTAGATCTTTAAAACTCATATTATTTGTCAAGTCAGTTTCTAGGGTTCTACATTTTGAGAGAATTCCCCCTTCCATTGTTGAATAACAATGATGGAATTTGAAATAACATTGTCATGTTCTAAATAATAATAATGAATCAGGGAAGTATCGAGAGAAAGATAACTCTTTTGAATCAAATCCGTACAAAACGGATATCAATTTCAAAAAGTTCAAGTGAAGAGTGATGCATTGCGGGTTCTATCGCCCTGTTGACAGAACAGTTTGCGAAATATTGTGATTCATACGGCAGTGTTACATCACCTATCCGCTCAGATTCTAAAAACATCTTGAGTAACGTTCGACGCAGTTACTCAAATGATCATTCATCTAGGAAATTTGTAAAGATAAGAGAAATTTTTCGTACTAAGGACGATTGTACAATCTCGAGTGCCGGGCGACCCCAGGGACCGAAGAAAGGAGAGAGTCGGCAGTGGAAAGAGAACGGAAGTGAAAGAGTTCCGGTTGGGCTAGATATCGCCTCCTTCGTGCCAATTCTCTTTTAGGGCGACCTTTATCTATCCCTCTTTCACGCTCCTACGCGCGCCTTATCTCTGTCGGTTAGTGGGCGATTTAAATGCCCCTTTACAGTTACACAGAAAGTAGGTTTCGTCGGCTCCTAGCCCCTAAGAACGAAATGTCCCGATTCTTTTTGTTAATATTAAGCAAACAAAATAACTTGGAATACATAAAATAATTATTAATCTTCCAATCTGTTTACGTTTATATATTTTTTTATAAGTAAATAAGAAAATGTTTTGTATATTCAAACCATTAAAAAAAGATACTAAACTACTACAAAAAGAATAAGACCTGTAAAATTCGCTGGATCTACAGCTAACAAAATTAAAGAGGTGAATATATTTAAACGACATTTAATTATTTTCCTTCAATATATTGCAAATAGTTTGGTACCCTAAACAAAAAATTATCAGCACTGAAAAGTAGTTTAAATCTGTTCATTAAACACAGGCCAAATAAAAAGAAAATGTATTGATCGTCTGTGATAAGAGTTTTGTATATAGAAATGTTATGCACTAGTATGAATACTTAGGCACAAATTTTATCTCACTTGAGAGGTAATAATACCTGTCTTAAATAAATAAGAAACATCCATTTATAAAATAGAAAAAAAAAAGAAAGAAGCAAGATCACGACAAATACGCGTCTATTTGTTCCAGTTAACTAACATATATTTTTATATATTTAATAGTACATTTTAATACTGGTTATCTATGTGTTCACATTGAGGCTAATCAGACCAGGGAATAAGAGAGATATCAATTCGACTGAAGAAAGCTCACATCTATATTTACTCCGGGACTGATTGATACGCTTGGGGTTGCTCAACGTGTGATAAGCTATCAGAGAGCAGGAGTAGCGATGTTAGAACGTTAAATAAGCTTCAGTGATGATTCTTTCTTTCAAGATGTTTCATATTTCAAAAGTGATTACAGCGATGCAATGGACGTTTATTGATTACTCATAAGGGGGATATTACACAATACAAAACATTTTGAAACCACAAATTCGAGGTTAAGATATTTCATTGGGGTTAAACTTACATTTATAGCTTTTTTTTTTTACTGGAATTGACATCAAGAAGGTTGATTAAAACTATTAAAATACAAAGTTGGTATAATTATATTTCACTTAAATTCTCTATATTTACCAGAGCACTGTAAGAAAATTTACAGCTTGATTGATGAAACTTTTGAGGCTATGGTCAAGGGCGGATGCACGTGCCTCCCCCCGCTAAATCCGCCCTTAGCTATGGTCATACGATCGTTCACTGGAACATATCGTTGAAAACGCAAACCTTTAAGAAAAAAAAGAGAGAGGAGCAATTACAGGCAAAAGACTTGCAATCGGTTTGCGTAAACTTGGCGGGGTTAGGACAATGGCTAAGGACAGGGGGCCTTGTCCCAGATCGGCAGCGCGCCCTTGGCCTCCCTGACTTCCCAACCACTCCGTCTCCAGTGTCTTCCGGCAAGGCTGAGGAGGGATCATCCTCCGCCCCCTAGTAGCAATAGCTTCCTAGTCCACTCTGCGGCAAGAGGACAGGTGATAGATTATTTCTCAGCTAACGGAGGATGATTTCAAAAGTCATCAGATCAAGTAGGTCAAGATCCATTTCAAAACCGAAAAGTGACGTTCTCGGAGATCGGGTATGCTCGCTCGTGTTCGGAAGCCTCCGTCTCAATTTAACCTCAACCCAATATTCACCCTATTATTTCGAAATCCTACTTAACAAGAAATCAAATATACATAATTATGATGTTAATCGTATAGTAATAATACCGACAATCTATACATAAATATATTCTTTCTTCTTAGTACAAATCTACAAATTCCATCCATTTTGAAATCCTGCCTCCTATTCCTCAGATCATGTAACTCTGTAATCATTTCGAACTACAGCAAACCTAACAAAATGTTTACACCAAATTTATTTACTAAGAGTCAAGTACTCATTGTACTTCGAGCCTCCTTCTGTTCAAAGTACTAAGAAGCATAGTTAATGGTATTGAACATTTTCACTGATTAAGTTATCAATAAGCATTATTTAGAGTATATAGAAGAGCTAAAATTAGAGGAAACGACTAACGTTAATTTGGAAAGCAGAGCGTTCAAGTTCATCTCCGCCGGGCCAAACGAACTAACACATGTTACTTTTCCGTTTAACGGGGCCCAACCGCTCCTCCTTCAACGTCGGATTAACTTAACGCCTAAAGAATATTTAACGAGCAGGGAAATAAACTGTTACGTAAGTATCATCAATGATTTCGAAATCAAAATAGACAAACAAATGTCATATCTACGAGATAATTAACTATTAGTAATTAATATAAAGCGATAATAGCACAAGTGTCTGAGAACGCGTCTAGTCCAATCCAAGGATTTTATTTATTTCATAGATAACATATTCGGTATTAATTTTTCTCCGTTTCACAGGCCATTAAAATTGATTGAAGGAAAAGTGTCAACAGCAAAAATATACCCTTTTTATTATTATTTTAGGGCAGAAGAGAATGGAATGAACGTTGGATTCAGTTATCCTTGAAACAATTAAATATTAAAATAGGAACAGAATGGAGCTGATGGCGTGGTGGACAATGGCTGACATATCGAGTGGGCGGATGGATGGTGGATATTGATGAGATGGGGGTGCCAGAATGGTAATAGTTTTAGGTAAGATGGGTTTCATCATTGGAGCAGAAGGGGACCTTCGCTGGAGGTTGCAACACCAACTGAGGCAACTCGGGCCTTGCCACATCAGTTGCATGGCCGCTCCCTTCCTTGTCCTTCTCTCTCATCCTCCACAGCGTCACTTAGCGCCGCCTCCATCGGCATCAGGAAGTCCATCGGTTCTAGGACCAGGAGGGGATATCATGGGGCATCACCAGGCTGGTCGGCAGAGGCATCATACGAGGCTCAACTTATAGAAATAAGAGCATACAATTAAAAGGGTAAAATCCTTTCCCAAAATAACAGATTAAAAGCGAGGGGGCAACATGAATAATTAATCGCTTTCAATGATGTTCATCACACATTAAACCATTATCATATAATCAACTATCCATGTTTCATATGTTTGGACCGAAACTTTATGTGTTAATATATCTAATAAAGAATATAGTAGTTTTTATTTAAATAAATCAATTTCTTTTAAATGTATAGTTACTTGTTCTTAAAAAAACTTAGGGACCCGTTTCAGAGAAATAAAAAAAATAAGTATTATGTTTTATTAAAAGTTATTCATCTATTCCTAGCTACACAGGTTTCTAATAATAATTTTGAGGACAAAAGAAAATAATAGTTATGCAATAAAAAAACTATCGTGAGCGCTATTGCAAAATGACAATAAAACTTGGCAATCTTATCAATCGCTATTCCCAAAGAGGATCGTAAATATTAAATGCTGAAATGAAGGCTGACTAAAACTACTTCACAGCCATAAAACAATAAAAAACTATAAATCCTCATAAAAAAAATGACATGCTACGGTAAATGCAATCATGCGCAATAGCCAGGTTCCCAAAGTAGGAAACGCCATACCGCATAAGGAACGTTGCACACTGCTAATGCAATATTTCGCTCGCCTCGGCATTTTAGTAAATATTTCTAATCAGTTGATAAGAAATGGACCAATCCCAAGGAGTTAAATGAGCGAAGAATGTAAATTCCGACGGGTTTGCGTCAGTGGGCGCTATAGCAACACATCCTCCCTCTTGACAAATCTCTTGCGACCTCCCGTCTCTTGCGTACTCTTGTTACAAACTGTCCCGCAATATCTTACCTTTTAAACGGCTGCCTTGCAAAGCAACAGCAATGCCATTTGGAAAACAATTCGCTATTATTTGTTACAATAACCATTCGGAGGGAAATAAAAAGTATTAGGATTAATCAAAATATTTATAAATTATGCTATGTAGCCGATTTTTTTAAGCCATGATGAAATAAAATTTTTAATAATAGAAATTTAATCAATTAAGATGAAAATCCACGAATGATATAATGAGAAAGAGGATGAAGAGTTAGTCGCTCGCGGTTATGTACAGCGCAAGATATGTTAATCTTCTCCACCCGACCTTGATGCGCTGCTCTGTTTCAAAACAGGCAGGATGTGGACAGCGATAAGGTGATAGCTGCCTCATGCTCTATCTCTTCTCTTCATAATCTCGACCCAGCGGCAGCGCTGGGAGCACGGACCGTAGTAGTAAACCGGGTAACCGGCCAGGAATGTGTAAACAATAATCTTGGCAGAGATAGCAAGTGTTGCACAAAGTCTTAGCGAACTGACGATACCTCAATTGTTGAAAACAAGTTAAATATAAATATAATGTACCAGGATGCATCCCACTATACCTGAAATTAGTTTGGGATACCTTAAGAGATTCCAGAAGGAGGGACAAAAAAAACGATACCCTTAAAAAAAGGCGACAAAACTAAGAATTGTTTGTTAAGTTTAAAACGCGTTATAAAAACTACAAACAATTCTGATTGACAAGGGAGGCTGCCTTAGCCTGACGTAGATTATTGCATAATTTTATATTATATAAGTTTAAAAACAGAGGACGAATTATTCTGCACCGCCAATGGAGAACTGCGCCTATCCAATTGAGCCGCCATTTAATGTCCTAGTGTTTTATTTATTAATATTTTTTCTAATATTTTTTAATGAGGAAATGGACTCTCGACTTGACGTATATCAGATACACAATGCGCTGACCTTCCGCGAGATAAATACCTTAATTTCTTAGTTTGTTTTGTTGCAACCTAAACACCTCATCCTTCTAGTGTTTTCCTCTTTTCCATAACCTTGGGCGCTACCAGATTCTAACCATCATTTAAAATAACCGATTAAATTATATACAAATTTTATAGAAACCGATCAAGTAAGGTTTATATTTGCTTTTCCTAGTAAATAAAGCGATTTGTTTCTTAAAAATAAGGCACGCTATCTGTGGAAAATATTTTGTTTCTAGCGAGGGCGTGAACGCTTCAAGGACGATTTCCTTTTGAGAGTTAATTATTTAAGAAAAAAAACACGTAAATGAAACTAAAAAATAACAACAAAGCGAAATTAATTATAGGTACATTGTTAGCGAATTTTTATTTTGTAAATATCTTTTTCTTTTGTCAATTATTCCAATGCCATCACAGTGGAAAAGAATCAATAATAAAACCCAAAAGAAATAATAAAATTAAAAAAAAACAATGTTTTAAAAGGTCCTTAATTGTCCAGGAAATTCGTATTAAAATATCTTTTTTGTGTTCATGCAAAATAATTAAATTTTTTGAGCATTGACTGGATAGAATGTGGATCAAAGATGTTTTTCAATATGTTTTGTTTTTATTCTAATTAATGAAAGATAAAAAGTAATTCAATTTTTGTCAATTATACTTAAATGTACATCTCTAGCGTCTACATTTTGAGAATAATAAAAAATAAACCACTGAGAAATAATAAATTCTGGCACATTGTTTGAATAATATAATAACCATGTTCTGCATGACTTAAGCTAATATTTAATAAAGTAAAAATGAATGAAATAACTCACCTAGAAGAATCCGAGAAGACGAACTTCCTCAGTTTGAGATCTCTTAAGACAACTCCCTTCTCGTGGCAGGCAGCGACCGTCTCCGCCACTTGCCGGAAGAGTCGCCTCGCTTCCGTCTCCCTCAGCCTCTTCCTCGACCTCACGTGGGAGTGGAGGTCTCCTGAGGAGCCGGGGAAAACCAGGTACATGTACTCCTCTCCGAGAACTACTTCTTGAAGCGGGTTGATCCGCGGATGGCCGTCCAGCCTCAGGTGGGCCGATACGAGGCCCGTGCAATCCCTGCCGACCACCTGTCATCAAACAACACCTATACGATCAGAACTTGTCCAATGAGATCCCTCCAGAAGAAAATATTAAATTATAATGCAGAAATGTGTTAAAGAGTGGCTTTTGTTATTCAAGTCATAAAGGGGAAAGCAAATTATACTTCCAATGAAGACGCGATTGATTCATGTAACATTATGGGAATGATAGTTGATGAGGAACATTTCTGGTTAATGCTATTTTAGAAAAAATATATGAAGATACTGTTGGGAAACTACAAGAGCTTATTGAACACTATTGAGTAGCTAATCAGAATATTTGCTAAGACCCTGGTCTCCATCTGTACGAGCAGATATCTGACGAAAGTTAGACCCTCAGCCATAAATGCGGAAATTGGTAATTATAAAATAAATATTTGTTGGAATTAAGACTGATAATATTGACAATAAAGGGTCGGCTACTATCAAGATGTTTTTTAATGCCTGAATAATACGGCTATAGAAGGCTTACAAGCCAGACGAAAAACAGCCACGGAGGAGATAATGATGGGCGGTGTCGGGCAATCAATATGACTGCGATAATGCCGGGAGGAAGAACTGAGAAAAAAAAATTATACCATAAATAATTCCTACATTCTATCATTCGCAATAAGATAACGCCGATTCACGAGTGGACTTCATTCTTGTCATGCAATTCCTTTCTTTTATTTATTTGTTTCTTTGGCTAAAACTCAGCACAACAGAATCCTATATCGTCAAATACTTAATGTGCTGTTTAACCAGCCAACTCAACTACAATTCTTCATCCCTCTGCCCTGATGATGGCCTAAAAATTAGTTCGAAACGTAGGCACAAATAAAATAAGTCTAACTTGTATTGGGAATTTATTGACTGCACCCCCTGACCATTTTACACTCCTTCAAGATATATCCAATCAACCATATCCACATGAATTTGCTATTTTAAAGGTATAAAGCTCCATGATAAGCACCATTTATAGTTAATAGGATAATTCTGACGGTTCAACCACTCCTAACTTGTTCTTCAACGATATGACATCTGTACATTATTATTAAAATTAGAGGTCTAGAATGGAACAGATTTAAATTTTTTAATATATTAAAAAATCAAATCAGAATCTCATCCATGTTTTATTCCAGAAAAGGAATAGAAAATGTAAGATTAGTAAGGTGGGATAAGAATTTGTAACAAGGAGGGAAAGAAAGAAATAGATCGCGTTCGAGAGAATGTTAGTTGTTACATAATAGATGGCAGCAGTTTCGCACAAGAGATGTGAAACGGCTATTTCTCAAAAGTAATTGCCAGTATCTTTCTACACCATTTCAGGGATGTGGCCACAGTAAGCTAGCGCAATGAAATATGTTAAACGTTTATTACTATTATGGTTTTATAACCAGGGTGTTAAGCTTTGTCTGACAAATTTATTTAGTGGAAATTAAAAATATATAAATAAATTAACTGTCCAAGAGTGGATCTGGTGTCCTTCGATATATCTGTCAAGGGCTTCGGCCTCTATACCAACTAATTTCGACACATGTTTCATCAGCTTTGCATACTGTGTCAATTTGATTCATACTTCAATGAAATTGCATGGGAACGAAATCTATTCTAATAGCATCAGTGTAATATTACATAATTAAATAAATAAATGAATTTATTATATTTAAAAAAATAAAGATTATGAAAGTACTTTTGTTGGGACATGAAGCTATAAATCTAGACATGTTCATTAAAAAGATATGACGTAGGTTCCGGCAGAGAAAGAAATGCTTTGACATTGCACGTGGTAGACACTCACTCCTTCATAGTTCTTACTCTTGATTTTTTTTAAAGTTATTATTTTAAATATAAGTTGTTTAATGGTTTCAGCATCAGAAAACATATTCGTTAAAAAATCAATATTCGTATCCTATAACTGTTTCCTAACATTGTAAAAAAAATAAATATGGGAATTGGAGTTTTGATGGTGGGTGGGGGGCAGAAGTTGGTGGAAATCGGCGTTGCGGTTCTTAGGTTTTTCTAAGACATCAATAAATGCCATTTGTGACATATAAAGTGCAGGGAATAATTAATAATAGTTTTCTAATGAAATTAATATAACCATATGATATCTGATGAATCAGACGGAAAAATCACATTTCATTTATCATCCCGGAAAAGTTTAATTTAATTGTGTAATGACTTTACAGATTTCCCCACGTTTTGATCTAAGAACAAATTATAGAGCGGAAAAACGACGTTTACACATCTTACAATAAATGCTCGATATAAATGTTCTTTCAGAGTAAGATTTTGATAGTTCAGTTGAGTAACAATTCATACAATATTAAGATTTTGAAAAAAAAAATACTGCAGTAATTGAAAAGATAATTTCATAATGGTTAGGATAGATGTAACACACGCCTCGAGGCAGCGCTCTTGAAATCAACTGAAATAGCAGCGGCCGACATTGGGCAAGCGAACCCTGTCCTGGTTCTGCTCGCGAAGGACAGACCCTTCGTTCGATAGTACGCTCGAAAATAATCGATACATCGAACATCGAAGGCGGGTAGAGATCCGGTTGTGCGGGCGAACCCTTTGTTGGCGGCTGAGGAGTAACTGACCTCAACCAAGGACGTCTGCAGGACCTCAGAGATCCCCCTCTCTCCTCCTCATCCTTGTCCGAGGTTACAAAGACCATTTGCCAAACCCCGCCTTGCAAAAGAGCCTGTCCACTCGCGGGATCTTTTGTTCTGTCCGAACAAGACCACAAGATTTACCATTAATTTGTCGACAAAGACATTGTTTCGCTGGCTTATGAAATATCCATAGATTTCAAACAGGTTACCCAAACGAAATAAAGTAATAAAATACATAAAAATAAATCTATAAAATTTTACAAGAATAGCAACAAGGGACATGTTGGGCTTAGACTTATTGTTCCAATAATAGAACTATTATAATCATTTTTCTGTAATAAACCTATGTTTCATAGATATATTTCTATACAAGTTTTAGTTGATTGAGCACGATATGATACAATTCCTGCTTGGAAATGTTTTAAGATATATTGGCTTAATAAACTGGACTTTATATTTAAGAGGTTTAAATTTTGAATGTAAAGAATAAAATTAGCGCACAAAAGCATTAATTGAAAGCTAATTTTCGCAACCTCTTCCCAGATCCATAAATAAATCCATTTCAAATAGCACGAGCCAGCGACCGAGCAAACACATTTATAACTGATCTACTTAAGAGTAGTGTTGTAATGTCCCGTGGAGGAGTTTCGACACATCTCAAAATGCGCCTTTTTCGAGAGTATTTATAACGTTTTTCGAAATGGCAAATCCCAAATTAGATCCTGATGCCTCCCTCCGTTTTCTCCTCGCGTAAATAGAAATATACCGGCAGATATTCTGGTCTGGGCTGCCGGCAGACCGTTGGCACTAGAGCACCGTAGGCGCGACACATAGGAATCCGTTTCGCAACGCGGCTCATTAGTTTGAGGGGGGGGGTCTTATCTTACACAGGGTTGAGGATTCAGGATATCATGTTACGGGAAAGGCAATATTGCAATAGCGAGTAGAACACACTTAGAACAAAAATAAGTAAAAAACTAAAATTTTATTAAAAAAGTGGATAGTTTTCATTAAATATCGTTAATTATGATAAACACAACAATGAAAAATGTAATAATTAGAATCCCATCAACAATCTGTGGCTGTCAGCTTTGAAAACTCATAGTCATTCTCTGCCCTAACGCGAACAAAGAACTCTGTGTATGTATCCTTGGGAAAATGTCTGTATTCAGTTATAGACTCCTTTAATTTTTTTTATTATTTGTTTATTTGTTACAAGGAACAACATTAATTAGAGCAAAAAAGTGAATATACTGAAAAAATTTTCTCACGAGAATTTTAGGCCCAAGCTCTGTTATGCTCCCATTTGCTCGGATTTTTTTTTAAATATATAAAAATGTTCTTCAAACACTTTGGAAATTTTCACGACTTGTCGCCGGCCTGTTTGTGGAAATAGTTCAATATCACCATTGGGGAATCGAGAAAGCACACGGGAAGGGAATTAACTGGGGTCGGGAGATAAGAGCTGATAAGAAGTGCAGCCGGGCATCACCGTGCTCTGCAAGTTTGGCATCAATTCAATGCACCTGATTCACATGTTTTGATTTTTCCCTCATGAACACGGGATAATTTTCATTTTTAGAAAGAAAACTAATCGCTGATGTTTTAAGTTATAATAATAAATAAATAAAACAAGTATCGATAATTCAGTTATCAATCGTGAGAAATTTAAATATAACCTAATCAGTATAATATTACATACATAAGGATAAATAAACACCATATTAAAATAATGATAATGATAAACCATACTAATTTATAGTAAAACATAAAAATTTAAAATATATACTAAATATGGTTGTAACTATTTTTTTTTTTTCAATTTTAATTTAAGAAGACGCTCTTATTGCATTGTTTTTAGTTACATTCAATTATGAATCTCCGAGATTTAATCTATTATCTAAGAATCTTATAATTAAGATTGTAAATGTAACTTATTTTTGGGTGATCCTAAAAATCAATTAAAACTGATGAAATGTGCTCTCCTATTGCTACGTCAGGTAAATGACGTCAAAGAGGATTGAGAAGTGTTTTTTAAGTTTTTACCAAGTCATATTTGTATTATTAAATCTCACAAAAAAATAATTATATGTATAGACACAGTATATAAATTTTTATTATGCATATTTTCAATGAAATGTTCTACGACATTACGAAAGGATGTAGAGCTTTTCAAGGCAACATTGCATGCTTGAGATCGTTATGTACCGAGAAGGTATTGTATAACGAGATCTGTTTAAAAGAGAGAAAAAAAAAACCTTTGCCATGATGTTAATGGCAAGTGTAGGAAGAGAAATGGTATTGGAGAAGTGAAGTGGCGCTAGGGCCAAGGACTTAGCGAGCCACCAGCCGCGCAGCCTTGCGGCATTTCCTCCCACCGTCTCCTGATAATGACCTTATCACTCAGGTTATTAGGTGGTCATCATTAATATATTTTTTAAAATATAAAAACTCCATAAATTCCAAAATTTGTAAAAAATATTCCTATTGCGAGAACAAAACAACATTCCTAAATCGAAGCATAAAGACCGGATGTGAATAGACAAAGAAACTGGGCACATTATTTGAGTCTGTCCTATGGACAAAGAAGGGACGCCACTTAAGATTTGAAAAGTATTCATATCAAAGAAAACAAAGTGTAAGAAATTTTAATTCTTATTTTATCTATGTGGACAAAAGGATTTTTCGTCACAAAGGAATTAAGAATGTTTGTATTGAGATTATTACTCTAGGGGTCTAAGAACGTACAAAGGTTAATAATTTAGTCTAAACATATTAATAAATATACTTTGAAAAATATTGAATGATTAATTAAATATGAAGAGAAAAGAGAAGAAGGTCAATGTTCGTTATAAGAAAAAAATTATAAATCAATAATTTTTGTGAACTGACGTTAACTTTGAGTTTTTTTTTCAAAAAGATTTTTCCAAGTAAGGGTTGTTAATTATAAAGAGCAATTAATAAATTCTTAAGGAATTCAAAACCTTCCCTCTTTCACTGAGTAGAGATAATCAAGATATATAAATGACTACTCACCCTGCAGACCATCTCCTTCTCAGTCGTAACGTCTATACAAGTGTGATGAGGACATCCTTCCGGCGGATCCAGGAGGATGTACCTGTTGGCTAGGAGGTAGGCCGAAGGAGGAACTTGCCGTTGCTCTTCGACGGTCCACGGCGGCTGGACGGATCCCGGGCTGCTCGGCCCGTCGTCAGGAACCTCCCGCGCCGTTGCCGGCTTCTTCAGCAGGTCTTCGCGAACCACCTCATCTCGTCGTTCCACTTGCATCATTGGATATCACAAAATAAAACTGCACACCGCTTATCAAAATTCCACTTTCGGGTTGTCGAAAAAATATATATAACTTTTTCGCGGATATATATTTTTTCCTTATGTTCTCATATACTGGTTACGCACGCACACAAAAACAAAATACGAGTACTTATATTACAAACAAAACTCCCCCACTGCACTCAGGGCTTCCTCTCCCTTCTCCGACGGGTACCTGCGGACAAAGAGAGGCGAAGGGTTAGCAACAAGAATTGGGAGATCGCGCGCGGCTGCGTCGACCTATTGATTTGCCGCAGTCACCAGGATCGACCCTCAATTATTAAAAAAAAAAAATTAATAAAACTTTAAATGATTCAATTAAGATTTGAAATTTACAGATAAAAAATGCAAAATTAAATTAAAAATGGCATTAAAAAAAAAAGAAGTGGAATAAAAAAGATTCCCACTGAGTATCAAAAGAAAATACCTACTTGTTTTGTGGGTTGTTCCTGAAAGGTAATCTTTCCTGAGTATGATCGAAAGGACTGAGCTGTGATACAAAGGTCTGGTGCCCCCTCAGAAACAAAACACAACACAAGTCAGAACCAATCCTGAAGCCATCTTCCAACGAACTGAGCCGGCTTGGACTCCCCACTCCAGACCCCCCGGCTACCCCCACTCCTCTCACTTCCTACTCCACGCCCTCCTTATCTCCAACGCCTGCTCACACATCCTGATAACTTTTCTCCTTTCTCCTATCTCCCTATCTCTACCGGCTCGTCTTAGTCTCCGGGTTCAATGTAGAACAGCTGAGAACCAGCATTTCTTGGGGGAACTGGCGCAATAAATGTTATGATTGCTTGGGTTTATTCAATTTAGTGTTAACCATCACGATATGTGAATAAGAAGAATGAAATGGTCTGGGAGGAGGTCAGAAAAAATTCTCTTAAATAAGGAGAACTTTTTATTTGAAAGTCAACGTTTCGACCCATATTGTAGGTCCTCTTCAGGACTTAAAGTGGGATCATGGCTTGGTATGGGATCAAGGGTTGATATGGGAATTGGTAAACTATTTTACGAAAATGTAATGTAATATATCTTGGAATAAATAATGAGGATGCAGTAGATGTAAATTTTATGCCTCAGGTTATTTTCTATTACAAAATAGGTTATATTTTAGGTTAATTGTCCAAATACTTTGATCCACACTTACAATTACTTATCAATACCAATAACGATCTGAAAAACTTTCTTTAAACTTTTGCTTCAAGTAACGAAGAAATAAATTTTAATAGTCCAAAGTTATCGAAAATTTTCTATCCTGAAAAAATAGAAAAAGTACAAAAATTTGACCTCCTAGCTACAGAATTTAGTATTATGGAACCATTTATTATTTCGATTTTGAGAATATTAGGTTACATTGACAGCAACCAAACTATTTCTTCCACATCTAGACCCCATCCAACCTCAATAATATAGTATGACCCCATAAATATCAATAATAAAATATAGTAATGTCTTTAGTACTCAAAAATAACCGTTGAGGGCTCGATTCGCATTGAGTTACCATTGGTCTTGAACTGGCTAAAAAAAATACGGTATTTTTTAAATTTCATATTTTATTGATATTGCTGATGAAAAACTGATTAGAAATATAATACATGTTTGCAACAGTGACATAATTCAATATTAATAACGTCTTCTTTTTTTTAGAAAAATTCTAGAAAAAGTTGTAGATAAACGTATTTTTATTTACTTTTTTAAATGTAATATTAATTGGTTTATACAGGGTTTTCTCCTTTCTATAATTTAATAATTTGATTCTGAATAATTATTTATATATAAATCGAAATCAGATAGGTAGTAGTAGGAAATATACTGTGTTGCAATCAAGGCAACAAAATATAAAAGTTTAGTTTAATAGAAAAATCTCGTCAAGATATTATAAAAAATAAAAAGAATATTTAATCTCTGAAGTTGATCAATTTGCTTAAATTGATTTTTTATTTCATTTTAATATGAATCATCATATTGCGAGTTATATACGTATAATTGATTATTCATCAATATAACAGCAAAACAAAACAATAGAATCGATGATCAATGCTTTTAAACATTAATTAATTTGAATATTAAATTCAGAAAATCTGATGATAACTTTATTTTTTTTTATTTTAGAGAATTATAATTGTTCTTAATAGTTAATTATGTTAATATTTAATCATCATAAGATATAAGGTAAAAATATTATAATAATTAATTATTCATGAAATTCATGAATTACCATAAGTAGATATTAATAGTAGGCAAAGCGCACTGGAAACTAAAATCACTTGAATATAGCTTATTACAAAGAAGATTTTTGAATCTTCTACTTTAGTTTATTTTTTTGATATAGATTATATGAATATAAAAAAAAATGTTTGAAAAACAAAATAAAATAAATAAAGATAACTACCTGGTAATACTCCGCAACTATGAGGTTAAAAACTACTGAACATTCGGGTTACTACTTTCTTGACAAGAGTGACAAGTTCGAGATTTATTCTTCTCCTCATCTATAAAGATATTAAGAAATTATGAATTTCAATCGAGATGAAAGATTGATTAGCAATATAGACACAATTTTGAGCAATATTTAATTAATTCAATGAAAAATGCAACAAACATTATGACGTAAGATTTTAGTCTCTAAAAAACAAGGAAATTTAGACATAATCATTTTCACTAAGGATTGTTTTGTATGACATTGGTTTATTGAACATTCTTTCCCTATCATGAACCTTTATTGCTCTGTATAAAGCAATCATGGACTTTTAATTTAATGTTATATTATATTCATATATAGTCAATGGTTTAATATTATATGATATTTATTTAAAGGTGGTGAATTTAAAGGGCGGAAGAATTGAATGAAATGTCCTTAAGCCCGGCGGAGGCGTTACGGTTCATGGAGTTGAAATGAATGAACGTTGTAGAGATCGGGGAGGGGACAGCCTTTACTCTCCCATTCATTATTCGCACCCCTAACGTCTCTTGTAAGCTCTATTCGCAATGTATGCGCCAATAAGAGTTCAGTCATAACTTAAAAAACTAAAACTAAATGCACCCAAAATCAAAATCATCAACGTCGTAACTTCAACGTAACTTAAATCAAATCTAATAGAAAATATATGCATTTTTTTTATTTTAATGATACAATATTTTGCATTATAGTATTGGGTCGTTTCACATGAAATGTCCGTTTTTAGTTTTTATAAAAAGTTAAATCACTAGATTACTGCTGTTTACAAATGTTTATATTTACAAATTCTAATCAGCTGTTATTTATATTCTGAATATATTTACTTTCACTACAATTGAATGAACATTGTTTAGTATGCCATCAAATATGACAATGTAAACATGAGATTTTCGTATAATTTTTTATACGGGTTTAAACCTGCAGCCCAAGCTGCTAGAAACATAACTTTCTTCGGGGAAGGGTGATATAACAAAACCGACCATTCGCCGTTAGTTTGAGAAATTTTCAGCTGGTGACACAGATCAATTCATAAATAATTAATTTTTCCTATATATCTAGTGTTGAAACTATCACATCCACGTCGTACTGCAGGGCTCTGCTACTCTGCTATACCCTTACACGACAACGTTTACAATCTCATGTTTCACGACAGAGAGTGAAGAAACTAAACGAGCTGGATTACGAAGAGCTTCTATACACACCCACCTTATTCGCCAAACTTATCTCAAACAGATTTCCATCGGTTCAGAAATTTGGACAACTTCCATTACGGTAAAATTTTCGAAAATGATTTTCAAGTCAAAAACACATTTTCAGACTTAATTTCACAAAAAAATTTGAATGTTTTCCATTTTTTCTTTTCCCAGCCCTGAAAATGGCCTACATCTTAGGCCGAAACGTTGGCACAATAAAATAAGTTTTTCTTAGTTTGTGTAATCTTTGACTGCACCCCCTTACCAATTTTAGCCATTATTTTGAATAAATATATCTACACTTTAAAAAGTTGTAATAAATAACCATTCCTTAGCCAATGTTTATTTATTTTTTTTTAAATGGAACGACCCAATAAAAATATTTTGTATGATAATGTACTACAATAATTTGTAAAATATGAAATATTTTATAGTTTTTATTTTTTAAATTACATTTTGCCTTATGAAATATAATCCATAAATTTATATGTCAGGTATCGATCCACAAAGTCATCATAAAAAAAATTGTTTAGTTTGATTAAGCATTCAGGAGCCCTCGGTAATTACAAATATTCGCTGCGTCATCCTCATTGTCGTTATGAACAAAGATAATGATTCATTAAATTACTGATATATTATTACACAAATGAGCATCATACATGTTTCTGTGTAAGTGTTAGGCATGTGTGAGATTGTGATGATGCACAAACAAGTTGGCCTTAACATTAAACAAAAAATAATGCAACAGTATTCGGTTAATTTTACATACATTAGAAATGTTAGGAGCGTGTAAAAATAATTTTTCCACTTAATCTTATGCTCATCTACCATAAAATCAATGTTGAGGATTCTGTTGGATCCAAAATCAAAATCACTTCTCCTGTAACTCCCCGAACATTCCACGTAGCAAGTGTGGTATACCTTTTTCTACGTCATGTTTTGTTCAATATAATCTGATAGACTGCTTTTCTTTCTGTTCTTGTCATTTATGTTCATCTCTGACAGACAGGGTATGGCTAATCCAAGGCATGGTAATGGGGCTGCCTTCTTGAAGTTTCCAGGACAACTCTACTTAGCTTCATGTCATCATCATCATCATTCGTGGCGCTACAACTCCTGTAGAGTCAAGGCCTCCTGCAGCTTGGTTCGCCAGTCTTCTCTATTGGTTGCCACTGCTCTCCAATTGCGAATTCCCAAGATGGACCTGGCATCCGCCGCCACTCCATCGATCCATCGGAGCCGAGGTCTTCCCACTCTTCTTGTCCCATAAATCCTTTCGTCTAGGACCATTTTAGGAATCTCATCCTGGGTCATTCTAATTATATGACCTGCCCATCGAAGCCGGCCTACTTTTATTACCCTTAAAATATCTAGGCTCTTGTAGAGTCTTGCTAGCTCAGCGTTCGTCCTTATCCTCCATATCCCATTGGTGCAAACTGGGCCATAAATTCTCCTCAAAATTTTCCTCTCGAACCTTAGGAGAAGGGCTTCCTGAGAACTGGGTAATGTCCAGCATTCGGAGGCAAAAGCGAGAACTGGTCTTACTAGGGTCTTATACAAATGCACCTTCGCGTTTTGGGAAATAGCCCTGCTTCTAAAATGCTTCAGTAACCCGAAATAGCATTTATTTGAGGAAATAATTCTCCGATGGATTTCTCCTTTTATGTCATTATCCGCGTTCACCTGCGATCCAAGGTACACAAATTCCTTCACCCTTTCAAATTTAAACCCTCCAGCCATAAAATGTGATGGTTCATGCACATTCACTTGTGGGCCTGCATGCATATATTTGGTTTTTGATTCATTGACCTCTAAACCTAATCTAGCTGATGCTATCTGGAGACTGTTAAATGCATTTTCTAAATCTGTAGGGGTTCTTGCCACAATATCTATGTCATCGGCGAAGGCCAAAATCATAGAAGATCTATTGAATATAGTTCCCCCAATTTGTATTCCAGATTTCCGCACTGCACTTTCAAGAGCCAAATTGAAGAGAAGGCATGCAAGGCAATCACCCTGTCTCAGCCCTTTGTGAGTTTCGAAGCTTTCAGTCAGGTCACCTTGAACACGCACTGTGCATTGTGCCTTCTTCATCGTAGCCCTAATCAGTCGTATCAGCTTCGGTGGTATTCCCATTTCCAGCAGCTCCTTGTACAGCTCGTTCCTCTTTATACTATCATAGGCCATTCGGAAGTCAATGAACAGGTGGTGTGTGTGGATATTGTACTCCCTGCACCTCTCCAGAATGCTTCTAATGCAGAATATCTGATCCATGGTAGACTTTCCTCTCATGAAGCCCGTCTGGTACTTTCCTGTATTCTGCTCGGCAAAAGGAAGCAATTTTTTATAAAGTATTCGAGAGAACACCTTATATGCACATGGTAAGAGGGATATACCACGATAATTATTCCATTTAGCTTCATGTGGTAGTTCGAAAACAGTACTACTACCCTGAGATTGTCAGTGTCAGTATCATTTGCTATATAAGAGATATGATAATTTTTTATATATCGAACTTATCTATGTATTTATTTAAACATTTTTTATAAATTTATTTATTTATTGATATTTACAACTGTATTACAATAGTACATCAAGTAAATAGGCTAAGCGACTCAAATCACAAGTTCAACTAAGAAGGTCACGGGGCCATCTTCTTTTCAGACGCCTCGGAGGATTATCGGGAATTGAAGAGGAAGCTAGGTCATTATTAATCATTAAGGTCATTATGGATGACTTTATTCTTAACAAAATAAGGAGCATTGAGGATTTTACGAAGGATTTTGGATTGTAGGGATTGGATAGGAGAGGAATTCGATGGCTTAGTGGAGCCCCAAAGCTCTACTCCGTAAGTCCAAAAGGGTCGTATGATGGTCATATAGATGAGTCTTTTGTAATTAATTGGGAGCTTAGAGCGTTTGTCTAGTAAGTGTTGAAGTAGCCTCAAAAGTCGAGCGGTTTCTTGTCTTTTCAGTCTAGTATGAGGATTCCAGGTTAATCGTTTGTCAAGATGCAACCCTAAGTATCGGATCTGTGCTACAGGCATAAGTGGGATATTATTAAAGGATACTGAAGGGCATGAAGTCATTGGTTTACGACGTAAGGTAAAAGTGATTTGATGCGATTTTTGAGAATTTATTTTAATTCTCCAGTTTTGACACCATTCTTCAAGATCAGTGATATGGGATGGAGGCTTTGGGATGCAATAACTGGATTGGTGTTGACTGATAATACACATGTATCATCAACATACGTGATAAGGATAGTATTAGGATGAGTTGGGATGTCAGCTGTATAAAGGATTGGGCCAAGGATACTACCTTGAGTTAAGCATTTTATTTTAAAAACTATTTAAAAAAATAGTAAAAAGTTTAATGAAATAAGTTACTTAAAAATCTAAGAAATTCGACAGTATCTGTTGTATAGCAAATGATTTTCTGAATTCACAATGGAAAAAAATTCCTACAAGTCGAAAATTCTATTTAAAACCTAAGAACAATGGTTGATGGTGACGTCACCGAGCTCTTAAAGTGGCAATTAAAGCGTGAATGGCCTGGAAGTAAAAGTAGGATATCCTCAATTATTAACCTAAACCTAAAATTTCCCTTTCTCCTTAAAAAGTAAGGGGTTCGAAAGGGCCAAAGGGTATTTGTATTCAGAATTAATACTTCATTAATACTTTCTATTCTATTTTTTCTTCCCAACCTTCCCATTCTGATTGACTAAGTAGTTTGAAAAACTGCAGGATTAGCTGTCCTTCCTACACTTGTGGGAATGCGTTTTAGGCGTTAAAAGCTATTAAAAAAATAAATACATAAATACAGTTTGACATAAAATTAAAATTGGAGTGGACATTGTTCTATAGCAGCTACTATCTGTAGCACTACTATCATTTTTATATAAGATGCCATGTATATCTTATGCCGAAGGCTTCTGGTTCTAATTCGGCTGTGGAAGATTAATTATTTGATGTTTTAACACGAAAGGGTGGACTCGGTGGGAAATACAGACCTTCCTGGGGCTAACTCAGCCTCTATAAAGTTGAGGCGATAACCTGGGGATTGAGCGTGATCTCGGAGAAGATCGCTGCACAACCGATGACCTAGAAACAGAACAGTCTCTAGCATGTACTGAACCCAAGACCCTTTCTTCATGGTTGAAGGGGTTCAGGTTTTTTTCATGTTGTGGAAGCAGGACTTGGTATAGCACTGCACGTCAGTGACGTAGTGGACTGTAGGTACATATATCTTTATTATATATATCTAAGTTCATATCAACCGTTTGCATGATGACATTCCTCAAGTTTGTGTTTCTTAACACTCGGTAGAAGGAGCATCAATCTTTTAATTAGTTAACCAGCGAATCATTTTTTTTCTAATTATAATTTCAAATTTTCTATTTTTGCATAGAGGTTTTCCTCAATCCTGCACAGATTTTTCTCGACAAAAACACTGACATTGATTACGACATATTATGATATAATTATGATCGCACTGTCTAATTCAAATATATATTTATAACTAAAGTAGAATAAGAATCATGATTTTTCTTCATGATAAAGAATTTATTGTGACTACTTTATAAATTTACTCAGATGAATTATAAAATCTTATCAAAAAGCATGTAGATTGACAACAGTAATTACAACATGCTGTGGAAGTATTTGATTAATAAAAAAAATCCTCAGAGCGCCTAAACTGAAGTATGTCCCAATATTGCATAATTTTATTAGGAAAAATGTTACCTAAAATGTGCTAATAAGGTTAGTATCTTGCAGTGTGCGATCTCAGTATTGACGTCAATAGAACAATAAAGATTTAAATTTTTCCCATGCTAAAGTTTAGTGCTCCTGTATTAATAACCACGTGTATCAAAAGGGAAGTTAACGATTCCTTTGGAAACATCAAATAATTCCAAACACCAATTTTATTTTAATGACAATCCCCTCAACCCATTCGAGACGACGATGTTTTTCGAACACGGTCCCCTGGAGCGAACTTTTTTTTCCTTTATATTGTTCATTTTTAATAAAGAAACATGTTTACAATGGAAATCACCCAATTCTTAAGTGAATTCCCGTAAATAAGATCATTGCACAACGGGTGTGCAGCACGCTCCACGGAAAACTTTTATTGCGAGGAGTGAATTGCACACCATTTGTGCAATGTAAGGTAAAATGAAAATAAATCATTAAAAAATTTACACATCTAACTATTTGTTTCAAAAATAGTTAGATAGTATAAAATCGTTATTTTGCTTTCACTAATAAAGAACATAATATAATGCAAAGAAAATTCTTAGTATTTTACATGTAAGAAAGGCTTCGTTATTGTAAGGTTATATTTCCAGATAATTGACAGTCATTGCTTGTGGCAGTATAAAACATTCAAGTGAATAATAGGATTGTTCATAAATTATTTTGTTTATAGGCATGTTTACTTTATATTTATCGTATGATAGTATGTATTATCAAAGTTAATGAATCGATTTACCCTTGTACCAATTGTCATTAACATTATATATATACACACACACACACACACATATATATATATATATATATATATATATATATATATATATATATATATATATATATATATATATGTTTACGTTTACCTTTTTTATTTATATTAAACCAGTTTTTGCAATGCGAAAATTATAGTATATTATTACGTTATGTTATGTAAAAAAACATCTTTTGAAAACTATCTTCATGACAGGAGAAATTTATACCGATACCAAGGTTTAACGACTCTAGATTAGAGAAGATTAAATTATCCCTGCATTGATTAAACTAAAAAAAATTGTAAAATTCTAAATCTTCTGTTCTATCATTCGGTTGTACCATAAAAAATATTTAAAATAAATTAAGCCATAACGGATTCATAATAATTTAGATTTTTTAATAAATAAAATGAATAAATCAGACTAAACTAGGGAAAAATAAATAAGATAATAATACTTTATAAGCTAAGCTATTTTCAAAAATATGTGGCATCGTTGGTGTGTCATAAAAAAAAAACAACTGAAACATTAAACCACAATAAAGCACGACGAACTGCTTTGAATTTTCCAATTATTTATATTTTTTTGACCAACACTATGATTTTAGATGAAGCAATTAAGTTGGAAAAATCCCCTCAAAAGTTTAAAGTTTTTTTTTCCGATATCCATAGAATCCACAAATCAAATAATAATTATAACTAAAAAATATATATGCCATATCGATATTCCAACTAGGTCACCCGTTACAGCTTTTCACCGAAAATGATGTTTTCCAGAATGATCCTCGTGATGACATTCCCTTGTTAAGATCCATCTTTTTGTCGGAATGGCTGAAAGTGATAAGCAATAAATTTGGGACGAAGAGTGGGAGAGTTTCCGCTCAAATAAAAAATTAAAATATTTCTTGGATCCCTCCAAACGGCCTAACACCTAAAGAATGCAGCATAATAAGCAGGCCAAGAATTGGGGATGCAAAGCTGACACATCTCCGCCTTATTTTAAGGCAGTGCCAAGTAACCTGCTAAAGCTGATATAATACAGAAATTACGGTGAAGCATCTATTTGAATGCAAGAAGCATCAAATAGAAGGGATAAATTTGGACATTGAAACGTGCCGACTGTTCAAAGATAATAATATACTACATAGGACTCTGATGTACTTAAAACACACAAAGTTAATACAAGAAATATAAGAAGAGCAGTCGTCACTAATGGCCTAAGCAGGTGAATAAATAAAATCAAATAAAAAAATTATTCTAAGTATCATCCACCATTCACCAACGGCATCACCATTCACCATTACATTTCAAAATGACAACCCATCAAAGGACTTATAATTATTATTGAAAATATTTTATGACATTTTCAAATTATTGCTTTATTAAAAATTACCCAGCATAAATCGTGTTTATCAGTTTCGTTACAAAATTATGCTATTGGGTATGTTGGCAAGAAGTCACCCGCTGCCAAAAATGATTTTCTTCATTTGACTATAACTTCTAAAAAGAAAAATGAACTTAATACAATACCTAATTAATTAAAATAATTCCAATATTCCGTTTATATTGATAATCAAAATAAATATAGTTCTATTGTTATACTGTTCGATTAATATATAGGCCAAGCTTCTTCATACTATATAATGCATTTTTATCTATCGACCGGATTAGATTAATGAAACAAACATGATTTTTTTAATCTAATCGATGCATATTGTTCGTCATCGAAACGAAACCGTTCGACAATAATCGATAAAACTAACACACAGTATTTTGATAATCTAACAACTATCAAAAAATATATTGGTATCTGAATTTTGTTTAAATTTAATGGTAAAATTATCCCTGGATAATTCGCTAAGCACTTGTAATAGCGTAATGCGGCGTTTTTAAGTTATCATGAGCCAAAAACTACATAAAATATTTGTTCTGTACACTTGACTTTCCTTACCACGTTGTGACCAATGAAATTTCTTTAAACTGCATCTTTTGGTATTATTTAAAAAAAAAAAATGCATTTAAAGAAATTTTTTTTGGTATTAGATGTTGGTGATAGAAGAGGAGTAGATTAAATAAATCTTTTTAATATCAGTATGGTGAAAATTATGTTATTTATTTATTGCATATATAATTTAAATCTATATATCTATACGTAAACCAATGCTTTATTAAGTTTGAAATGGGTATCTGAAATTAACCATGATATGAATAGTTTTTAGATAATATCATTAAATAAAAAAAGTGTGTTTCCTTAGTAAAAATAATTATAAACTTCAACATCTCCGATTTCCTTGATTATTTCGTTATTTGTGGGTAGGCGTTACCTTGTTTTGTATGAGGAGTTTGTAAAATGCGTAGTTCAGTTAAAAATCGCACACATTGAGTATTTCAGATTACACAGGTCGACAAGGTTTTCTTCACAAGAAATCTGATTAGTGAATCTAGTGCAGTTTTTCATACTGAATTCAGATATGTAGTCTGAATTTTTCCATCAGGCACCGTTTTTTTTTGTGACAGCTACTTTTTAAAATCTGATTTTAGCGGGGTTTTTTTACCTGTCATAGGAACCTTGACTTCATAAGTAGCGATTTTATCCAAGCTGTATTTAAGGAAATTTTATTTGTATTATTATGCTTAAGCACCATAAAACAAGGCAAACAAGGTTCATTCATGTTTGGACATGCTCAGGCCTGTTCATCTGGCATTGTGGTGTGTATACAATATTTCCTTCCTTTCTTTTCGGAAGTTTATTGTGTATGTAGTGTTTTAGTGCTTTGGTTTTTCATCATGCCAAGAAAGTGTGTAAATCATGTAGACAGTTTCTGCTATATTTGTGGTGAACTGACCTTCAAGTCCCAGAGGCGAATTTTGACCCCACTCGTAAAGAAGTGTTACCCATGGATGTCAGACTGGTGATTTTGATGAGAGCTGGGCCCCAAATACATGCTGTGTTTCGTGTGTTAGATTGCTGACTGGGTGGAAAAATGGTACACATCATATGCCATTTGCAATTCCCATGATTTGGAGGGAACCGAAGGATCATTTAAGTGATTGTTATTTCTAATAAGCTATGGGATGCAACATGTCTTTAAAAATTCACTTCTTGGACTCTGACTTAGACTTCTTCCCCGAAAATCTTGGAGCTATCAGCGATGAGCTCGGTGGGCGTTTTCATCAGCAAATTTCTACAATGGAGAAGAGGTACCAAGGCAAGGGAGTTCCAATATGCTGACTACTGTTGGACTAAGAAGAGAGGCGTTCCAGATGCAAAATATGCCCGAAAATCACTATCTACCACTTTCTACGTAAGTCAGAATGAGTAGTTATAATTTTGAGTTCGATCGATTTTTTTCGAATATTATAAAGTTCAAATGAATATCACACAAAACTCCTGCCCGATGGAGAAAAACTAAAGTTATATTTGAATTTAGCAAAATACTTCTAGAAAATGTTATTTTAGTTATTGTGAAAGAAAAAAAGTTTTTTTTGTCGACCAGTGTTTTTATAATATCGTTATCTTGTAAAATTAAGTAAAAAAAAAAAAAAAAATTGTTTTTCTGAAATCAAGTCAGCCACTATCATAATAAGTATATTGAAATGATTCCAAATAAAAAAATATGTATTTTTTGAAATCAACACCAAATGGGACACTATAGATGAATTTATGCATAACAAAGCAAGGAGCATTGAAGATTTTACAACGATTTTTGGAATTCGATGGCTTTGTGGAACCTCAGAGCTCTACTCCTTAAATCCAAATGGGTCTTATAGTAGTCATGTATATGAGCCCTCTAATTACGAGGTATATGATAATGTATATGAGCTGTATATGTATATGATAATGTATACGAGCCCTCGTAATTGGAATGTTAGAACATTTGTCCAGCAAGCGTTGAAGAAGCCTGAAACGGCAAGCAGCTCCATAATTTTTTTTTTACGATTAAAAAACTGAACAAAAAAAACAAAAATTTTCTTATTTGTAATATAACATCGAGTGATGAAGCTCATAGCTAACCAATCGAACCTTTTGGTCCTTTTATCCTCTAATAAGATTCGAATATTAATTTAGAATGATATCAAAGAAATTATATTAGGTTGTAACTGTAAGCGATAAAATTAAAAGCGGTATACATTGTATAACATTCCTACGAAATGTTTCTTTCAGCGATTACACCATTACAGTGATTAGAATATTTCCAAAATTATCAGATCCCCCAAAAGATGCTAGACGATCTAGGGACACAACTGCCAAGGCGCCAGAGGCACAGATGACTCTTGTTACTTAGAAGGTTTACAAATAGGAGCGTTTGGTAACTCATCGATGGAAGGCATCCGTTTAAGAAACAAACAGCCGAAAGGCTTGCCTCAGAGAGAAGGGGAAGGGGACCGGTAGCCGTGTTTTGTAACGGTTCGAGCCTCTGTAATGAAATCCTCCAGTCTTCTATCTTAGGGTTATATCGCCCGATCTAGCGTGACACAAAACCAAGCATCGCGCATCTCGAAGCAACCGCCTAGCCACCAAATAGGAAGTTTGGCAAGTACATTACATTACATGCCGAAGTAATGAGAAACCATAAACAAGCGAGTCGGTTGCATTTAACTGATATTCTTGGTCAGTAATAAACATTGGTTTTGGGACATTTCTCATGATTATTCAATTTAAAACAACTTTTATTTTTACTTCACCATACTGTATAAATACAGACTAGGTAGCCGAATAGCCCAATGGATAAATAACTGTGGTATAATTATTATGATTCCTATTCTTTGATCAGCTGACTCAGATCATTATAAACACTGATAACAGGTGAGAATCGACCCAGTCGTTTGATATAGAATGTCCGCTTTCAAAGGAAAGGGTATTTCGTAAAACAACTTTATAAAATCAAAACAGTTTTATTCAAAATATTTACCCTCATCTTCAACAGATTTCCCCACGTGATAATTTTCAATCTAAAAACTGAAACAATCAGGATTTTGTGTTGGAAAAAGTTTGAAAATGCGTTTTTGACTTGAGAATCATTTTCAAAAACTTTACCCTAAAGAAAGATGCCCTAATTTCTGAACAGATTTGAGAAATCTTTCGGAGATAAGGCTGGGCAATAAGTCGGGTGTGGGAACACTTCGCAAACCAGATCGTTTAGTTTCTGTCGTGAAACATGAGGTTTGGCATTGTCGTGTAAGAGTGTAGTACCTTCCGGAGGTTTTTTGATAAGTTTTATAGCACGCAGAACGATATGGATGCGTTGGTTTCACGTCTGGGTAGAAAGCAGAAAGGAATCATTCCTGCCATTGACCACTAAACGGAAACCAATATTTTTTTGGATCCAAATTCGGTTTGAGCATGCGCTCCGCTCTTTTTTCGACATTTATCTTTCCCCAAACGCGAAGGTTATAGTTATAGTTATAGGTTATACTTCTTGTAGCTCGGGATGCCGAGTGCCCAAGTGTAAGTTAATTAAACTAACTCTATAAAGTATATCGAAAAGCTCATTAATTCGGGTATTCGATGCCGTAAAAACAGTAAAATTGGTTGACTTTCATGCATGGCAAATCTTTTTTTTTTGTGGTTTTTAGGATAGTTTAACTCCACAGTACTCAATCGAGCATACCTAATGCTTTTCTTCATTCTCTGGTTTTTCATGCTACACCCTCTACGGATGTTTCATCTTTTTGAAGGACAGATCCTAGATATTTGAAGTTAGCAACATTTTTGATCTTTGAACCCTTTACTTCCAATGTCCATTCTTCCTTAGTACCCAAAATATTCAGTTTTTACAAAGTCAGTCTTCGTCTTCGTCCATCGCATTCATCACTTATTACAATCTTCCAGGAGTTTAGCACACACGTATCTCTACCTTTTTTTTATTCCTGATTTGAAATCCTTACTAAATTAAAAAGATCTAGAAATGATTTATTTTTTCAAAATATATTAATAATTGCAATAATTTGATAATGTCAGATGCTTTCTGTTTTATTAATATTTTTTTGTAGACAGAAAATATTTATATCTATAGCTAGAAATGTTTTTATAGAATTACGAAAGAAGATCACGAATCGGAGGATGTAATTGTTGAAATAAAATTGATGTGTCACGAACTAAAAGTCAAAACGGAACTATTTGGCATAAAGGTTGCCGGTAAGAGGACATTGCGGCAAGCAGACATAGCCATCCATTCGTCATTGTGCCGACCTATTGGCCAAACCACAAGCGACTGCAGCCAAACCATTTTAATTTCAATTACTTACACTACCTTGCGACATTCACTTTTGCTTAATTTCCCTTTTATTCTATCTCCCACTCGTGATTAACCTCAAAGGTGTAATGTCAGAATGGAGCAAAGCAATATAACTTATTCCTGGGTTCTCTATCGACTATTTTGGTTAGATGTTGGAATAATGTGTCATTAAGTACTTATCATTAAGTAACTACGATGAAAATATTTTTTAGTTAAATCTTTCAATCATAACTCAGTCGATCAGGAAAATGATGGGATGGGTGGAATCGAATTCGAAGAAGGAAACCTTTTTCAGATTTTAATTAATATCTCAAAAACAATAGTTGTTTATTTTTTAATCAAGGGAAGAGCAATGATTTTCCTATAAACTCTGCCTGTCATTTTGTTCCTTATCTGTTAAAATTTACGAAAAACGTGCTCTTCACAATAACGTACTGTTACACTTAGTTTCGAACACCAATAGCTTTGCCCTCTAAAGGGTGTAGAATCAAAAATGATGAAAACAATGTGCTATTAGACTGTATTTCTTAAATACACTCTTATAGAACTTTTAGTATTTTTTCTTCTAAAGCAATTCACGTAACTTTCCTACGTCTCCATTTTGAGTGATCATCAACTGTCTGTCTCAATAATATCCCGAATGTTCATTGAGCTTAATGGAGGGTTTTGGGTTCAGTACGTGGTAGAGACGGTACTGCTTTTAGTACGACTGTTTTGCAGGGAGGGGATTTGTCCTAGTTTCCCCCCAAATTTAGGGTACCCACTTTAAACAGGATGGATGAGTCCCAGCAATTCCTCCAGATCCCACAGGGTCCATCCCTAGTTGTTAACATATTAAAGAAATTATCTGTCACTGATGGATTTGATTCCGGGACCTTTGTCACTGCAACTCATTGCTCTACTCCTGATCTATTCAACTCAATAGTATTTAAATTTTAGTAATTTGGAATAATAATTGGTAGAAAATTACATAAAGAATAAAAATAATCAACCTCAAGCAAGTGGAGATACTCTACTAGGCTTCTGTTGTTATACTAAGCTGGGTTATTAAAATTAAACTTTACTGGAAGGGATTTCGAAAAGACAAGCTAGATTTCTGCTACTGAACTTAATAGACAAAAAAAAGAAAGAGAATTTTCAAGCTTATAGCTTCAAGATAATGTGAATTGTTCTAAATAATAACAAAAAAAAAAAAAAAAAGGAATATTGAGATAAAACGAATAAGACCGGAGAGGATAGGGGACCAGATATAGATTGCCTTTGTTCATTACAAAGGGGTTCCTCAACCCTATCGATGGCTTCCATATCGATATTGTACCCTAGTTCTAATATCGATAAATCTCATATTCCAAGCATAGAATCGAATACCACGTGTTGGATGCAAATAATTATGCTCCAATACCATATTCGTCCAGTTTCCTTTGTGTTTCATCAGGACCTACGTCATTCCTACGTTGGCAATGTCTCCTACCCAGGATGGTGATGGATTTATAGTTTTGGGAGTGAATCACTCTCATGAATAAAGAACTGGCGAGCGATCAAACTTCACAACTGTTTAGTGTATACTCTTATAATAGAGATTTAAGCAAGTTTTGGAATATTCAGATTCATGTGAAATAAATCAAAGAAAAATGGTTATTGAATTATCATAAACATAGATTTTTCAAACTAAAATAGTATAAAAATAATTATAGGCAAAAGATATCTATAGTAACACAATATCCTATGTCATTTATTGAAATTTATATATGATACAGACACAGACAAATAATTAAAATTTCCATTACTTTTTTCCAGTTATATTTTAAAAAATGTATTTTTCTAACATGATGTACTTAAAAAAAAAAATATTACTTTCTATTGCAACAAACTTTAATTATTGTCAGTATTTTTTTAAACAAACTAAAATAGGTTAGTTGAGGTGTTAAGGATCAAAAGCGGATAACTCCATATTAAAAATTTTGCCTTTTTCACTAATTTAGTCAAGCAATGCTTTATGCTCCCGAAACTTCAGGTTCATATTCGGACTAAATCCATGAGCAATAAGGCGGGAAAATGTTGTGTTACCTAGCGAATAAAATCCATGTTTGAAATTTGGTGTTATCCGCATTTTATTCTGAATACCTCAATGAATACGACGAACAGATAAATCGAGAATGTCGTGACAATATATATATTTTCGACTCTTTTGGTTTACCAGGTTAGAAACTATTTGCTTTAGCTTTCTGACAGTTACAATGTTGCAGTATAAAAAATCCTAATGCTAAGGAATGATGTTATTTCTTTGAAAATAAAATACCTAAGATATATCTTATATATATAATATAATATATAATATAATTGACTGATGGCTTAATTATCTAACCTTACCCCCCTCCCCCGGAAAAAAAAACTCTTATCACCTGCATTGAATGTATCTATGGCAACTTGAAAAAACAAATATCAAAACAATCAACACATATTTAACATCTTGAGCTAAAATTATAGTTATAATTGGGATAAAGGTGTACAATACGATTTTGTACGATTATTTTGATATTTTATTCATTATAATGAAATATTTTATTCATTGGGAAAAGAGATATTTTTACAGCTTTAAAATAGGAATTTCTTTCAGAATACGTTTGAATACAAGGTTAGATAACTTTATAAAAAATGAAATCGGTGTTGGTAAATATTTTTACCTACTGACATTAACGAACCAAACAAATTTATCTTTTTGCAAATTTAAGTTTTTAAAAGCTATTTCAGACTTATAATTGTGTATCTGATAATATGTACATCGTTATTAGTAATGGAATAGCATGAATTGAAAACGAGATCTATATCCAGTTATTTTTTATAAACTAATATGTGAAAAATATTTATAAGGTCTTATTGCTAAAACTTACTATTCAAGTGTTCTTCTGATTGCTAATAATTTTAATTTTCAACCTGTTCCTACACAATGCACTCCAGAGGGTGAAAACAAATATTTTTTAGTGCATTTGTCTATCAACAAAACACGATCTTTTAACAGCCTCTTTGGATTTAATACAAAAGAAATGCATAACTGGTCCAATTCTGATAGAGTTTATTTTATATCATTGTAATTTCTTATTGTAGTGTAATATTTACAGTATGATAAATGAGATTTTTAATAAATTATTAATTTTCTTAAATAAAACACCAAAATCCCGAGACCACTCTAGAAACATATATTTCTATGATTAAAAAAATTATTTTCATATAATTCAAAACTCAATTTTTAGTTATATTTTGGATTAGAAAAATATGCCCAAAAATAAACAGTTCAAATACTACGTCATTTCGATGATCAGTTTTAGTGGTTAGCATTCAATCAATTAACATCAGCTGCACTGAAATATTATTTTTTAATTTCGGTGATTCTAAATTTTTTCTTAGCTTCGAGCTGGTCTATTTCTATTACATTAATATTTATTTTAAATAGAATGGGTGGTAAAATAATATTTTTACATTTACATATTAATTTTTTGCTGTTACCTGGTTTTATTTTCTTTTAATTTATTCCTCCCCTTTTAATGTCATACAAAATTTCTTTAGTATAATAAATTTAACACAAAAAGAAAATATTTACAAACTACTTAAGTTGTGGAATAATGAATAAGATGTATCTCTATGTGTCTCTACAAAATAGTCTATTTTGCTTAGAGAGCAACGCTGTGTCCTCCATGATTCCTCTGAATCAGCAATAATATATGAAAGAAAAAAATATAAAATATTTATTATTTTCAGATATATTTATTAATAAACGCCTGTTGCTTAATTTAAAAAAAACTCCGCCCCAAGTTCATTCATAACCTCTAGGATGAGATGTTTTCGATTTTACCTTCCAAAAGTTTTCAAACTAAACTATTGTAGACCGATTTTGACTATTCATAAATTTAAATCTGATTTTAAACATATAAAAAACAACTAAACTTAATTATAAATTTAAATAAAATACATTTGAAAAATATAACCTTTATTTATTGTACTCAGTTCTTTCTCTGACCTAGGGCATCATGTCGTAAATAAGGTTTAATGACTCTATGGTCTACCTGTTTACTACAAGCAAGTTACCTGCTAGGGTTCACTCATAAATCAATTGCTAACAGAGCTTTCTTGAAAAACCTGAATACTTCAGTAAACATCATTATTTCCTCTAAATTACCGTGAACAAGATTTTTCCCCCATTATAATCATTTTTAGTTATCTGAGAGGATGTTTGAAAAACAAAATTAGTAATAAATATTTTCTTTCTTTACTTGCCCTATTTCCTCATTCGGCATTGACTTATTTAATGTAAATATACCAAAAAGTCTATTTATCATTTTATTTATTTCACGATTTCCACAGAGAAGGATTCTAAAAAATTACAAGTTAATAACTACATTTGTAATTAGAAACTCCACTAAGTCTCAAAGATAAAATATTTTAATAGATATCAAGGGTATCTAGTGACTTCCCGATTGGAACCAATTTCGAATACAATCCTTGTCTATTCTCGTTTATTATTTCGTTCGAGTTATTAGAAGTGAAAGATAAAAAAATTGAATGAGAAAATAAAATGTGTTTTAGATGGTATTGGGAGTTTTAAAATTTCAACTTGTCTTAAATTCAAGAAATAGGTATATATTCAAGGATTAGTACTCAGTAATAAAAACCAGTGTTGTGCAGGCAGTGACTTGGCCGAAATGGCGCTCAATCACTAAGTTTCCTATCAAGGGAAATACAACTAAAGGAAGTATAGGGAGATCAATTTTTGAACATGGACAGATAAAATAAATTATCTGCCACTGCCGGATTCGATCCCGGGACCCTATTTTCATCAATCAGCGCTCTACTGATAAAACCACTCCCTGCAAAATGATAAGATAACATGAATTTTAAATATCAAGAATTGTTTATCAACCCGAATGAATCGGCGTTTGGAACAATGCGGTGTTAAGTCCCCTCCACTTACTTTTATTTAACCTTATTTTTTAGTTCAATAGTTTTTAGATTAGTAGTAGAGTGTAAATCTCACAACAAGAGAGTTTTTTGAAAATTCACAAATTTGACACGGTACACCGATCTTTTTTCTAAGAGATTACAAATTTTAAACAACTGTTATAAAAAATAAATACAAGATAAATCGATAAAGTCGAAAATATATACAAGATACAAACCAACCAAGAACTTAGATACCTGTATAAAGACACGATTTAGTCTCTTCTATTAAAAAAGGGGATATAAGATAGTCGGGTTATGTGCATCGCATGGATCAGGAAAGACTACCAAGGAAGATAATGGAGGGACGATCGGACGGTAGAAGAGGAAGAGGTAGACCCAGACTACCATGGCTCGAAGTTGTCGAAGCTGACCTACAGCTTCTGGGAGCGAGAAGATGGAGAAGTCTTGTAGAGGATCGCTCTCAATGGAGGAGAATTGTATGGGCAGCCCAGGGTTCTTCTTGGCGTCAGATAGATATTATTAAAAACGGCCTTTGAATAAATGTATATTTCTTGAAATCTTACTTATTGTAAATTTCTTCTTGAAATAACCAATAAACAAAAGTAAAAAGTATCGGGTAAATGCGAAGGATCCACACATGACACGTGCGTTCTATAGGATGGTATTTGAGCAGAATTGTATTTTATGCAAGTCTGTAGGGATTTTCCGAGCGACCAGACAGTAGATATTGCGACAAGATGGAATGTGACAAATCCACATGCTCATCCAACAAGACACAGCGCGACTAACTATACAGAAGATATTAAATCTGAGAATGAAAGATGCACCATATGATTGCGTGGGCCTGGTGTATTGTTACTATAACCGGATTGAGTATAAGAAACTAATTGAGTTTAAATAACTTATTTCGGCAAGGACGATGGGGATATTTAGGAGGGATCTTTTGTACGTTTTGGCAATTATTGGAAATTGGTTTAATATCTGAATTGTTCATGTACAACTAATTCTCAAGCATTAAAGTTTTTCATACTGTACTATGTAAACTTTTAAAAGCTTCAAATTCAACGTTCAAGCCTGTTAATGGTAAACAGTTACAATAGGTTTGCTGTTGTATATGAATGAGTGTTAAGTATGAGGAAGAAAACTCTTTAACAGCGCATCTTTCTCCACCTTGCATTGTTTGGGAACGAGTGAAGATCTCTCAGTTCTAAATTTTAACTATCACCGAGTATCGATTGATAACTAGTCCATTTAGGAAACTAATGGTAAAGCTATTTTTATGAAACCGATTAAACAATCTACAGGTTTAAGATCGTCTGTTGTCAGGGTCAGGCTCATGTTTTTTCGTCATCCTCGGATTGGGGAACCAATTTCTACGCTCAGTAATCTTACCCAGCCCCTTCTTCCAAAGCTTTATTACATATGCCTCAAATTAATTTATGTTAAATTTAGGAAAATATTGTATCAATACAATAATTAATTATTTAATTTGTGTTATTCATAAAATCCTTCACTTGGCCTGCCGGCTTTATACAATTTTTGGACTGATAATAAATAAATCTGTTAAAGAGCAGGACGGAAAAAGCAATGTTTAAATCGTTATTGGTATTTTAAAATACCAAAATACCTTTCCTACATTATTAAAATATATACGACGTAGTTTTTATGTGGTACCTTAATTAAGTTTGGATCTCGTTCCGCTTTAACGATTTTTCTGCTCCTGTTTTCCGCCTTGCGTAGCCTCTATGTTGCATATATTGGTGTAGTGCTACAGACTTCGGAATGCTTAGCAAATGAGCAATATAAGCAGGTAACCTGCGAATATTACTACAAATAATTTGTGATTAATTGCCATTCAATTTTCTTTTTAAATTTGTACCATTGGACTATCCTGTGTAAAGGACATAGGGTAAAATCGGTGTGCACGTTCACCTTACGAGGATGTTTGTTATTGTAATACAAATTGCTTTGGTGTTACGTAACTAACTAGCATGCAAGTTCTGGAAAATAAACATAATACAAAATTTAAATGGTTCCTTAAAATCTTCATTAAATGATTTAGAAAATTTCATAGCTGGTATGTAGAGAGCATATTCCATTATATTTTTAAATATTCATGTTTCAGGAAGAAATGTTATACTGAGAGATTATAGGGTTACCGAGCAGATGTCTATTGGTATCTCTGTTTACTCAAAAGCCCCATAAGGTATTTACCTGAAAAAAAGAGAAATGTCTCCGAGGTAGACAAGACGGGAGGGAGACAAGATGCCGAGAACATTATGAAGCAATTGTCAGAAATAAGCACTCATATACCGAAGGGGCATGTTGTATATAGAAATATATTTTAGTAACCATGATCACCATACAATAAAAGTAAAATTATTTTATATGAAGTCAAAGAATCTTTATTTACTAAACAACTCCTGGGCAGTCAACCACCTACCTCCACCTTTGGAAAATAGTGGAATGTTTTTTAACCAATAGTGATATAGTATTACCTCTAATACTATATTTGTAATGATTTGAGGGTGGGATCCCTTATTATTATTTAAAAATGAATCAGATCAAAGTATCTTAACTTACCCTGAGATCATTGTTTGAGCGAGTTAAGACGACATAGAAGAACATTTCATAATTAGATAGGATTTCATCGATCTTAATTAAACATAAAAATGAGAAAATTGTAATTTAATTTAAAGACTATCAGTTGGAAAAAGACAAATTCTTGAATAGCTGAAATTATAATTGGATGTAAAAGAAATTGGATGTTCCCTACCTGACCTGGCCGGGCGATTAATCAAGAAAAAACAAAACGATTAGCGAACTTTCCAAGGCAACAGCTCAATTAAGTAAATGAGATTTTTATGCATTCGTCATTTAAGTTTTTATTTTTCTATATCTTTTGTTAGTATTTTTTTCATATTATCAAATTCTTAGACCTCTCAACATTTTAAGATATAAGTGTAATCCATCAATACCAATCAATTACAATAACATCTTAGGTAACTACTTTTTTTATTAGTTTTTTGATAATAATTATTAATTTTTTAAAAGGATACACCTGGGGATACTTTCCTCGATGCCTTGACGATGGGTTATAACTTGGCCGAAGCGTCTGCACGCAATAAGTATGTTTCTTTTCCTTCGTCACTTATTCCTTAAATAAATCGTAAACTTGAGACGAAATCGTAAACTCAGGGACATTCTTGCTATCCTCCAGACCATCACAGATCTTTGTTGGTCAGGTGTTTGCCCAGTTAAAGATTCTCCCTTAAAGATTCTCGATAAACTCATTATGTTTCTAGGCGTTTTATCATTATCATTATCCGCAAAAACACAATTTCGTTTTTGTTTTGTTATTAAACTATTAAACAGCCTTTCTGAGAAAATAGCTGAACAAATCCATATTTCACCTAGTATGGACCTGGCTTTTACTTCCCAACTTGTTTGGATTAATTTTTCTTCCTGCCTTCTGACCTAATAATTAAACACTGAATAATATTGTAAAACTTATATTTATAATTTATTTTTATTAATTGTTATTTTTAAGGTAATTATTTTTAAATATTTTTGTTTTAATCCTATATCCCTGTATATAGGATCGGTGAAGAGAACGGATTTGTCTGACTTGGATACGACCTCTGGTAGCTCAGTGGCTTAGAGCACTGCAACGGAGAAGCAGACGACCCGGGTTCGAATCCCGGCGAGGGCAAATCTTTTCTTTTCAAAACAAAAATATTTTAAAATAATTACCTTAAAAATAACAATTAATAAAAATATATTATAAATAATATATTGACGCATGTCAACAGGATCCTGATTAAATTGATGTTCAATCAACATTCTTTCCTGTGTATACATCGCAAAAATTGGGAGAACACGGGGATATAGGATCGGTTAAAGAGAACGGATTTGTCTGACTTGGATACGACCTCTGGTAGCTGGTAGTAGTACTGCTACGAAGAAGTAGACTACCCGGGTTCGAATCCCGGACAGGGGAAATATTTTCTCTTCAAAACAAAAATATTGAAAATTTATATTGTAAATACTTATGTCATTATTATATATTATATCGTATATAATAGTATGTGTGTACTGTGTAAAGGTTATAAATAATAAATAAATAATATCAGAGTTGGTCGAAAAAAGAACAAGGTCGAAAACAGTATTAATCGATGAATTAGAGCGAGAAACGGTCTTTTAAAAACCTTGTGACCTTCTTCGACGTAGCGAGTAGGAGTTGAAATAGAACAGATTTTTAATATACATATGCGCATCCGGTGTTTTTTTCACCAAGTGATTTTTTGTTTGGCGGACCAAAAAAAGCAAAACCACTCCTTAAAAAAAAGAACAAAAAAACGTGAGTCTGGTTCATTCATCTGCCGTTAGGGAGGAAGGAAGGCTGGCTATTAGCTGCGGCGCCGGCTGTTTTGTCCTTCATTAAGTAATTTTAGAAGTCCCATCATCACTGGAATTCTATAATTTTGGAAATATCATTTACTGGAAGGTTCGTTTTCGTTAACAACTGAAGTTTAAGAATCACTGACACAATATATAGAATTTTAATGTGCTATCATAAAGAACAAAAAATTAAACTTAACCTTGTAAATTTCAGGTTTTGTATATATATTCATACCTACATGTATAAACTTATAATAAAAAATAATATATATATATATCAATATATCAAATATATATATCAAACTTTTATTTACGATTACAATCCTATTATAGATATACCAAATTTAAAAGCAGTTTTTTAATCCAATGTTAATCATTAATATTAAAAGTCTCTTAATTGCATAACACTCAGATTTTAAAGTAGGATTGATATACCTTTATATTTTCAATCACTTCAATGAGGAGGTATATCAACAGCCAAGGTGAATAAATTGTTATGTCAAATTTTGTCCAGAGAGATATGACTGTATTGAGGTAAGCGGAATCGTCTCATTCTACTAGTTAGGGGCTTGAAATGGAGTTGTAATATAAGCAATAACTCTACTTCAAGCCCATGCTTGACTTCGCCATTTATTATTAATTATACAATATGAAATAATACGATTCCGCTTAGTTCAAGAAACTCATTCATCGACTTAACCACTTATTCACCATCGCTGCAGAGATATTTACAGATCTACAGCCATAAAATTGGACGATTGAACTCCAATTCGTTCTTTCAATCGCCGTTAAATATATAAGAATAAACTAGTTGAACAAATACAAGGAAGAAAATAAAAAAGGTTAAACTTTTCTTGAAACAATATCGTCCATCGAAAAAGCCAACTAAGGGTTTTGAAATATAATTTCAGCATGTTTACCCTTCATTTAAAATTTTATTAAATTCACTAATTTAATTTTAATAATTTTTTATACTGTCATGTCATCACGCGTTACTTTATAGGATTTTTTTTTTTTGGTTGGTGCACTTATTTCCAGTTCATAATACATTTTTAAATTACAATAATGATGTTCCATTCTTACTCATTTGGAAGGTAGCTTTTTCGTGACGCAGATTATGGTAGCTTTTAGTACTAATTATGTGGTACTTGAAGTATCATTTTATGTTTATTAGTTAATATCATAATCCTAATTAAATGAGCATAAATAGCTTCCTTGGCTCCATTTTCATTTATGACTCTCATACGTATAATGTTAAACAGATAGAAAAATTATAAGTAAATAGTGGTTGGTTGGTCTCAATGTAATGTATCTCACGTAATCTGAAGAAAAGCCCAGACCGTTCCTAGCTCACGTATCATCACAGCCTAAAATAGCCTTGGTCGCAGATGTTGAGGCTCAGTCAGAGGAACAGGGGATGAAACATCCCTCGGTTCAATTGGAGTTGGTTACTCATGCCTGATTCACTCTGAGTCAATGCTCGTGCTGAGTTTACCCCCTGCACTCAGGTCGCCATCATGTGGCCAGCAATACATCTGGGCTTACAATGTGTCGTCGTTGGCAAAATTACGTTCCTTCTTCGTTGGTGGCATTTGTTGTAACGTTAACGTATCAGAAAGAGGAGGGGCAAGGCATTTTTTTTTCATCTCCCAATATTTAAAAATAACTTATTTTACGTGTTTACATCCCTGGGGTCCATTCTATAAGTATAATATGTATAATGCTATTGAGCTATTTCATATGAAATGTCCGTTTTTATTATTTCTAAAATTCAAACAGACTGTAATCAGATGTTAGTTATTATTAGTACTCTCTTTCTTGATAACATTTAATATCAAGAACCTAAAATTTACAAAATATCCTAAAATATGAAACACATCTTATTCGCCAGACTTAACTTGAACAGATTTCCTTAAGGGTAAAAGTTTTGAAAATAATTAAAATCGAAAAAATCCATTTTCAGACTTTATGTCATCACAAAACTCTGAATTTTTCAGTTCTGGGATTGAAATTAATAATACGTTGGGACGAATGTGTGGAAAATGAGGGTAAATATTATGAATAAAAGTGTTTTGATTTTATAAAGTTAGTGACTAATCCTTTATCCTGGTTCAAACTGGCGATAACGATATCCTTCCCCTAATTTAATCACGGTACACTTCGCCTCCTCTTCCTACATATTTCTTACGCTGCAGCGTTTATAATCCGAAATAGTTTTGCTTATTTTGAGAACGTTTCCCTGTCTTGCGAATAAGTAATACGTTGACAGTAGAATGCGCAGTTTTTTTTAGGAACCCAACTCCGTTTTTCTCGGCACTCGTCCCGGCGTTTTAAGAGTGTACAAATGACAACCTGTCCAGAGAGTGTCATAGAATCCTCCATAACGGCAATTCAAATTTGATCGTGGACGTTGTAATAATCTGAATGATTGATACATCTCCTTCAATGTTAACTTCTTTTGGAAGGTATTCTGAAGTAAAGTAAAGTTGTATTGCTTAACATGGCATACAACGAAATCTGGAAAATTGCCTCAGATCCATTTGGTCCAGTTATAGGATGATCACCTATGCCTCCTCTTTGAGGTCCGTGGGGGAAATTGAAGCGAAACAAAACAGTGGTACAATTGCTTTGTACGAAGAATCAAGAAATATATAGATGCATATTTATAAATAAATAATTCTCCTTCTCCTGCATCTTTGTTATTGTTATTAAAAAAAACAGCTTAATTAGCTTCCAGAAATTATCAAGTTAAAAACGTATTCCTTTATTGGTGCAAACCAATATCAGTTTTGGATAACGCAGTGGTTACCGAAACGTGGACCGCACTCTCATCATCTTTTATTTTCGTGTGTACTAATAGCGAGAATTTTTATTATTAAAAGCAAATTTAAAAATTGCCTCAAAATGAAAACATATTAAATATAAATATATTGTGTTCAAACTTCTACAAATTAAAGTGATCATTTAATTTTTTTTTAATTAAATAAAAAATTTAAAGATATAATGATATATGTGTGTAGGGGTTAAGAAAGTAAAAACTCTAATTCTAGCACATTATAGTTTTACTCTCGGATATTTATTATTCAAACATAAAATGCAATTTGGTTATTTTAAATTTTCCAAAATTTATTACCAATAATTTTTCCTCATTCTTTTAAATAGCACACAACACAAGGACATAATCTAGCAAAAAGGCTACAATGACCGATTTACGTTGTGAATTTATATTTGAATAACTTATATAAACATTGTTTCGCCACTTTAATGACATCTGCTTGTATTGTTAGTAACCTCTTAGCATATTTTCAGGGCCGGTTAGGTCATTTTGACACATCCCCATTGTTCAGTTTCAAAATAATTGATATATATATTGAGATCATTATGTCTTCAAAAAAAAAAAAAATTAAATTAATACGAAATTTATAAAACGTGTTATCCTTAATATGTGTTCTGTTTTATTTCTCTTTATCCAACATTCTACCCAGGAATTATCTGAATAAGGTCTCCTCGATCTTGAACTGGGTAAATTCAGCCTGATATAAAGAGTATCGGTCCAGAAAGTACAATTTAGCAAACTTTACAGAAAACATGTTCACTAAATAACAATACTTGTTAATACTTCGGTATTTATTATTTATTTATACTAAGAGTTAAGAAAAATGCCAAAACATTTATTTTTAAAATATATTGTTAAGCACTGACCAATATTGTAGAAACGTTGCCAGTAATTGGTGCTTACGTTATCAATTATTGGATTTTTAGGCGATTTCCAGTTTTTTTCATGGATCTATCGAGAAGGAAAATCGATGAAAGTGGTTTTTAGGTTAAAAAATTGGAGTCAATGTGCTCTTAAAAAAATTCACTACTTCAATTCTTCTAATATCGTTCATTCTCTATTGTAATTACACTTTTTAACCACTTTAATTTTGTAAATTTTAATTTAAAAGAGTTGATTAAAAGAGAAATAATGTTGTATTATTTGTTTTAGCTGAAAAACTCAAATTTTCCGTGGCTAACTCCTGGGAAAATTTTACAAACATCCTTATCAACAGAATGCTTTTAATAAATCAAAATTGTCTGCTGATGTTGACAGTCATCGATCTGTTAGTGGTTATCGTGTGTGGGAGATAGGGAGGGTGTGTCGTAGTGGCTGCCCTTTGTGACAAGACTGAGTCATTAGCCATGACTCAAAGGGCTGTGTGAACCCTGCACCCTAACAATTAGTTCAGATTAGAAGCCCGCTATCGATTTAAGAAGGGTTCTTCCAGGCTTTATGTAATGAGAAACATTTATTTTCTGTGAAAGGACTTTATATTTTTGGTTACCAAGAAATAGAAAACAAGTCGAGGATACTATTATCCTTTTAACACACTCAACAAGGAACAGCAAATTTTTAAAATAGAACAAAAACTCCATCAAGTTTAAGATTGATGCTAATATTTTTAATCCACATGTTTCTTTCTGAAAAATGCTAATATTGTTTCAAAATTTACATTAAAAAAGTATGATTTTCGCACCTTCTAACAAAAAGGTAATTTAAGTAATACTTTTCCAATCAAGCAACTATTTATGAAAAACAAAACAAATTGTTGGTAATAATTTATATTTCGTTGCATGCCATGTTAAGCAATACAACTTTACTTTACTTCAGAATACCTTTCTAAAGAGGTTATTCCATTGAAGGAGATGTGTCGGTCATCAAGATTATTACAATGTGCACGAGGAATGTGATCATATGCTCAGAAACAAACTTCTGGAACACTGAGTTCCAATCGAAGAGATAAAAAGATTGATAACTCGAAAAATTCATTATGAGAGGCCAACTAACAATCACGGACGATAAAAATTCTACTCCCAGGTACTCTGAGTGCATGGATAAAATTTGAATTGACATTAAGGAGGATTCGACGACACTCTCAGGACAGGTTGTAATTTGTACACTCTCAGAACTGAGACGAGTGCCGAGAAAAACGGAGTTGCATTTGACCTAGAACAAGATCTAGAGCATTTTTAAGATGTGACGAGAAGCGAATTGTAATACTACGAGTAGAAGTCCAAATTTAAGATGTGCGAAAACAAGGTGCGCATTCGAAAGCGACAGTGCTGCGACGAATTCGTCGTCAAAGGGTCAGTGAAGAATCTCTGGGGTATTCCATACAGAGATACCAAGCTATCTTCTTCACAGACGATGACAGCTCTGTCAGGGAAATGGGGGCTAGGATCTTGAGAAGATGAGAGATGATTAGTCCCAAGATAATGACGTGTACAATTTTGAGTGTAAATGGTTTTATGGCTATATTGATTGCCTTGATTGGGGATACTTTTCTAGACACTCGACGATTGGCGATCAAAGACCCATCCACATGGGAGGTTATAGGAATAAAAGCAAGTCGTATTGACCCATTGGCCTTCTCCTTGTTTTGCCAGGAAGGTTCGAGGGAGCCATTTTTTAAGCGACATGAAGAGGGTTGCTAAGGCTAATCATTCAGGGTAATAAGGTCTTTTCAAAAGAATGGGAACCACTGACTGCTTTAAATTCGTGATGACAAAGAGATATGGCCGAAACTTTTACTGCATTTGGTAGCCTGTAATGTTCTTAGTCCTGCCCTATGTAAGCTGATATTTGACATATTGTACTAGACTCCATGCAATAGTATATGCAGATGCACTTTCCTTTGTAGGGGCTGGTAACAGCAGAACAGGAATATAAGCAGAAGATGAGCGATATTCAGGATTTTCTGAGGTATACGTCGTTCATTTTCAGGAAGGGGTGCATGTTTTAGTAGAAGGGGTAACCTTCTTATACGTGAAGATTTACTGAAATGCAATCTTAAAAAGGAAGTCTCAGATGGTCTACCAGGCAATATTAGTACAATGATTACTGAGAGCCCCCCACGGAATGGAAAGTTTCCGGTCATGGCTAGCAGCAAAATGGATTCTTCCGGACTACTGGGTTTCTCAATTGTCGTATGTGATTCCAAGAGGACTTACGGTTCAAACCTAATGACAATGGGAAGGATTTTTACCCTTTATGTCCTCGCTGTGGCATCCCAGAGTCTGCTGAGCATATCGTCATAAGGGAGTTGCAGCTTCCAATATCTGACGAGAACAGGACTTTCCCGAGATGGACTCCCAGACCTAACGATCGTAGAAAATTATAAAATCACTCCAAATAGTTTGAGTACCAGTAGAGACTTCGGGAGAGAAACATGGCAACCAATGAACTATAGTTTTGCTTATCATTATTAAGATGCCTAAATGGTCATACGATAGTATCGTTATGGATCAGATTATAGTTAAAAACTAAGTTATAGCTACATACGAAATCAGTTCAATAGTTTCACAGTTTGAGAAAAACGGAAAAAAGCATTGGTATTAATAAAATGTGCAAAAACTGAAAAAAACTATTAGAATGTAATTGGAAAACTCAGGTTTACTTGAGTTTTTTGTTTTACTTCTTGGAGTGAGCTGTCTCTAATTGATAAGTCTGTTTGGAAAGTTGATGTAAAATATGCTGCATTTGATGTTCATTGCTGCGAATGTTCATTTGGACGTATGTCCTGATGATGCTAGGAAATGTCTGGTTATTTAAAAAAAAATATTTTGGAGACTTTGTTGCTTTGTTTTTTGTAGTTTTTCAATGAAATTTTAACATTTGAATTTTTTTTTATAAGATAGGTGACGGAATAACTGGAATAATTGGAAATTTATTATTTGAGAAAACTGTTCTATATTTTTCTTTGTGGTATCCGGAATCTACCATTATCTTATATAGTTTGATATCTCTTACACCAACTTTCTAATCGATACTGTTTTTAAAGATAGAGGGAAAATAATGCACGTGGAAATATCTTTTGATAACGCTATTTTGAAATTTAATAACATTTCTACAAAAAAAAATAGACACGTCAGTAGACAGATCCCAGAGAAAATTGTTTATCACCCGGCCGCTTGCACAATCGATGGCCGCACGTGGCAAGTCAATAAGATGCTATCACATTGCGCTACTTAATAGATTATGCAGGGGATATGTTTCTCTGGGCATAGGCCCAATAATAATAATAAATCCAAGAGTAATAAATTTATTCAACCAATAAGTGACGGATCCGGAGGGGTTTGAGAGCTAAATATGTCGTAATACCAAGAAGCAGAAAATATTTATCTCTGCTATTATTCAAATTTAGGGGTTTCAATATAACAAAATAAAAGTATATTCTAATTTCTGTAACAAGTGCGATACGTGATGGGAATTTTTACGTTAAGTAGATCTTTTATCTCCAGAAGACTGGAGGAAGATATAGCCTTTATCACAGAACGCCAAAAACATAGGGATGGATTAGCAACCTGATTTAACTTAATTAGGAAAAAGTATTCAACTTGCGCAAGTTCGGCTTAATTGTCAACTTAATTTACCTATGCTACTATTAGGTATCTCTTGAATAATTATGATTTTTTAACAACCATATTCCTAGATGACTATGTATAATGTTACGCTTTACTACTTATTATTTTAATTTATATGTATAATGTATATTTAGCCCTCAAGAAGACCTGCAATTTGGGTCGAAACGTTGGCTTTAGAATAAACAGTTCTTCTTACGAAAGAGAATTTACGAAGGACCATTTTCTTCCTCGATTATTAGGGACATTCAAACTTTTTGTCACAGTTCATTGAACAACTTTGATTTTACAAATTGTTTGAGGAGAGTTAATCCACATGAGACGACTATTTCTTTCGAACACGTTCAGAAGCGAATTTGTTTTCCTTTTTAATAAAAAAAAAACATGTTTACTATGGAAATTACCCAATTCGTAAGTTAATTCAAATAAATAAGATCATTGCACAATGGGTGTGAAGTTCGCTCCTCGGAAAACTTTTATTGCGAGGAGTGGCTGCACACTATAAGGTAAAATGAAAATAAATCATTAAAACATTTATAAATATTTATTTCAAAAATAGTTAGATAATATAAAATCATTATTATGCTTTCAATAATAAAAAACAGAATATAATCCAAAGGAAATGTTTAAAACGTACTAAAAAGTTAAAAAAAAAAGAAAGTTGAATAATGAAAAACCAAACATTAAAAGCAATGCCAAATTTTGTTATCGTGTACTTTACAGATTTCATTAGTTCAAGAAAAATCTTATTTCGACGACTGGTTTACTCAGAATAACTGATAATTGCACAATACTGTTATTGCACACATGGCGTCCAATCGGTATCGAATGGGTTAATTTGTTCTAAGGGTAAATCAAAATAATATGAGGCTCAAGGGCAAATCCATCATGTTTACCACCATTTCCATATATATATATATATATATATATATAAAGTGAGCACCCTCAACCTTCGCCTTTACCTTCTACTAATTAATTAACATGTGTTCTTATTCCAACAACTTCAACTGACCATTCCATAGCCGTGAAACATCATTCGCGAGATAGAAACCCTTAGTGGCTGAATGAACCCGTAAAGAGCTGAAAAGGATAGGATCAAAGGATCAGTTGACAGATTGAAACAAGAACGGTGAAGGCAAATAGTAGCCCGCCTTGTGCAAACAATACTTGCACCATTCGCTTTGCAATAGCCGTCCGGCTAATCCTGACATTTTGTAACTCTCCCGTCCCGGTCACATTCGCTTCTATATATATACATCTGCTATCCAGCAACAACAGGCCGAGCATTGGCTATTAGGCAATTTCTTGAAATGGGTGGAGCGCCATATTGTAAAACAAGAGGTAGGCATCTGGAAGATATTTGTGGAAATTCTATTAAAGGCGTATTGTTTCTAACACACGAGTACTAAGAAAATCTGAATAATTTAACATATTTACATATAAATTGGGGTAGCTTGGGGGCCATTTTTATTTATATGACTAAATTGGCCCTGTTTTCTTCAATTAAGAAAATATCTGAATTGAAATTAATTTAAAGGCGAGCGCCAGGCTATCCAGCCTTATTTGTTTAATGAATCTTATTATAAAATATTATTAAGTGAGATTAGTAAAAATTATAAAAAGTAGATACCATAAATGGCCACAATAATAAGTAAAAAGGCTCCAGAGGGCTGGATTCAAGTAACAAACCAGAAGAGTGAGGTATAAAATCTATTTACAAAAACATATATACACAATTAAGAAATTATATACAAAAACCTCACCAAAGCATTTGACAAAATAAAGAAAGAGGACATCCGCAAGGCTTTAACAGAGAGAGTCATTAACAAAGGACTAATGCTGGCAATAATGAGCCTCTACAGGAACCCCCGAAATGTAGTGAGGACATCCAATTGTTACTCCAAAGAGTAAGCCAAACCAAACTTGGTATAAGACAGGGTTGCAGTTTGAGTCCACTTCTTTTTATTCTGGTCCTTGATTCTGCTATATCTCAGGCCAAAGTCCGGATGAGAAGTTTCCATCTGGGATTTAGATACTTGAATAAAGTTACCTACTCCTTAATGGCCTTCGCTGATGATATGGTAGTCCTTGCCAACAACGATAGAGACCTAATATACAAGCCCATCGAACAGGTGAGAACTTTTAAATATCTGGGAGCATACCTTGATGATAATGGAGACATGGACAATGAAATCCGGGAGAGGGTCGACTCAGCTAGTAAATTGTTCCATGCACTAAATAAAAGGTTCCTGAATAAAAGAGAAGTATCCAAGGACACAAAGTTGAGGATATATAAATCTACTTTTCTCCTCATACTAACATACTCCTCGGAATCTTGGGAGTTGACCACCAAACATGAAAGTAGGATCCAGGCTTCAGAAATGAGATTCCTTAAGATGATAGAGGTGAAAACAAGACGAGACCGAATTCGCAACTCGATCATTAGGTCAAGCCTCGGAGTGGACCCTGCGGAAAAAGTCATTGAAAAAAACAGTCTAAGATGGTTTGGACATGTTTTAAGAATGGAAAATAACAGGCTGGCCAAGATGACATACGAGGCTAAGGTTGAAGGAAGAAGGTCCATAGGAAGACCCCGACGTACCTGGGAAGATGGTATTAAGGAAAGCTTCGCAAAGAGAAGTCTGCAATGGAATAGAAGGAGAGAAATGGTAGAGGATCGTACGGTGTGGTCCGGGCTTTACAGAAAGAATCTCACACTGCAGAGCGGTAGAGAGGAACGACTATGATGATGATGATATACAAAAATATAATTTTTAACGTTTGTCACTTTTATGGTGAAGAATTTTATCTGTGATTCTTTTGCACTATTACTTAACTTATTTTATTTTTTCTCAGTTAATATTTATGATGTATCACTGATTTAATTTCAGATCTGATGATGTCTCAAAAAAATCCACTTTCAAAATAAATTTAAAATTACTGTTCCCGGAGCGTTTATTGCATCAGAAAAGTAAACAGTTAATAGCACCTAATATATTATTTAACGAATCTTTTATATTTACATTCTATATTAGTGATAAATCCATAAATTATTTACAAGCTATATAAATATACCTGAGAGCTAATTATTCAATAATAGGGTCGTATGTGAAATGTGGTTTAGCAATTGAAGGCGTGCCTGGGATAGCTGCTATATGGTCACAAAGGTTTTACTGTCAAGGCTTTCAACAGAATTATGTCATCCTCAATGTCACAAACACCGTTCCTATTGCCAAATGCACCTGTCCTACACTGAAATTAATCAATTAAAAAATATACTTATTCTCAGGCCAACAGATCATTTTTATTATCAATTTAAAAAAAGGATTATAATGCTAGATATATATATATATATATATATATATATATATTACAATATTCCTGAACAAGGAATATTAAAATTATAGAGAGTATTAATGAATATAAAAAAATTGTTTTGTTTTTTAAATTTCATTTGCTCGTATTTGAATTATAAACTAAGAATATTTAAACTGAATCATCTGTTTGTTATTCAGAAGAACCGAAGAAAAGTACTGGCTTATGTACTAAAAAAAAAGATGCAGGGTAATTGTTATTTTATACTATAACCTATAAAACATCTGGTATCCTTCAATTGTTATTATTCAATGTACAATTATAATTCAAACACAATGCAAGAACCGATTTCACAGATTTTTAAGTTAATTTATAATAAAGATTTTAAATAAATTGAGCCCCATTGATGATGTAGGTTTCAAATAATTTATGAAATAAGCCCTGATATTAATTATGTTTTTCCAATTGAATCATTTTCATGATAAATTCCGGAACCCGAGGATCTCTGTTATTGACAGGATCAATATTCTTCAATACTTAATTTAAATTTATTTCGAAAATGAAACAGACGTTTTTTAATGATTATGAGAATGATAACACAGGCCAACTATGAAAAAACTTTTGTACTCAAAATACCTTATCCCTATAGTTTTTAGGGTGCTGAATCATTAAAAAAGCTATATCACCCACAATTTCTTCACATTTTATAGTTAAATTTATTAAATTAAGCGATTTTTAAAGAATTGAACAGCTTTAATATTTAAAATAAATAACTGAAAAACTAGGTCTATTGGTGTGGATGAAGTTGGTAGCACTGCTGAAACAGATTTTCTGGCCAAAAAAGGTTGATTCTTTTTTCTGTTAACAGCTAATGTTTTGTTTACTGTCAACCTAACAACACCTTGGTCAGCAAGGTGGTTTTACCAAATTTCCATGTTTCTTGTGTGAATGGGACTGTAGGGCTAGGGATCAACATTGGTGCAGAAAGAACTGGCCTGTGAGGAAGTCTTTAAAACCTGGTTAGAAGAACATTCTACGCAATAACCTCGTAGATCCAAAAAACGTGCTTCTATCACCTATACATATAAAGCTAGGCCTCATGAAACAATTTGTAAAGGCTTTGCCAAAGGTGGACCATGTTTCAAGTATCTCTGCCAAAAGTTTCCACACCTTTCAGAAGCTAAACTAAAAGAAGGCGTCTTTGTCGGACCTGACATTAGAAAAATGATGTATGATGTTAACTTTGAATCCTCAATGACCTTAAATCAGAAAGAAGCATGGGTATCATTCAAGCAAGTCATTACAAAGTTCATTGGGGAATGAAAAAGACCCAGAGTATGTTTCTATTGTAGCTAACATGTTACAGTAGTTTAAAAAGTTAGGATGTTCGATGAGCCTGAAGTTCACTTTTTGAACAGCCACCTTGATTACTTCCCTGACAATTTGGGAGATGTTAGTAAGGAGCAAGGAGGACGCTAAAGTGATGGAAAAATGCTACAGGGGCCGCTGGAACACCAACATGATGGGGGACTACTGTTGGTCACTTCACCGAGAAGTTCAACAACCGACTCATCGTAGAAAAAGCTACACAAGACTCTTCTAAAAGAAAAGAGAAATAAAGTATAGACCAATTCCAGTTGACAAGTGAAACCTGTATTAGCACATTAAATCACTGGTTTAAGTAGCCACTGTAAATACAAACCATGCTTATGATGTAACATAGTGTTTCATTAAATTCCCCGTATACCGTGTAGGGGTTTATATAGGGGTTTATACTATATTGTACAAAGCATATTGCTGGAAAACTATGGGTGATACAAAAAAACTAAGGCCATATTTATATTTATTTATAGATTCAGCACATAAAAATCTATAAAGATCAACTATTAAAGTTAAAAAAGTTTTCAAACAATTTTTTTTGTTGGCCTATGTATAAGAATTATTTGATAAAAGCCGCCAGTTTCACAATCGGGTGTGTTTTCTAAGTTTTATTGGTATCATAGACGTCGATACTCGTAGATGGGGTAAATGAATCTAAATCAAATTTTCCTTATCCTCGCCAACACTAGAAGGCTTCCCGAAGGATGTCGCCCTTTTCTAGGTCGTTGGGAGAACTAATTTCCGCTGAGACAGATCCAAGAGGGAATCGATCCGATGTCATTAGAATTTGAACTTTTTTTTTTTTTCCAAAGAATCACCTACAGTTGAGTAAATATAAATTAACATACTATGCGTTATTGAGAGCGGGATATGCTGAGGTGGATGAGAGTCCGTCAAATCTAGCTATGGTATAAATTATTGACTTTGTTAACTAATTGATAGGGGGGAATCCTGACTATTGAGGTTGATCTTGATGAAATTACCGCTCTGCACAGCGGTGGTCTTAGAAAACGTGCGTTCTCTAACGTGTACTGAACCTAACATCTTTAATTGGTTGTAAAGGTAGTTTTAAGTTCTTTTTTTTATTAACTACTCAGTGATTCACTATCTAGCGGTACAGTCTTTGTAGGACCTGGGCAGAGGCCTCTATTCATCCCAATTCCTCCCCATCTTTCTTAAATCGTCCTCTAAGTCGTTTATCAACCGTCTCCTGAATCTGCCTCTTTTTCTTTTTCCTCCTGGTGCACCACTTAACATCATTTTAAATAGCCTGTAGGGTTTCTTTCTACTTACCCTAACCATCTAAGCCTGCACTTCTAGTTAGCAGAGAGGATATCAGGCTCACCATACAAATCCATTAATTCGGCAATGGTTTTGCTTTTGATTCTCATCTTTTTTTGGTAGGTCCAAAGATATTTCTCAGAAATCTTCTCTCCCAAACCTGAAGAGCTCTTCTGTATTGCTTGGTCAGAGGAACATCTCATACATACATTACTACGAGCCTATCTATTGTTTTATAAAACAAAAGCTTTGCTTTCATGGAGAGCAATTTTGTATCGGAGTAACATCTGGTTCCTCCTACCATTTTCCCCTTAATTTTTAAACAACACATCATGCAATAATCTATTGAAGATATTAAATCAAAATGCAACCATGAAACTTTACCAAATTCCTGGAAATTGGATTCACCAGTCCTATTTAATAACACTCCGTTATTCACATCAGAGAGGGTTGGTTACACTCCAGAAATGATACTCACTTAAACATACTGGTTCCAGCAACTGAGCAGACAAATCCGGCCCAATTACAAAAATAACAATTAATAGCTGGAAGAAGGGTAAGAATTAATTAGAATTAGTATTGAATAAGATTAGTTAAGATAGTTATTGTATGGTTGGGTAGGTCTCTATGCCCAGAAGTTCATAATTGGGCTGGAAATTCATCCTATAATGAATGATCAATTTTTCAAGTAACCTAGCTTCTACTATTTTGCCGATAATGCATTATGAAGGACTGATGTCTAAATGCTTTCCAAACATGGATTAGAAAGATTTACACATACTGAAACAGCAATCGGTAAAAGAGTGGTGATATAGATTGGGCAGATATTGTTCCTCTGTAAGGCTAGAACTTAAGTGGGAATCATAGAATTGATGAACTAAATGAGCTGAAAACAAATTCCTTAGTCAAATATGTGAATAAAACAACAAGTTTAGCAATAGTGGAACTTAATTTAAAATAATTAAAGTAAATATTTATATTATAATTGAGTTTTGAGAAAACAAAGTACTAAAATTCCTAAACATTGATTGCGCACATAAATGTGTCGTTTAATAGTGCTATATTATTCTTAGAACTATTCCTTATTTACAAGACAACCATTCTTCAAGATAATCCTTATCAATTGTTTATTACCGATGTTCAGTTTTTTTATTAAAATAATTCAATAATTTACAATCTCAAAGCTTTATCATTTTCAATTTTTACTATAATAAATAGAAAAACAAACGTTCAATCAATGGGTTCCCGGGTGATTTTTTGAAAAACAAAATATTTTGCGTCAGAGCTTCATATCTTGCTTCTATAAAATAAAACTGAACCCTCAATCTGATTTTAATTACTAATCCAATTAACAGGACCATATTAATACTCTGAAAAGTCAGTTTTTCTTTCTCTTAAATCTATGAATAATCTTTTTCACAGCGTCTCATGGAAATTTGTTGGGGCCATTAAGAACAGAATAGAAAAGTAACTTTCTCCTGGGACTAAGTCTCTTTAGAAATACAAAGATGAACAGAAAAAGAAACATAATATATATATATATCTGGCCAGAAAGATACATGAAAAAAATCATAGTATTCAAAAAGTGACAAAAAAGTAAATAAAAATTGAAATACAAAGTACAAATCATGACAAAATTGAAAAAGTGAATAAATAAATTATCTAAAGAGAATAAATAAATTAATAGTGAAAAAGAAATACACAAGCTAGGATGTAATCATTTGTTTACATAATGTATTTATTATTTACAGAGACTGTAGATACAGGAAGGGTGATGGGAGTTAAAGTATTGTTATTAGAATGAATGACTGAGAATTCGAATTGGAGGAGACTGTAGAGTTAGAATATCTTTTTGTTACCCTTTGTAAATATAATAATAGTTTTTTATTTATTATTCTTTGATCTTTGATGTGGATTGGCAACAATCAACAGTTTGATGGCAAGAATTATGGTAAATGATGTGATGTCAAAGCATTGAGAAAGCAGCACCTTTAATGCTCCCTTCATTTCACAAGTAGTATTATCGTTAATTGTTAGGAAAGATCCCTCGCCCAAGACCTTTTTAATGTTTTCCTGTTATTATTGGAAGTTATAACTAAAGCCATATCTATCGATATATTCGTGTATATTCCAATGAAATCATTGGTCTTGTACACATCCGCATTATAATTTACACATGCACTTATTCGTTGTTATCCCATCTAAAGCTTAGGCTAGCTGATAGAACGGAAGAAAATACCTTACCCCCTGGTTCAGAAATAGCAGCTTCTAGGGATTCCTCCTCCCTTCTATTTCGGTAGCGGTGGCGATTGCCTGGAACAGATGTAGAACTCCTTCAGTTATTCTAGACAAACATCCTCGACTATTATATAAACATTTGATGTTAGAACGTAATGAAGAAAAACAACGCGAATAGGAAGGTATTCAAATAAAATTGTCTATGACTTTATTTCAGGAGGAAATAAAGCAGGAAAATGTAATCCGAATTATTTTATTATAATCCTGAAAATGCTCTTATATATATGTGTGTGTGTATGTAAAAACTAATTTCAACCATACTTTTGCGATGTGATAATTTTTAAATTACGTAATTTATAGAGGATATACTTACATTTCAATAATCAAATTATAACAAAAGAAAACTGTTGATGAACCATACATAATTTATACAGTTCAAAATAAAACACTTGAAATCGAGCTGGTAATCAAGTAATAAATAAAAAATAAAGTAAATAAAAATTGTTTTTAAATATCTTTTTTTAAGATAGTTAAGCTGAAGGGTATGGTATACACGCGGTGTATCCCCTCCTGTTCCAGGGTGGTGTTGGAGTTTCCGTTAAACTATAAATATTGTTTTTACTATGAAACTCTGTTTTAACTGTTCTTGTCTTTTCTTCTATATATAATTCATTCTTTACCCCGTGTTTTTGCTTTCTCTCTTTTTAATGTAATAATTTATTACGAGTATAAAAAAATGTATTTAGTTTGTTTATTAATTTTCTTCTTTTTTACACGACCACAATATTTCTGGCTGAAGATCTCTTATGGAACAGCCCTAATCTGAATGCTCTTAATACCATTTTCATTCTAAAATAAGAAAAAAAAACATTTTTTATAAAAAAATATTGAAACGAGTGTAGGATATAATTAACATACCACTGGTATTAACAGGGATCCAGGACTTTAACTCCAATTAAGTGTGGATATGGATGAAGTGGTACGTAGAAAAATGTTGGTGTTAACAGATTGACCAAGTTTCTTCGTTATAAATTTAGGTTTTCAATTTTAGTACCCTAAAATAAAACGAGTTCTTTCTTCATGGAGTTTGATAATCAAAGTATCTGTTGAAAATGAACTGAGAGCTTACATCATTAAACTGTTTTTGCACACAAATAAATCACCGATCTCCATCAAATATTATGGTTATTGCCATGTAGTTATAATATCAAGAAGTGTTTGATGCGCCAATTTAAAGGGCCCTAAATGTATTATAACATAATGATTTTTGTTGAGAGAGGTATTATGTAGGTAACATTTTCCTTTAGTTCCTGACACGAAGTACACCTCCAACATAAACTAGCCGTTGACGTAGTGAGCCCTTGGCCTTCGAGTAGAAGAGCAAGCTGGGTGGAAGCTACAGCCTAGGAATACATAAGGCCTGTTGGGACAGTGCGCGGGGTCAGTGCTCTCCGCCTCCTACCAGTTTGCATACCAAGACCACTCCTACCGGAGGGCGCCTTTCTTCTTTTTGGTCATCCGGTTCTTCGGGTGTGTCTTCCTGCGCCTCCCCACAGAGACTCTCTATTACATACACTTTGTACGGGTGACTTTACCATCGATTAGATTTTTGTAAAGGTAACCGAAAATATGAAAAAAAAATTGCAAAGAAAGGTTAATCGATACCTTGGCAAGACATACCGTTTTTAAAGTAAACACTATTACTTCCTTCAACCATTTGCTGGAATCTCGAACAAGAATCTCGAAATAAATTAAAATATTAATAAATTTTATTAATCTTAAATATTTTATATTTTAATAATACTCCTCCTTTAAGAGCTCACTAAAAGGTCGGTATCGTTAAAAAATATACATTATAATGTCCGAAATATAATTTTGTTTCTTTATTTGTCATCAGTATTGAAAGTGCTGGGTTGCTGTGCTGTCCCGCGTTCTAATCCAGCTGTGGCATAAATTATTTAATCTGATAACATCCATATCTGGACCCTTTAGGAGGTTTGAAATTAAGTTGATTTTTTTCCAAGTTCATTCTCTCATTCAAAAAATGTTTCCACGGAAGCAATAAATTTTTGCACTCTGTTCAATGCCAAATGGAGAGGTTTAGAAGTGCGTTTTATGTCCATTTCTCTAACATGAAGATATAATAATGGAAGTTTTGGAGATATTTTCCAAAAGTGCACAATTACATTTGTAATTTATATAAAAGATGACTTTTCACTTTTTAGTGTCATCTCCTTACGATTATTCATGGCCTATGAGAAGATGATATTTTTCTTATTCTGTTTTTATTTGATTTAAAAACATAATAAAAATCAAACCGCTTTAGGCTGGATTATATTATTTTACAACGATATTATAAAACTTATTATGTTTTGATTAAATATTGGTATGTTTAATTTTTTTTTAAGTAATAGCTGGTTTAAACTACAAGTTAAGGATGTTACTATAATTTCATAACTTTTTTCATACCATATCTGTTGAATAAACTATTATCTTCCTTTTGTAACTATCGGATGGAATGGAGCATTATCAGTTGCATCAGATGATATAAACAACTGACGAATTAATTAAAACATATTTTTAAAATTAGCCATAATAAATTATGTTCCTCGTGAGAGCTAAATGACAGAAAGGTTGAAATTTTTGTGAGACATTTTAATTTTTGTATACTTCGTAGAATATTTAATATGTCAACTCCTTTAGAGTTTATTGTTATAAAGATTCATTTATGGAAAAGAAAACAACCAGGAACAGAGTTACATCGCAAATGTCACATTTTCAATAAATTATTAAAAATATAAATCAGTGAACTTGATAAAGCTTCTAAAGTAATATGAAAGGTATTTATAATAATCAGTTATTTATTTATGTTTCATCGAGAAAAACAATCTATAATTTATTTGAATTAAAGCTCTCGGCAATGACCAGGTACTAATAACATCTTCAGCAGCTGTAATTTGGAAAAAAATGTTGTAATGGAAAGTTAGTTAATTTTAAACCACCGCGTGTTTTTTCCGAGTTCCCCAAAATCCGGTTATTTGCATCAGCCAAAACCGGAATAATTCTTTTTTTTTTACAAACACAATCCTTGTTAGGATTTTAAATGAACGAGAATCTTTCAGTTTGAGCAGGTATGCGTAGTAAGTTAAACAACAATATAAGTTAATATACGAATCCCATGATGCCCAACAGTTCCCAGTTGGAAGTTATAGCGTGGCCTACAGGTTTAATGGAATGCAGTATTGTGTTGTAGTCATTGCACGCCTCGGCCCTGGTGACACAACCACTTTTGCAAGTGTCTAATTATGAACCAATAAAAACATGTTTTGCCAGAATTACGATTAACAGGAATTATGTAAGATATCGGTAGAGGACTGTTGCTATAAATTCACTCATCCTTTTATAGAAAACAACCCGTTGCATAAGGTAACGTACAACGTACGGCAGCACTTTTTCTTCACTGATATATCGGGGACATCTCTACTTGCATGGTTCATAATATTATAGAAATAGGCTATTTCTAAGGGGAGCTTTCGTTTCCATTTTTTCCCCGTTGACATGAGTTGAAATCAAGAATGTAAATATTTAGGTTCATATTTCCAAAATGTAGCAATACAAAGCATACATAGTACTTATTTCTTTAATTGTTTTTTCGTACATATGCAAAATATAATCCTTAATCTGAATGTGAATAGCTATACAGTTCATGAATAAGATACAAACTTGTTTATGTGGATCTGTGCGCTTCACAGTTTCGGCAACAGGTGTAAGGTAAGATAGTTTTATGTTTCTTGACTGAAGAACGTTAAAAACTATATAAAAAAAAAAAAAAAAAACCTGTACCACTACGACCCGTGAACGAGTCTGGGGGTTCAGTACATGGTTGAGACTGTACTGTTTCATGGACAACGGTTCTGCAAGGAGGTGCCTTGTCCTAGGTCACGCTCAACCGCCAGGTTCCCCCCCTTATTATGGGTACCCTATTTTTATAATATTTTATAGAGGCTGGGTGAGCCCCAGGAGGGTCCTAGATCCTATATGATCCATCTCCGGCTGCAAACAGACTAAATAAAAGTAACTGCCCGAAGCGGGATTTGAACCAGGATTTCCGGCATGGCAACTCAGTACTCAACCACTGAGCCACTCCGCTCTAAAAACTATAAGCAGTCCAGAAAAATAGAAATATCATTATTGTTTCTTTTCTATGATATATTAGTACTCGTATGTATGGTTAACCGTAACCACCATTGAAGCAATACCCACGAGAGGATGAGACATTTTCAATACGAGCAAGCCGGCCCATCAACGTCAAAGTGTCTCTACTTACCAGTTGACTGTGAATCCATCATGCTTAAGTTAAAACACTTTATGTATACCCAGCAAAAAATATTTGATTTTTTGAAAATGTTTAAAGGTTTCTGATTAAATTTCCTTGGTAACAATCATCATTGGAGAATTAAGTTAATTGCTCGTTTCCATGTTAAGAGAATGTGAAAAAGGTAAATGTCTAATAAGATATATATTTATATTTATTTATAAAACACACATGTTCATATTCCTTAACCAGCCATTTCTGGTACCTATATCTAATAATCACAAGGGAAGTAAAAATTGTAATTTCAAAATGGTGTTGTACAAAGACTTATTATCTCTATTAAAGTTAAATAAAATGTTTTTTATTCTCTTTATATTTGTATCCTCCTAACTTACTGGTACAATCGTTACTGACAGACACATTAATCCAACCGTCGATTCCACCGAATCCGACTGAAACAGTCTGGAGCAGGGATCTACTACATTGAGATGAACCAGGCTAGGAGTTCATTCAATGAGAGGTTTCCCCATACACGCTACGGCGTGAATCCCTTAGGGGAGGTTTTCTGAAGAAGATCGAAAATACAATATGTGCCAAATGCCATTTGCATAATTTCTGAAATAAATATTTATTATTGTTATTATATTTTTTTATCCAAACCTGTCAAATACAAACAGTTGACAATCCGCAGATTGGCTGACAGTGAAGTAAAACAAAATGACATGAAAGGCATGACAAAGAACTGGCGGTTGATTTAATTTCCTATGTTAACAAATCCTCATCCACGTTCTTTTGAGTCTCCTCCTGGTGTTCTCAGGCATGAGAGTAAATGCCATTTGTTCTAATAATGGGTTTGGATGTCTGAATAGTTTTTCTTGAAAGTGTTTTCAGTATGTGTTGGTCAACCGTTGGTATTTTTAAGTCAGTTTGAAATATAATGTAATTAAAAAAACAAAAACAAATAACTAGTGTGTTTATACTCAAAACTTTTATCATCGCTCAAGGCAAGAATAATGTACCAAGAATAAATTCTTATGATGATTGTCTGATTGAGGAGAATAGAACATTCTTGCCTGATTAAAAAGGTTCATTATTGAAAATCAATCAAACTGAAAAGCATTTGTATAGTTTTTTAAATATCTAGGTGATCATCAATGTCTTCAATCAATGTTTGACTTTCCCTCTTTCTTAAAAAACGACTGATTATAGGCATACAAAGTTCCCAATCTTGTTCGTTAAATTCTGAAACGAAAATTTGAAAAATAAAGTCCGCTCAGAGGATTTCACCAGGGTGGTTAGCGGTTTGAAGAATCAAAGATGGACAGATTTTTGTTTTCTTGTTCGATTAAAAAGAACCTTAAAATAAACCAAAAAAATAATAATAGTTAAGGCCAAGAAATCTAATGTGGGTGGCCATGAAATTGGATTCATGGCGCATTCTCAAAATATTGATTTTCATTTTGATTAAAAGAGAGACAGGCGTTAAAGGAAGAGGTATTGATTCCTGTTCGAGGAAAGCTCCAATATGCTCACTAAATATAAGTCCCTAAACCTCCAAGGAATAAGCCAGCGCCCCCGCAATTATCATCGACATTTTCTCTCCTCGTTTAATTTTAGGATCTCATTTCTTCACTATTTAGTCGCAATTTATTGCTTGTTTACTTATTTTTCCATAACATTCATTCATATTTTATACAGCCATACAATATCGCCTTTAAAAGTTAAATATTTTAGAGAAAATGTTAAGTTTTATAATATATATTCAATGAAAACGATATGACCTATGCTACCCAAAAAGAAAATTAAAATTAAACGTTCGACATTATCTTTAACCTAAGTCTGTATGAATCAATTATTTATCTTATTTCTATAATAGATTTGAAAGGCCCCTAATCACCATTTCCTAAATATAGCTGCATTATCTCCGATGAGATAATATATATATATATAGTGGGGCAAAAACGACGTAGGAATGCTTTGTGAAATTCTCCTGAATCCATCCAATCGCGGTTCAGTACATGGTAGAGACAGCTTCTTGGATTTTATTAATATATATATGTATACATACACACAGACCTTTCCTCCGAAATAGAGGATTTGAAAATTGTATAACTTTCTTGTTCATTGCGTCGCTTTAGGGATGGGATACCTTATTTCATTATGGCGTACGACATTCCACTCACCACCGTTCATATCATTTGTTCTGGAGAAAGAAGAAGAAGACTGAAGAAAGAAAGAACGAGTGGTGATTAGGCCAACGAACGCCTTCTGATAGCCAGTTCAATGAGCTCATATGTGACGCATTGGTGCTCTACTGCTGGAGCCTGGAATTTAATTGGGAAATTGGGCCTGGAACTGGAAGGCTAATTGGCCTGGATAAATGAGTAATGGTCATTAAAAGCTTTAATTGCTGTAGGGAAGATTTATCAACCATGGCTTGGCTGGAGCAGGTTATTCATCAAATGATAATTTCTGTACTAATACTATGAAATAAAAAGAAATTCATGATCAGGTAACAACTTACACATATTTTGGGATGTAAAAAACAGACTTATGCCTTCAAGAAAAAAATATTTTATATTCAAAAGTACATTTAATATAATTTTATTACTGTGAAGTTAAAAAAATACATTTTCCATATGTCGACCGTTATAGCTTAACAGTTTACGAATACTTTCCCGGAAATTTCCAATCATCCCTCAAGTGGGTATTGTGGGGACGAAGGCCTCTGGTTACATCGGTGCTTTAAACCCTAGCATTTTTGAGATGACAGCAGAATTTTCGTAGTGAACTTCGACTATTCTGTTCACTTGTTGGAAACTATAATTTGATGAAATCGATCCAGATGCTTGTAAATTAAGGGCTCACACCTCAAAAATTGTCATTGTTGAGTTAAGCTTTCAGTAGCAATTAAAGTAGTTGAAGATTTTATATCCAGGAACGACATATCTGATATTCCATTTCCTACATGTTTTTTTTCAATTTTTAATAGCTTCATATTTTGAGTTGTACCAAGTTTTGTGTGAATAATGGCATAAGTTAATATCAAAGAAGTTTCAAGCTTTTAAGAATTGTCTAATGTTAATAAAAAAAATGTAATACCACCATTACAATAGGAATACTTTGCTTTACCAATACCCAAATTTTTATTTTTTCAACTCACTTTGTTTTGGAACTTTGTTTATTTTAAATTTGCTTTTATGCAGCTATGGCTAATCGTACGATGCTACAGTGAGAGGCTTAATTGGGATAGAGCTTTTTACGAGTGCCTGACATCTTACAGACTCAGGAGCCCGTTTAACGTTCCTTTCGAAGGACGGGATAACAAGGATACTGAAAAAGTTTTCTCCAAATAAAGGCTGACAGCTAACGAATAATCTTCCTTGAACACCCGGAAACGAACAGCCCCGTTGCGGGCAATCGTTCCTCCGGAACAACCGCTTCCTCGCCACCCCGCTGAACCCGTTCCCCCGAGAGGCGGATGTGAAAGAGATGAGGCCGGGGAGAAATCTGGCCGAGGATGCGATAGAAAGGAGGCGGAGCGAAAACCTCCCCCGGTCCGTTAATTGCTCGAACAGCTACTTTTCGCCGTTAGTGGGAAGTAGGCCGGCACCAGGGCCTAGGGACCAACTGGGTACCTCCATCGTAAGATAAGGAGCACAAAATTGGAAATTTTATTTGAAAATGAACAAAAAAAGTGCACTCACAGATATACATATCCTTTTAAGCACTAGGAAGAATGATTATAGACAAGTAACACCACAATTGATCACATTAGGGGGTATCCAAAACTGTTAAAAATAAAAATTATATAAGCCAAACAATCTACCAGTAAATGTAAGATAAAAGTGAAAGAAAGTTCTAAGATCCGATCACACGCACAATTTCCATTCTTTTCAAAATTTTATACCTTATACTATATAGTTGTATTTTTTAAAACTAAATTATCTTTAATTTTACATTTGTTATGAATGCTTAATTAAAATAATATAAAAAAAATTGTTATTTTATTAAAAGATAAAATGAATGCCATATATATTGGTGAAAGGAAATATCTTAGAATTATCAAGTCAACTATTTCCATTTGAATATTAATTTGTTTTGCTTCTAAATTACACTAAATCACAAGAAAGATAGAGAGAAAGATTTTTAAAGCTGAATTCGTGGAATGTGCAAATAAGCGATACGCAAAATTTTGGCGATCATTTTGGTTTGGCCCAGTGAGTCAGTGGGGTGAAATTGAGACACCTGTAGCACGGAAGAAAGTTGTGAGGACTCAGGTCTTTGCTCCGGGAAGTGCACTTATGCAAGTCAACTGCGCCACGTCGAGTTTGTTTCATATACCCACCGGTTATCCAACTTGACCGGTTTCGAATCACTATTGTGGAAGAGGGGCCTATTACGGGGATCCTGGGCGGAAGCCAGCCTCTTCTTTCCTCCTGAGGTTAATAGCCGAAGACCAGGGATCAGTGGGTGAAGGGATCTAAGTTCTTATTTGATAAAAATCGGATTATTTATAGCCCTAACAAAGGATGCTGAGCACACTCATGAAAGCTGTTTCATAAAGATCATCGCCAAATTCTTAACAAGTAATAATGGTCAGCATCTTCATTAGAGATGTTCACGGTCAAGGTTCAGAACATGTTAGAGACTGTACTATTTCTTAGACAAAGGGTTAGGAGGGAGGTGATTTGTCCTAGATCACGCTCAACCGCCAGAATTTTCCTCCATCTCCGGTCGCTAAAAGATGAAATAAAAATCTGCCAACAAGCGGTATAGGTTAATATTAGGTTTTATAAACCAATAAAGTCTTTATAAACCAATTATTTATCTTATTTCAATTCCTTAGATTTGAAATGTCCCTAAACCACATTTTCTATATAAAATTGCACTATCTCTGATGACTAATATATATAGTATTGCACAAATGACGTCGGAATGCTTTGCGAAATTCTCCTGGGTCCATTCAATTAGGTTCATATATATCTGACTATCTTGTCTGTTCTGTATAAGTTTTCCTCCCTACAGATCATATTTATACTATCCATAGTTGACCATCTTAATTCGTTATCTTTCAAGATAGCTTAGACTGCAGATTTGACGCAGAAGTAGCTGTGAGTGATAATTAATAAAACAAAAAAATTCAAATTATTTTATTTTTTTAGTTAAGCTTGTTCTACACAAAAAATAGTTTAGAGCAAATTACCAAAACCAACAAATATCCTGTTTTCTAAAAGAGAATCTAAAACCGATTCATTTAAATTTAGTGGATAATTTAATTAGTAGATAATAAGCCACTCTATTATAATATCACTAAAATTAATGATTTTAGAAAATAAATACCGCAAGAAGAATTGTAACGTGAGGAGATTTCAATACCGCTGAAGATAGTATATAGAGGACACTATTGCTATGATATTAATATTCCAGCAGGTTCACCTCTGACCTGATCAGCTACTTATAAAACGGTCGGACAGAAAAGACGTGGCAGTTAACAGGAAATCCGGCTAACAGGAAAACAAGGCAGGTATCTAGGAGTGGAATATGACGCACCTAGAATACGTTAAAATGGAAATGTGGCGACTTCTTGACAAACAAAACCCTTGCGATCAATATACACCAACTCTGTGAGGCTTCTCTGCCACGGAAGCATTATACGTCAACAATACTTCATGAATATCTTCAGCCTACTTAAGATATTCACTAAGAAAAAGTGCTTGTGTTCTTTTTGATTTTTGAAGCGGGTATTTTGTCACGTTGACATGTAGGTAGTTGTGGTGTATCGTTTTGAGAGGCAAGGATCAATTTTGCATGAACATGATTTTAAGTATAAACAGATACGTTGTAGGATTTCCAAAACAAAACTCGTATCCTGCATGAATTCCTTATGAATAAATCAAAGGCCCAAATTGTTTGGTCTTATGAATTTTATGATCATTCAATTTATATATCAGTACTTTTGTTACATCAAAAACCTTTCTTGGTATGCTGTATCCTGTAATACAGTTTAATTGAAAAGAATATCAATCGTAGATTGATTACTTATTATCGTCGTTAGAAAACAATAACACAGTACTATCACTTCTGCTTAAAGCTGTTATCGATATCTCAAATAATAAAACATATTACATCCGGAACATACCACCCATTGAATTACGTCAGGCATGATCATTGAGTTTTTCAATGGAATCATCGTAATGTTAACTTATGTTGCGCAACTCCCTAGTGGACAATCGACATGCAGGAAGGTCGGGAAAATATCGATAAAAACAAAACAATAAGGACACCCCCCCCGATCTAGCGTAATATTGATATTAAAATTATATTATCGAAAACCAATATTATATTCTAAAAATCAATTGATAAAAAACGGTCCATTTGACTAACATAGAAATACTTGGTGTTCTTGTGACAATTTATAAGAAAAGGGGTTGAAGTCGGCCATCATCCATAACCACTTACGGCAAACTTCTATAACTAGTTTTATAGTCAGGGATGTAAATAAAAATAAAAATACTTAATAGAATTGATTTTCATATACCAAAAAATGTTTTTATGATATGTCAATTAAAAATAACGACATTTCTGTGACAGGAGATGAAACAGAGGATATTCGCATATAATTTAATTTAAAAAAAATTATTTTATTGAATTGTACAACTGTAATATATACATCTAGTACAAGGGCTATATGACTAACTAGATACATGAAAGGACATGTAGAGGCACTACCCACTAGCAGCACTCTAATCGCATATAATTAAACCATAAAGTAACATAAACTAAACTTAATTAATTTTCAAACCATTATAGAAATAAACTTAAAATGATCTATATTTATACAATTAGTTATGTGTGCTATATTCTGTATACATATACGTATAATACATAGTCATTTTCTAATATCGATGTCAAGATTATTTACAGATATTTGAGGATTTGCTGTGTTAGTGAAAAATAGTTTCGGCTTTTCCAATAAGCCACCTATGCATGAATCTTTTGAATCATTGTTATTGTTGTTGAGTTGAGTGGGCAATGATCGCTTCCATAGGGGTTCAAAATTCTACAATACTTGTCTACTGTGTGATAGAGGAAGGACTGCAGAAGGACAAATATATTGCGGTATATTTACTATTAACCTACAGCTAAGTAATCTTTAGAAAAGAGCTTAAACTAAATTAAAAAAAGTTAATTAAAATAACGAATAATGAAAACTAATCAAAATCGTAAAATAAATACCAATTAAAAAAAATTTAAAAACAAACAAGTAAATATGAAGAAATAAATGAAATTAATTACCTTTTGTTGAGCATTTTATTGTATTCATTAATTTATTTATCAGATGGTCGATGACCTAAGGATTTGTTTATAATTTTAGGTTCATGACCCCCTAAATTGTGACATTGCTTCCTTTTTGTCAGCAATTTAACTTCCTTGACATCCCTTCCTCTTTATATATCCCACTTCTAAAATATTGTGAGCAGATATAGTTAGAGAAGATGTTATAAATTAAGAGTATCCATAAGAGAGTAGTCACGATGTTAGTAGATAAGTTAGTCCTTAGTTAATAGTCTAGCAAGTATGTTCGTATCAGAATGTCTCTTTGTAGAATCACGTTATATCTTTCCATTATACAATAAATATAATTCTTCTTACAAGACGAATAAACTCTTTGTTAACTGGTGCCAAAACAGGGAACTAAACTCTAAACCCTGAACCCTAAATACAGAGTAAGCACGCTCAACCATTTCAAAGTGTTAAAAATATGAGCATTTTTAAGTTAGTAGTTTTTTAATGCTTGGAGAGACATATATATATATATATATATATATATATATATATATATATATATATATATATATATATATATATATATATATATAAAAGAAAGATTGAAATTTATTAGTGTTTTTTTACATCACGTGTTTAACACAACATTGCAACATTGTTCTCAAAACTTTTGTAGAAATTGTACCGTAGGGCGAGAATATACTTATAGAAAAAGTCAAATTGACATGAAAATCTGAGAAAAACATAACATGTCAATTTTCAAAAGTTTTCAGAAAAAAATCTTACTGATTTCGGGACTGATTTCAATCAACTATTGTGGTTACTAAATATAAAGGTAATAACGTATTAACTTTATTTTAAAAAAATAGAATAAATCTACATCCCTCCAGTAAATAAGTGGTTAAGTCGTATTTTCTCCAAAATGAATTTCTTGTACTTGAGGATCTTGTTATCTTCATAGTGAATGATTGACTAAGCCATGCATTGGTTCGAAAAAGAGTTACTGCTTGTAACTCCTTATCAAGCCAAAAAATAGGGTAACTGTTCCTCTTCACTCACTAAAGTTGATTCCCTCTGGACAAATTGCAATATCGTAGCTCTAGAAATAATACATTGAAGTTCGAATTTGATTCTTAGTAATGTTTAACTATGATACCTGAACACTAAAACTTCAAAATTTTATTACTCAGAACGTTATACAGAATGAAGTGGTGTTTTTGAAAATTCATCAGAAATGAGTTCTAAGATCATAATTACTGTAGGAGTTAACTTGGATAAGGCTCAAAAGGTTGATAAGCTATGCTTTTGCATACGATAATACATATCTAAGAATATAAGGCAATTGACAAAAACGTTTCTAAAAGTTCTGTTGATTACTGACCCTGGTATAAGGTCTTTACTGTTACTTCAGACATTCAGATTGGTTTGGAATACTATAATTAATCATGGTATAAATAATAGAAAAATAAACTCCTTGAACGAGAGCCCACTTTGTTTCGGCTGTACAAAGAGAAGATCCAAATTTATTCTAAATGCATAAAACTGTTCCTATTTTAAGAGAAGCATTCGAAGCTGTAGTACAAAGGAACCGTGTTCTCTTAGCTAACAGATGTTAGTAAAACTATTCCCAATATAACAGCTAGCATAGGCCTCTAGTACAGCTGTCCCTTGTCGAGACAAGAGGAAAAGTTTTGGCCCTTGCACGTACCTTATGGCGCTAGTAGCCGGACGACGAGCCTGCCAGTTGGCAGTGTAGCGGAGCCGGCTGCCAAGTATCGCCACAAGCAATTCCTCTTTTTCTGCTCGCTAATCGGCCTCATAGCTGTCTAGGAAGGCCGCTCTGCCCTCTTTGGCTATAATATGGACAATGGCTTCTATTTCGGGTTAGTGTTTAGGTGACTAACCAGTCTTGCCTCACGTTTCCGTCCTTCTGTTTTAAAAACAAAACCAAGACGAGAATAGAGCGAATGAGAAACCTTGATAGGCAAAATAATACAGCAAAAGTTTCTTTGTTGGAGATATTATAAGTAGTGACATATATATTTTAATTTTTAAAAAATCTTCATACCATTCACATTCTATTGCAATTACAATTATTCATTTTACCTCTTATCTTTCAATATCCTCAAATTCATATTTCAGATTTGATTCATTTTACTTTATATATTTATTATTTTACAATGTAATAAAACATAATTAAACACTACCATAATGCAATAGAAAAATGCCTTTTTTTTTTTAAGGGAACATTTCTTTTGGCGACTTTTGGTAGGGGAAAAACTTTTGGAGTCGAGTCACCGATATGGTCGTGATTTATTGAACGAGGCTAGCGGCCAGTGTATGAATTATACGATTCGTGTTTTCAACTTTAGTTTAAAAGTTAGAATTGCTATAAGAATGGTTATATTTAACTAAAAGATCAATTGTATTGTGGATTGTTATTATTCAACAATAACTAAAAGATCAATTGTATTGTATTGTGGATTGTTATTATTCAACAATAACTAAAAGGTCGTTTAATAGATGCGCTATTCATACTTAATTATAATAATAACTTAAAACATCAATTACTAGTTGAGCTTTTTGTTTCCCCTAAAAGATTTTGTCATATATAAATGTCATATTTTATGAAATAATTGAAAGTAACAATGATCTAAGTATTTACGAACTTAACGATGATAGTGCTAAAGATGTATAAATAAAGATCATCAACATCAATTCATAAATACAAACTCAAGGTATAAATAATATAGTTATATATACTATATACTGATTATTATTTCAATTAAATTATTTCATTTATTAAACGTCGAATCGATAGGTGGGCCATTAGCGACAACTGCTCCTCTTAAATTTCCTCAATTAACTGTTTAAATTCTTCAGTATCTTCTGTATTTTTGTTTTGTAAAATAGTGTCCATCTTCATCCTCATTCTTTCTAATTTTTACATTTAAATTGATGCTTCAGAGTGTTTTCTTTTACCACAAAAAGTAAGTGCGAATGATTCAGCGTGGTATGTCCGATTCTTAGCCTGCTCATCATGCAGCATTCTTTGGACGTTAGTTTGTCTGGAGGGATCCAAGCAAATTTTTTAACTTATATATGATGGAGGTGAGGCAGTATCTTCCAGTCTTCTCACAATTTGTCTTGACCTTATTGATAATAAATTTTATCCTTTTATTTCATTCTGACAAAACGTCTGAAAAAAATGTTTATATTATACTCTTAAGATTTTAAAAAAAGTTAGAAAACAATACAAGGCAATAGAGAGACCTATCTGATTTTAAGTTTGTTGAAGTAAGTGACGGTTATTTACATAAATTCATGATGCCAAATAAAATATACAATTTTTTCAGAATCAAAGATAAACAAAAATTTAGTTGCCATTACACTCATTACGACTAAAATAGATTTCTTTGTTAATTGAAACATAATTTTAGTAAGCAGTAAAAACCAATAGGTGATCCGCATGCTACTATGTAATATCCAACGTGTTATCGCAGTACACTTATTCTATCAATGTTGAAATATATCTTCCAAAGCGTTTACGTAAATCCTAGCGTAATACGTTATGTGGAAGGGTAGAAAATTCCATCGTGTTATTTTTTGCCCGCACACGACTAGTCTTGGTTCCGTCTCTTTGTTAATTACATTGAGGTATTTCGCTGACTGTTAAAAAAAATGTAGAAACACATTATATTGTCACTTCCTTTATTTAATGAATTATAAACGGTTTATTGAAACCTTTAACCTGTACCACTACCCGTGAAGGGTCTGGGGTTCAATTCATGGATGAGACTGTATTGTTTCTAGGACAGTTTATTGATACGATTGATGCGGAGTCTTTTACATACATCACAGTTTATAGACTCGCTTAAATTCTGTTTTAAGTAATAATAAAAAAATGTACGGGTAAAATTCGACGTGTTAAATTTACGTAGAAGTAAATATATTTCTGATAGTTTAATAGTAATTGCGTTGTAGTAAGGCTAAGATGGTTGACACTAATAACCTTGGAATGTTTCCTGGTTGCGCGGTTTATGTGTCGCGCATAGATAACTACTTTCTAGAGAGTTGTGGAATTTCTAGAGCAGAAATGCAACCGTTCATCACTTTGGCACTTTCTATAGTTTCTAAACTACACATTTCTTTCTTTATACTTTCTTTATTTCTCTATCTCTATGAGGCATTGGTATCATCACTATCGATTTCTACAATAAACGATATAATATTAAAAACTAATGAGCTTTGACTGCTAAGTTAGCAAGAATAGGGAAAGAATAATTCACATCCTCCCACAATGATATGAAAACTCCAGACGTTTTTGAAAATATGGTTTGAGTATAATCTTTTTTTTAAAGAATAAATAGAGCTAGAAATAGCAAAAATAAAATAAATATAGTCAGTTTTACCAAACTGATTATTTTCATGGAGAATATTAGTTGACATTATATACACTGCCGGTCAAAAATTGGTTTCAGACCAATTCAATTTGTTGGGAAAATTAGGATTAAATCAAACAAAATTAACCAAAACAAAAGGAAACTTTAATAAAACTTTACCGAAATGCAATTTAAAAATATAAGTACAATGCAGTTATACTTTCTTTTCGTCAAAAAATCCTCGTATTTCGTAAAAATTTTTTTAGCACGTTTGTAGTCTCAGTGATAATTAGATTAAATCAACTTATTTTCTTTTTATTTACCATAGTTCCAAACACCTAATTAGCAAATTTGTTTTATAAATACAAATAATATTTGTATATTATGAAACCTATATTTTGTAAATATCCATTGATAATTTGGTAAAATTGAGGTTTTGAATGATTAAAGTAGATTAATTGATGTAAACGACAGAGGTGGTCTCAAACTTTTGACCGGCAGTGTAATTGTGGAAAAAAATGGTCCGGTTGGAAGTCAGAAAAAATTCTCTTAAATAGGGTAGAAATATTTATTTGAATGCCAAAGTTCAGATTGCAGGTCTTCTTCAGGGCTATATATACAAGGTACAGATACAGATACAAGATACAGATAAATTAAATATGACATATTGTAAAAAATAAAAGAATAAAAATAGATATAGACATCATGATATAGGAGAAAAAACAAAACATGGAAAAACAATATAAAAGTGGATATGATATAAATCAATATCCTATCATTACATTACATCGATACCTCCAAAAGATACAATTTTCTGTTATTACTAAGTTACGGAGTTTTTAAAATTAATTGTATACTGTCCTGATTAACTAAATTATATATCTTACAATAATTTGAAACTTTAAAGTTCTAAGCTACTGAATTTTTCACCGCACTATGAGGTATTAATAGTGGGGCTGTTTGCACTTGCTTGACCCTTGGAAGGATGTGATGAGCATCCTATTGTTTTTCATATTCAAATTAGCTATTGTTTATTCTATTAGGTCCGTTGCTAAAGATCATGGAGCAAGGTAAGGATACTGTTGACCCCTATTTTTTCACATAGTATAGATACTACGAAATGTAACTTCCATCGATTAACATTTGAATGGTTTAGGCAAAGTATGTAAATAAATTCCTGATATTAATAGTATTTGTGTTATATAATAGAAATATTTTGTTCGATAGAGATTAGAACTTACTTCATTTTACTAGACATAATAGGCAAGTCAGTTGAGAATTTCTAAGATGCAAAAAATGGTACAAAAGTGTTCTTTTTTTCTTAATTGCATGTATGATTGCGAATGTGAGAGCTCTCGGCAGAGCCTTTGGCAACCAAAAATATATCCATTTGTGAACTTTCATTATTTTTTGCTTATAATTCCATTAAAAAACTACAATGAAACTAATAACTTAACAGCAGTCTCCTGAACCCCTATCACCCCTCTTCTTCCAAACCCCCTTAAAATCGAAAAGTACAGCCGATTAAAATATCTATCTAATCATAGAAAGTAACAAATTGATTTACATATTTTTTTTAGTTTTGTTAAAAGTTAGAAATCATACTGAATCGACAATTTTAGGGTTTTAATCAATTTATAATCACAAAATAATATTACAAAATATTTTAGAAAACAAAAAATTGGCTGGAGAAGCCATTCAATATTAATCCCTTTTCGGCCTAGCAAGTAACAGACGAGAAAATTTATTTTTCAATTCGTTCAATCTACCTACCTGGTAAAATAGGTACACGATAGTGACAGAATATAGTTTTAGGAGGCTGGTTGTTATATCAATTATACAAAGAAGATATAAAGTTGACGGAAAAAAAAAGGAAAAACAAAAAGTAAAACCCGAACTGATCAGTATTAAAAAAAATAAAGATTTGTTAAGATATTTTCATTGTTACATTCTGATTGGCGGATCAGTTTTCAAGAATGCTAAGACTCCATAATATATTTTTCTTCCATTACATCCCTTCCAAGATGCCTTTAGCAAATATGTATGTATATCTAAATTTCAAATATTCTTGTGGTCGCTTGAAGGCTCCAAATGATTAAATCTTAATTAAATGACACTGAATGTGATGGAACTATTCAAAGCAAATTGCGTTTTAAATATTGACATAGTTGTTGGAAGATCTCATGGCCAAATAAGAAAATTCGACATTGAAAATGTTTGCATCTATGCAAATCTGTATTGACGATATCTTTACAGAATATATATTGAAATAAATATAGACAAGGCGAAACTATAGGAATGGCAAAACAATATCAGAATTGAAGATCTACTATTTGTTGGACAAACGCCTAAACAGATAGGATTTTTTAAAATATTATTTGATTTGATGCATCGTTACTGAAAACGACAATCATTGGTGTCAGATGATAACGGTGACAGTCAAGATTTATCCATTTTATCATTTCATGAAAATAATATTTACAACTTGTTACGAAACAGTACAATTATTAATGCTTCCTAGATAAAATTTTTGAGAATAACTGGAAGAAAAAATCAAAATTTCAGCTATAAAGAATCTTGGCAGGAACAAGAATTCCATATTATACATCATCGGACTACTTTTTATATAATAATTATAATAACAATAAAGAAAATAAAAACATGGCTGCCTCGAAGCAGCCTGTTATTCCCTTATTCTTAAGTGTCCGTCCTCATGACATCTATCCATCTGGAGCACCTCTGTCCCAAAAGAAACTTGGTCTCGCATGTGTGGACTGATGTTATAAATGAAACAAAAAAACTGACCAAGCTTTTTGTAACAATGAGATTTTTGTCTCTAATTAGATTTAATGTTAATTTCGAATGAAATAGTCCTTAATAATTAAAAGTTTTTACTCCTTAAACAAGAACTGGATTCAAAAATTAAAATTTATTGTAATATTACAATCTCTAATTCGTCTATGCTAAAGAAAACTCAATTAAGCCAAACTCAAATATAAAAATCATCATCTGATCAAGGAATACATACCCCCTCAGTATTGTGAGCAGTAATAAATTACTTATTCTAGGTAGTTATATGTCAAATTTTTCGATCACCAAAATCAATTTACGCATGATGACACTTATAATATAGATTTTACACATTTAATGTGGAGTCTAACTTGTTATATGTCTATTTGAAGCTAAATTGAGTATTTTCAATATATCTAAACTAGAAAAACAAATTTCCAAATAAGAATAGAATTTATGCAGATGTTAAAATACCGTTAATAGCTTTGCGGATGAAATCAAATGCATTGCTTAATCCTATTAATACGTATAAAGTCGTTGAATGTGACGTTTTATTAACTATTTTTCAATTTATAAAGTCTGTTTAATAAAAACTACAAAGGATTATTTCATAAATTGTCTTGGGTTCAATGAATGGTCTTTACTGTCTCTAAGCCTATGTTTGTGAAGAGAGGAGATACAGCCCAGAGCGCAAAATTTCCAGCTATTCCCCTGTTGAAGGAACACATTTTATAGAAATTGGATGGTCTTGTATGTGTGTAAAATGTATCTGCCACATCTTGTTTCAAACAAGGGACTTATTCCTCAGTAATTCGGCGCCCTGCACACTAAGATAACCTCCCCCTTCCAATAAACCTCTGAAATGAAATAAAATAGAAATCCAAGACCACAATCAATCATTTTTTGTTTTAAATAAAATCTTTTTTCCTATACTTCAAATATTTCCTGGTTTCAATTATATTTCACGAGTTAGTATTACAACATGAATTTTTGAAGAATTCATTTTATTATCAGTGGGAAAGTATCGTCAAAATTCGAAGGTTTATCCTTCATTACTCGCAGCCTTGAAAAATGTGTAAGCAAAGGCATAAGGAAAAATGTTAAGGCACGTTTAACGGAAAAAGTAGCCTTTAAAATGTGAATCAGCGATAAACCAAACAGAGCTCACAATAATATTCACGTCGCAAATCAATACAATATTGCTATTAATTGATTTTAATTTACTCAGGAATTATCCTTCTTAACTTTAAAGATGTTAAGGATTTACCGTCCTTTCTCACCCCCCTGTGGCTTCCGATGACACTGATGATTTCTTCTCTGGGAGGGAATAAATAGAAATCGGGCAATGGAAAGCCCCGAGCTGGAAATTCTATAACTCGAGAATCTCAGTAGAAAATTCTGTAATCCTCAAGAGTTGACGCAAGTAAGTGGAATAGTTAAAACAATTAAATTCATTACCAATGGTTGAGATAAGAATGAAGATGCACTTGCGACAGAATCCGTTAGAACCGTTAGTGGTCTTAGACCTTTTAACGATCGTTAATTAATTACAGTTATTGATAACTCTAATTACTGACAACTATTAGTACGAAACGTTTTCCGAGATAAGATATCAATGTTCATCAGCCCTACTATATCAGCCATTTTGTTAACTTAAAGATTAAATTATATAATTCAGCTTAAATACAAGGAGTTTCTCTTCATATTACCGATTTGATAAAGCTATAGAGATCTATTTGGTAAATAAAGGGAATGTGACCAAGCTAGGGCGAATGAAAGGGTGTAATCAATGAAAAAGGCTATGAAGGCCGTGTTATACTGATAATGTTAGATGTGCTTAACACTCTAGGTTCGTTAGAGCCCTTATCATTATAATATGATGATTATATAATGTATAAACTATACATACTATATCTACCTATATATCTACAACCACCGTGAATAAGTGGTTAAGTCGAATTTTGTCCAGAGTTAGGTCATTGTTTTCAGGGAAGCTGAATCGTGTAATTCTCGTAGTTTTTGGCTTGAAATGGATTAATTATGTAAGCAATATCTCCATTCCATCCATTGCCTGACTTAGCCACTTATGCACTACGAAAATTTTTTCCCGCACACGATTCCTTTTTCCCGAATTACAAGTGTGCTATACAGCTATATATAACATATATATGATTCCTACTCTTCAGAATCATGATATCCTTATATATGGAGAGAAATAAGATTTATTAAACAATATTAGTTAACGAGACAGAAAGGTGACTATGGTGGTTAGGGTATATAAGGTGGTTTAAAATAAATTAAAGTTAAAAACTGATCGTATTTCTTTAATGAAACAACACAAAAATCGCTGTTTTTTCGGTGGTTACATATAACTATGAAAGAAATAGGTAAATATCTCTTTATCACTTTATCAAAACTGTATCAACCTAGCTTCAGAGTTTGTCTTACAGAAGGCACTTGTGTCTCTTAGTACTCTGATGATATCCCAAGCTCACGAATAGTTTTTTCCGAACTGTAGCTTTTTTACTTATGTACTTTAGAAATCCTAGTGCAATTTATTCTAGTAACCCAGTAAGTCGGATATTTTTACATACAAAGCATCAGGAGTACGTTTTACTTGATCATGTCACATTAATAACTCATTTTCCTAGATTTTATCAGTCGGAAAGTATGTATATATGAAACTTGAGTTTTAAAATTAATTTTACTTCTGATAATGAATCACTTTCTTGATCTTAAACGATACATTTTACTTCATTCTTGATCATTTATTCCACAAATTATATCATACCTTACTGTATATTATTAATAATAATAGATTTATAAGCATTTTATAAGCAGATGTGGTTTCCTTCATTAGAGAGTACACAAACTATGCTATAAATTATGGTAACTATTATGGTACACACGGGACAATAGGGAGTTGAGAAAATGCTAGGTATGTTAAATATAATGATATAATTTTTAACAATTATTCGTATGTATACAAACCTAATGAATAATACATTAAATTATAGATAAGTTATTGCTTCAAAAGTACTAGATTCAAATGAGAGAAATGAGGCATTTACTTTTCTTTTTTTTAGTTCTTTCACAGTAAATATGATGGATATGGAAATTTATGGAATTCTTAATTAATACATTAACTTTAATAGAGTACAAAGAATTATTAGGAAATATTTAACCTTTTTCAAAGAGTTGGATACATTTTAAAATGTTAAGTTGATACATGATTTTAGGGTTATTGTAATATTTATATTATTGTTAATGTTATGATTGTTAATGTTAATGTGACACCACAAGAATAACAAAGAATCGATAGAAAGAAATTTCCTGCATAAAATTGTTTAGTAAACAAATATTTATCATTAATGATAAAGGTATTGTGCATAAAATATGTCCCCCTATCTGTGATATTAAAAACCGTTTATGCTCTTTGCCCTGTGAGTAAAAGATTTATCACAAAGACATGAAAGATAATGTATTTTTACACATAATTTTTATATTCTTAAGCAACAAGGAATAAGAGAAGGAAAATAGAGTATATATTAAAAATCAACCTTATTTTACTGTTTAGCAAACTTTATTTACTGTTTAACAATATTCCTGGAATGTGTTAATAAAAAAACTAATCTATTATTCAAGTACTCATGTAATACATTAACATTTTTTGAAATATATAAGCCACACTGAACTCGTTACTAAAAGATTTATAGTCTATACACGTTACCTGACACTTAGTGTAGAAGTTGTACCTGTTGTATTTAAGAAAGAAAATTATTATTAAAAGTTTTAATTGTATACGAAATCACAATAGGTAAATAAGGTGTAAGAATACAAAACTTTATTTAGATAACTTAATATGCTCGTATTCCATATTAAGGATTCTTTTACTTGTAACAGTTAAGTGCGTAAGGAATTTGATGTCTTCGTGGAGCTCCGAAATTGTTTAAAGGCTTGAATATGGCCAATCTATGTATGACCTTTTTGTAGTGAATTGGAAATTTGGAGCGTTAGTCTAGAAAATTTATAGGCAGTCGTCAATCTGTGGAAGATTGTTGGGATTACTATGCAAGGGTTAAGTGATCTATTAGAATTTGTTGTTGTTTTGATAACACTTTTTTTTAGATGTTATTCATTAGTAATTAGTTTCAAGGTGTTTCAAAGTAGTCCACATTAACCAGGAACAACATAAAAATAAAATATGACTAAAAACAATGACCTTTTTTTAGAATTTTTTCAGAGTTTAAGAGAATAATCCTGTGCATGATATTGAAAACACCACTGAAACTATGTCCACAATGTAAAGACAACGGATTTTCCTGCAGTTTTATAGTTTGTGTATTTAAATTCAATTGGCAAAATTTTATTCTATATCGATAAGTGTATACATAAGCATATTTTTAAGATATCAAATAATGAAAAAAAAGTAATCATCAACATTGAAGAAGATATACCAGATTGCAATATTAAGTTGATTTCCAACGAACAAGACAACAAATCTTAGGCACAAAGCTATCTTCAATCACCAACTTCTTCGAATATAAGTGTTTGCCTTGTCCATACATTTCGTCTCCCTTTCTAGTCCTTTCACATTTACAATCAGACCTATTAACACCAGATAACATTCCTGTCTTTTATCTTGCAATCACTCCAACTTCTATCCCTTTAACAAACAAAAGATGCAATGGAAATCTAAATTAAATTTTGAAATGTAAAAAATATTAAAACGTTTAAAGAATTGTAAATTATATAAAAGGTTCTTCTAGCCTAATATCCCGGTACACAAATAAATAAATAAATAGGATCACGAATCCTTCTGCTTCATAATCCCAATTCATCCAAGGTTCTTCAAAAACCAGAGATCTTTGCAATTCGATGAAGTGAACCTCCGACTTCAATTTCAGATATTCCAATTACACCCCAGGGATAAGTTGAAAAGCAGATAAACCAATCATAATCCCTTAATGGGCGCCGAAGCACTCCGAAGAAACAAAATGGAAAAAGGACCGTGCACTTTAGCGCCTTTTTTGTTATGTCTATGACGCGAACCGTTCTTTATAGAGCACTTAAATTATTATCCTATCATAGGCGACACAAAAAATTAATAAAGAAATGTTAGTTATTTATTTTGTATTCTCTATCTTTTACCAATGTTTTACTCACGGTGAATATACCAGATCAATCGTGAGTTTTCAGTTTCATGAAGAGTGTTTGACGTTTCTCTGAACAAAATATTAATTCATTAGTGGAAAAATTCCAACTAAAAACCTTAAGTCTCTAAACTAAAACAGGAAATTAAAAATACCTGTCCAGTATTTCCCCTATTCAGGCATCCTCAGGGCAGAAAGAGAATAATAGCAAACCAAAAGATGAATAATGCACCCAAAAAACACACATCCAAGGCTCAAATGCAACTTCTGAATCATAGGGAAGGTTACTAGATTCCCAGCTGGCTAAGGTTAGATAAAAACAGCTGATAAATATTCCAGATTTGAAACATCAATATACACTCACCAAACCCCAAAAAACCCAACAGGAAAACAAAATAAAATAAATAATAGTAACAAACAACACATTTTTTACAGAAGACAAAAAACTATATGAAAAATGAAAGTAAAAGTGCAAGAAAAAAAAAATTCTTGTTTTAGTTTAGGGACTTAAGGTTTTTAGTTGGAATTTTTCCACTAATGTATTAACATTTATTTGATGTCTCTGTTGACCGTTCCCAATTCTTTAAACAATTGTAAATTAATAAAGAAAGGCCCCCCTATAAAATAAATTTGTCGAAATCAGAATAAAAATATAATATTAATAATAAATCTGTTAATAACTAACGTTTGCTTTAACCAAAAATTTCTTATAAATCGTTTCACCATTTTCTTATATCTTGTTCAACTTCCTCGTTAAGACCTTGGTCGTCCATATTTCCCTCAGTTCCTTCTATCCATGTTTTTCATGGTCTTCCTTGCCGTTTCCTTTCTTCAGCACTCCGATTGAAAATTAAATTGGGAAATCTTTCCTCCTTCTTACTTATGACCATAGCATTCCAATCTCCGTTTGTCTATATTTTGGAGGACGTTTTATTGAGTTTGCATTCGCTCTCTGATTTAGACATTAGTCCTTCTTTCAAGTCTGGATACCCTGGCATGTCTCCACCAATATTAGCTATTACAATATTATTTAATAGTTAATAGGTAAGAAAATCTTATCTTTTTTCATAAATTTAGGGGGAGGGGTTACCTATTAAAAATAATTAAAAAACATACATTGGTATATTTGTCGATGATCTATCAGCTAGTTTCACTATATCCCTTCTCCTAAAAGCTTATCAATTTAAGAAGTAAGATAAACGAAGTCTCCCAATGTGGGCTTCCTCTCTACTGCTTCCGGACTCATAATAAAAGCAATACAGAAATAGCTGCTACGAAATAAGTACTGTAATTGATCCATTTTTTCTTTTATGGTTTGTATTTTAAAAGAAAAATGAATTGTCGGATATCCGCTGCTATGTGGGTCCTCTATGCCAGCTCCAACAAAGGTCACACAGGTTTCACGGATTGGGACAAAGTGTATTTCCTTTGTAGGGCCATTGATACACCAATGCGGGCGGGTAAGCCACCCAAATCTACGAATATTACAATGGACATGAAATAATTGTCAATAAGGCGAAGCTAATACATGTTCAACAAAAGAAATAAATTAGTTTAGAGCAAGTTTGCCTTTATAGTTAGGATTGGTTATCTTCCTTAATTACTATTGATGGATACGAAAATGTACTATATAAATATTTAAAAAATACTGATATGGATCACAGAAATAAAGGGTTTCATGACATTCACCATTTATTTCCTAAAATAAATAAAAAATATCTCTTCAGTTAGGGTTAAACTCAAGAAGTCAATGATTCTAAAACAGAAACTGTTTCCAGAATTATTTTTAGTAGTAAAGGGGTAAAACCAACTTACATTTAAGTCAATTGTTATGGACAGAGAGGAAATCCTCAGGGAAATTTCTGACGATCCTACCTAACGTGTAATCTGGTTATTCTGTCTTAAAACGCGCCCTCTACTTTCTATATGAATTAGCGATGGAATATAGTATTCTAGACGGAGCAATTCTGGGATAGTCTGATGGATAAGTAAGTGATGAGTGAGTGAGTGTGTGTGTTTTTTTTTTTTTCCTGGCTAAGGGAAAAATCTTTTATAAGACGAAGTGTAATCAATTCAGAAAAAAAGTCATACAACAGTGTGAGATTCCTACTCACTAAAAAACCACCTCCCAATTCTCCTTTTACCGTCCCACGGAACAGCCGTCAAGCATTACTTCGTGGGGGGCAGAAGGGCTATGTGCCTATTTCTTCCTTGGACAACTTATGTCGGATTAGCCAGAGCTTGGCCTCTCCTTTCTCGCTCCTGTGTTCTGAGCCTTCTTCCGATTTACGCTGCATAGTCTGCTGCAGCACTCCAATGCAGGAGCATAGCCATCATCAAAGTGACAATATTTTCCGGCGATGAATTCTTTCCGAATTTTATGTCTAGCTCTTCCTTTTCTCGAGAAAACACTGGACATAGAAGAACGCGTGTTCCACTGTTTCATCCACGGGATCACAAGTAGGGCAAGGTTTTCGGCCTTCTATTCCGAACCGAGCCAAGTAGGCCCTAAAGCAACCATGCCCTGTGAGCAGTTGGGTGAGATAATAATCTACCTCTCCATGTTTCCGGGATATTCGTTTTGATATATTGGGTATCAGACGATGTGTCCATCTTTGAGAAGATGAGGCATTCCAGCGTCTCTGCCATCTTTCAAGGGTATGACTTCTTTCTTCTTTAGCCAAAATTACCCAGTGCGCATTCGGCTCTTCTCGTTTTCTTCGAAAAATCCACCTGCGTTCATCTGCCAAAAATAGCCGTTTAGTCCTAATAGCCGTTTTCAAGGCGAGATTTGGGATATTACCCGGGGCCGGAGCTTTAGAGCTCCCTATTTGTGTGTGTGTGTGTGAACGAGGGCCAACTCATCAGGTGATTTTTTTCCAATCACTGTTGCCTAAATTTGGAATTACGAATTTATGGATCAAGGATGGGTGAGCCGCTTGCATCAAGCATTTCTCTTATCCCCCTTTGGCCCAATCCCACTTGATTTGTATGAACAAACTTGCGTATTTATGTTACCTGCGATACTCTTTTCTTGGACCTAGTCTTGATTTTTTTATCACGGTTACATTTGTTCCATAATGATCTGGTATTTAAGAATTCCTTAAAGATGCAGAGAGCTCAGCTAAACCGGATCCATGACATTTCTACGTTGAAGATTTCCGGTGCCATCTTCTAGGATTTCAGACACCTAGGAAGATTATCATGGACTGTATTAAGATGGAGGGACCACAGTAGTAGAGCGCTAAGTTCACGTACCGATGGTGCTGGGTTCAAATCCCGCTGCTTGGCAGACTTATATTTAATCTTTAGCAGACAGAGATGGATCTTATGGGGCCTGGTGCTCACAAAGCCTCCATAAAGTGGGTACGCAAAATAAGGTGAAAATCTAGGACAAATCACCTCGCTGCACCACCTTTGTCCAAGAAAAAGTACCGTCCCTACCACGTACTGAACCCAAGACCATCCTTGGGTTGCAGTGGTATAGGCATTATGATATATGGTTGGAATGGTCGGTTTTCATGGAGAAAGGAGTTTGTTATTGTCAAAATCATCTACATTCGTAATATTTAGGGAAAATGAATGATTACATTCATCATATAAAATACTTAAAGATTTAAATGTTAAATAAATAAAGAATCAGGGATGGTTATGTTAATGTAATGTTAACGGTGGAGTGTATTTCCATGATTTAAATTGGATTTTAAAAGAAAAATTAGTGTTAAAATGATTTTGAAATAAATCGTTTCGCAATGAAAATTCTTGACATTGATGGTTGCCCTGCATGACATACTACCGAGTGATACTTGTAATAGGTCATTCGGTAATTGTGAAATAACATGCGATTTCAAATTGGAATGGAATGTAGCCTTCGTCCTCCGCCCCGTAGTCCCGGTCATTTTAAAATGCAAGAGACCTTGAACGACATGTTCGATTCATGGCTTATTTTTTGACAAAAATCTTCATGTTCTAAGTAAGCTGAAGAAAGACGGAGTAAACGGGGACGATATAGATGATATTGATTAAGGCAACAGCGGGCCTTGTCCTCAGAGAGGGCACAATCTCCCAGCGACCCGAATTACAAAGCGCCTTGCGTCAGAACTTCGAAGGCCAGCTACACAACTCGGCCAAGTTGAGAGATCAAATTCGGGCAATATCGGGTAACCTCGCGGCCCCCCTACCTTCCAATGTAATGTAGCAATTCCTCTCAATGACGAGGTACATTAGTGTAATGAATTGCTCCTCCATCTTGGTCCTCCATTTAGCATGGTCGCTTAGCATTGATACGATTTACATCTGAGATAAGAAATATTCGAATTTGGAAATATTAGGCTGTTATTACCATGTTAGGAAAGGTATTAGAAAATGATGTAGAGTTCATCTGTTAGGATGACAAAAATTTATCCGAAGTAAAATTAGTCAGTCTAGTGTAGGATTTGTAGAATTATTATTTAGGAAAATCCAGTTTTGTTCAGATTGTATAAAAGATAGTATTAACATTGTAGGGGACGCTAATGTATAAGTAAAAAGTGGATGAATAGAAGAGCCATATTTTATAAAATCTACTGATTTTTCTTCATTCTTCTATTTTCCAGGCTTCCATATAGTTTCGTTGCTCAGAGAAGAGTGTGCATGTCTGGAAGGATGTGATCTGTATTTTGTTCACTTTACAACACTCAGAGAGGGGATCAGAGCCGGAGCCAACGTGTACTTTCTTGAAGAGATCAAATCTACTAATTTAACAATACCAATTGGTATTAATTTAATGATACTTTATCATTTCCAACAAAATTTATAACTGGTTTAAATAGTTAAAATCGATAAAGAAAGAATGTTAACTATCTCTCAAAATTTGAGGTTTTGAAGTTAACTTTTTAAATAATGTAGGATAAAAAAAAATGTGATTAGTAAAAAATGAGATATAGTGTATTGAACTTTGTAGACTCACTCCTTGGTCATCATAATGGTTTCACATTCTAAAATTTATATTCTTCAGCTTCCACTCCAGGATCCATCCACCGCTTCCAGCAGCTTCTTGACCATCCTCTTTTTCTTTTCCCACTGAATCATACCTCCAAAATTTTCCTCTGTTCCATCTTATCCGCCATTTTAATTCCATATATTATCTTACTCGCTTAGATACAGTTTATTTCGACCAACTTAGGCTTACGGCAATGGCCTGAGGACAAAATTTCGTTCCAGAGTCAAAAACTATTTGTTCCAGAAAGATTTATTTATTTTTCGTTGTTTCAGACAACAACTGGAACTTGAGTTTCAGATGTGATCATCTCTATTCATTTATTATTTGTTTAATAGACCATCATTTTGTGTTCGAGGAAGCGGATCAACTTTGTTTAAATATTTGATGATTCGAAAACATTACCTCTCTTGGAACATTCAAAATACAGTTTTCATTTGGAAGAAAATCATTACAGAATATTTCGGAAGAAAATATTCTGAACCCTAAACCAAAGTGATAATGAAAGTTGTGGTATGGACAAACCAAATGTTTTTGGAAAAGAACTATTTGTAAGCAATAAAGCAGTAATTATTTGAAGCCTAATAATGTATCTAAATACCTAAGAAATATAAGATTGAGGATGTGACTGAAGACATGATTTATTTATAAAGGTGTAAAGAAAATAGCTATGATTATCAGTTTATCTATTGGGTAGGGGGAGTATATGTTATATGGTTTGGGCCATAATGTATAATCTAGCTTCAATAATAGACGTAATACAACTGTGAGAATTAGACGATTAGGTTTCTACCGGCACATGGCCAGGATGGATCCTAAAAGCAAATGAGAAGGAGAGAAGAATGCAAGATTCGCAGATAATGAAGGATTATTGGAGAAGAAGAAAGAATTAGAGTGTAAAAAATGATATCTGTCTAGTCCACAATGGCCGGTTGGCGAAAAAAATTACAACGACGTAATTGACGTAATTGACAACGATTAAATTGATTAGTAATAAATTATTCTTATCAAATAGCCGAGGGCGTCTCGCTGCAGGATAAGAAATTTATGCTGACCCTGAAAAACAGTGATACACTGATCTAGGCGGATTTGTCACTTTCCAGGAGCTCAAGCGTTTAATAATAATAATAATGAAGTCCTTATTTATTCTGGGACAAGTCCCTTTTTACAATGATTACATTTAATTAATTAATACAATTAAATTAACAAATGAGAAAGAATTAATGGGAAAAAATGCGAATTACTTATAATGATAACATTAAAAGAATAAAAAAAAAATCAAGAGTTCAAGAAATAAAAATAACATAGAAATAAGATAATACTAATACAAAAAATATCAACTAAGATAACTTGTTTCTAAAAATATCTTGTTTTAAGCTTACTAAGGTGAAAAATAAATGTCCAATGGCTGGGAGCTGATAATGGAGAAAGGTGAAGCCTAGAGCTGTCTGTATCTTGGAAACTATGTTCGCTTCAACGAGGGACCGGGAGTTTTCTCATAATCTGTCTTTAGGAAGATGACACCGAACGAATCTTCTTCTACTAGTATGAATTCAAAATAATGTTTATTAAATTAGGCTGAAAGATCTTATATTTTTGAAATCAATATATAAGGAAAATACAATTTAAATCGTGATTCCATCCACAGTATAGAAGAGCAACCCTAAGCCATTTAATCAGACAGACAGAAGATATCATATCAACTGATCTGTTAGTATTACTATGCAGATTATTATTTCATAATAGCTATTACAAACAATCCTTACGCGGGTCTGAGATCTCTATCATTTTTTTTTACATATTTTTTCAATGATGCAAAGGCCTTTAAATTGTTGATTGTATTTCATTGAGTCATCAAGATATTAAACAGAATATTATTGTATAAAGAATTACCCACGTGGATTATCTTAATCCTTTTAAATGATCGGGGATCAGAAAATAAGTTATTATAGGTCAATAGAAAGCTGAAAATAAACTAAAACCTACAATATATTAAGCTTAATCCAATATTGTCTCAACGCTACTTTAGATAGACTGGTATTCAAAGATCACTGCAATAGTCTATTCAGTACTAGAGTTTGAGGTAATCTAAATACCTGCTAAAAAATGAAAAGGATTTTATTTCACCTAAAGTAAATATCAATATATTACAGAGACAGAAAAATCTCTATAGGGTAGAATGGAAATTAGATGGCAAATTTTCTATAAGTATAAACTCCATTTGAAGTTGAGGGTATATAAATCTACTTTTCTCGCCATATTAACATACTCCTCGGAATCTTGGGCGTTGACCACCAAACATAAAAGTAGGATCCAGGGTTCAGAAATGAGATTCCTAAGGAAGATAGAGGGAAAACAAGACGAGACCGAATTCGCAACTAGATCATTAGATCAAGCCTCGGAGTGGACCCTGCGGAAAAAGCCATTGAAGAAAACAGTCTAAGATGGTTTGGACATGTTTTAAGAATGGAAACATAACAGGCTGGCCAAGATGATTTACGAGGCTAAGGTTGAAGGAAGAAGGTCCAGAGGAAGACCCCGACTTACCTGGGAAGATGGTATTAAGGAAAGCTTCGCAAAGAGAAGTCTGCAATGGAATAGAAGAAGAGAAATGGTAGAAGATCGTATGGTGTGGTCCGGGCTATACAGAAAGAAACCTCACACTACAGAGCGGTAGAGAGGAACGACTATGATGATGATAAATTCCATCAACATTAACTAAAATATATGTACGCTTGTGCCACTTAAGTCTTACAAAAATTAAGTCCGTTCCATTTTCGGAAAGTCTCTATTTCATTTTTAAAGGGAGACTAACTTCAAAATAAAATAGAGACGTGGAGGGCAAGGCAAGGTAAGGCACACCACCGTACCTGATTTTATGACGATTTTCCGACCTCTTAAAAATAATAATCTTATTAATACAAGGGACCACGAGTATTTCGTTAAATATACGAAAATCGATTGGAAAATTGATGACAAACAAGCTGCTTACAATGAACGATGAAGAAGTCAGTTAAAATAGGTAGCTATTTTAAGTTCAATTGGGCACTGAGTCCAATCGTTCGGTTCTCAGACTTATCTAGGATAAGATTCAATTTCCAATGATTAATTAACACAACTGTTGCATCAGCTCGAGAGATCGATGTTAATATTTGTTTGTCCCGCGAAGGACAGATGTCGGATATGGTTAACGTTGACAGCGCATTGTGCCTCACTGGCATCACTTGCTCATTTCGTTGATACCCACGTGCTAGCACTTTGAAGACATCTCTATCTAAGGCTTCGTAATAATGGATGGGGAACATCAGCAAATAATGACACAGCTGTGTAATTGCGAAACATCAATCTCCCTAACATATTTGGATGGTATTGAATGCGAAGGAGCTTTGTTTAAATAATAATTAAAAAAAAAGAAAAGAACATCCGAAAATAGCGCTGATATAATATTCATTAGTAATATCTTAGTACAATTCACTCCTTTCATGATAAATACCGTTGCATTACCCAATTGAAAATTTTATTTTATTTTTTACTCATTTTTTTTTCAGCAGACCTTAATTTAAGCTCTAAAAAGATTTTGGTAAAATATTATATACTTACAGTAAATATAATCGAATTACTATTAAATTTGATACTTAAAAGTTTAATGTAATTAGAGATAACATATGAAATATCGGAGTAAATGTTCCTCATCAGTTCTTCAGAAATCATGGAGTAAATAATAAACGGAGTAAATTGTAAATCTAATAGCAGCAAGTGTTCCGAGAATAAACTTCCTTCCTAGACCACACGAAAATGCATTGCTTTGAGCGGATCCTCCCATTTCTTGACTGAATTCCACCTTCAAATACCTCCATTTCGATTTTATCTGCTATGTTTATGACTGTCTAATATACAAGAGATGGGACTTAAGAATCAGTTCTTTAGTCTTATCTTGGGAGTGTGGAGATGGTTCCAGGTCACTAGTTGATAAGCCATTTGGCGATCTTTCAGAACTAAAAAGATTCCACACATCCTTGTTTCTCAGGTTTCCACGCATTCTTTTTTCTAAAGCTTCCATATACCTTCTAACAGAAGTTCATAATTTAAGAAGTCTATCTATAATCTAAATCATAATGTTTATTTCATTTCAAAGACCAACTGTTTCTCTACCACATTATATAAGTATAGCAAATGTAAGAGTACTTGCAGAAGTTGCCGATGTAATAGCTGGACTATTACATAAAAGAAGTTCTAAAATTTCCTTAGATTCCATCAGTTGCATGCCTCTTCTATTTTTCATCTGATGGTTTTATGCTCTACTCTCAGAAATAGAAATCTGCTTGAGGACCAGTTTGCTTCCGGTTACAACTATCGCTTGTTCTTGCCCCTTTATTGGAATAAGGAGTATGGTCATGAGATCAAGACGTTAGGACAAAATTATCATGCCTCTGCAAATACACGGAACCGAAACGATACGCAACATTTAATGTTTATAACTGTTAAATGGTGGAAAGTGAGATGTACCAACATAAATTTAACAAGATTCAATAACTATTTATTTTATGATAAATTTTTAATCATTGCTAAATATTTTTACTTTGAAGAGAAAAGATTTGCCTCCAGCCGGGATTCGAACCTGGATCTCCGCCTCACCTTGGCAACGCTCTAACCATTTGAGCCACCGGGGTCGCTCCCTACCTAGGACAAATCTGTTCTCTTCACCGATCCCATATCCCCCGTGTTCTCGCAATTTTGAGATCTATACACAAGGAAGAATGTACATTGAACATTACTTTTAATTTTAGGATCTTTTTGGCATAGGCCATAATATTATTTATAATTTATTATAATTTTAAGCAATGATTAAAAAATTATAATAAATTGAAAAAGATCCTGAAATTAAAAGTAATATTCAATAAACCTTCTTCCTCGTGTATAAATCGCAAAATTGCGAGAACACGGTGGATGTGGGATCGGTGAAGGGAACAGATTTGTCCTAGGTAGGGAGCGACCCCGGTGGCTCAAATGGTTAGAGCGTTGCCACGGTGAGGAGGAGATCCGAGTTCGAATTCCGGCTGGGGGCATTTCTTTTCTCTTCAAAATAAAAATATTTAACTATTTATTTTATATGAAATCGTCTTTTATTCCTTCATTAATTTTTTATGGATTGTTCAATCACTACTATCTTTGAAATTCAGTGGTGGTAAGTTGGGTGCGATCATCAGGCGAGATGAGACGTGAGGTTCAAAGAACTAGTTGAACGGTTATTCAGATACAGTGCGAAATATGATCATGACGACGGGTTCACTGTGAACTAATTCAAGATAAATATTTGTGCCCTGAATTGTTCTCAGGAGATAAAGGCACTTTTGTTTTGATAAGACGTAATGTTTGGAGACAATTGTTGGTGAAATGTTCCTCATGGGGGCTCTAGGTATCTGATAATCATCTGACTTATATAACTGTTCTGCATCACAATCCTCCCTTCAACAAAAATTTTGTTTTATTGTATTTTGAAGTGTGCTGAACACGAATCTAAAGTCAGAAAATATCCATCAGGCACCATTTTTTGTCAAATTTGTGTTTTATGTCGAAAAATGAGGTGTTTTTAGACATTTTGACAATTTTTTGATCACTGAAAGCTTTAACAAAAAATTAAAAAAAACCTATTTAATTTTGAAGCTTTTATAATTTATTACACAATGAAAAAATTTGGAGAGCATAAGTATTAGGCTTCAGGAATTTTGGGGTAACATTCACAAAAGAAGGGACTGTTGCCTACTGGCGGGCTTCCCCAGGTACCTGCCCCAGGCCCTCCTCCTAAACATAACTGTTCCCCCACCCTGTATCTATTGTTCAGCCATCTGAAGAATTTTGTGAAAGCAATGGACAAGGAAGGAGAAGGTTTTTCTATTTGAAAAAGAAGTTCACAGATTAAGTGAATCAAAGATTACAGAGGGGATTTTTTTGGGGCTTCAATTCGTGATCTTCTTAAGGAAAAGACGATGGATTTCTGCAGACTTTCGATTTCCAGAATCAAACACGCCCCTTGCAATACGACCAGACAATTGGTACAGCAAGGAAAAACTATGCTCTACACAATAAAAAACAAAGCGACTATGGTCACTTTTTGAGAATGTTGGAAGAACGATGGCCTAAAACTCTACTTGGCTACCGTTCAACTGAAAGGAGGAAAAGAAGGCGACCCAAGTAGACATGGTTGCAGGATGTGGAGGAGAACATGGCAACGAAGGGACTTAAAGAGGGAGACTGACCTCACCGAGAACTGTCGAGAGGAAAACCTTTAGGAATGAAAAACAACTAAAGTCATAAAAAATATTTTAAATTAAAAAACAGTAACTAAAACGATATTGTAATGTTCGTTTCTATTTAATTCTAGGGGTCAAGATCTGTTAACATTAATTTCAATAAATATAATAAAAGAAATTTCTTAAGCTTAAGCATTTAAGTATTTTTAGTTTTATTGTTAGTGTAACAATTAGAAAGAATATTTTCGCGATGTAATTATCCTTCCCAAGATATAAAGATATTTTAAATCATAACAATCATAATGCGCATAGTCCATTACATGAAAAGTTTTTCCACGGCTTTTATTGTTTTCTCATAACTAGTACTGTATATACTTCCTGGATTGACAGTGGAAGTTTCCATTGACAATAAAAGTTATTCGTTAATTATGTCATAATAAAAGTGCAAATATGATGAAATGGGTTTATTGCATAAGAGTACTCTGATAAGATAGTGGACACCAAGGAAGGTAGAGGTGATTATTCTAACGACCGCTTATAAAAAAAAATGTTTCGTTCGAATATAATTTTGAAAAAATAAGTCGTTTAAAGAATATTTAAATAAAATTACCTTAAAATCAATTACAAAAAAAATAGAGACCAAAATATGTAAAACAATGTCTCCACCATTTTCAGTAGTTGATATAAAATCTATAAATTTTTGATTAAGCTACATATTTCTCGTGTTGTAAAAGATAGGTTGATATTACGTGCATGTTCCCAACGATCGGCTTTCCTCTCCATCGTTCATTTGTCTTTTAATAATAGCGTACTTCAAATCATAGGCGACATTATACTTTGTTCAGAACAAGTAGCCTGAAATGATTCTGTTCATGTTCTAATACAAGGCCTTAGTGAAATTATTATTCGAATTATTAGATACAAAGGCATATAGAAAAATAAGTAAAATAATAAGATATTTTTGAAAATAAAGTAGCCTTTAACTAGGGATAAAGACACGCCCATTATTAGTGGCATTGAGGACTTGTATAGGGGAAGAGAAAGAACTAGAAAAGCGTTAAGAACTCCATTAAAATTCCCAACACGCTTAGGTATTGCTATCTATTTTATATTTTACTCACGTCAACATTCAAAACATACCAATATCATTTTCACAAATCTTCAAATTCCTTATGAATCTTCGAAGACACGAATCTCTATAATTCTACGTTACATCAGATCTGGTGCTGAGTGAGCCCCAGGAGGGTCTGCGGATCCTACAGGGTCGATATATGGCTGGATACCTAACAGATTAAATAAATTACTTCTCGTAGCTGGGATTAAACCCAGGATCTTCCGCACAGTAACACAGCGCTCTAAACACTGAGCTATCCCAACCCCACAAAAGATTTTATGGTGAAAGTAATCTTTTAATTTTTTTCAATTTACCAGGTTTCTAATGATATTTAATCTTCACATTTCTCTTATTCTCGTATATCAGTTTTCTTAGTGCTGATGAATACCTTATCTTCAATATAAGTACTTTTCGGCATTCTATAGTTGTCACATCTCGATTTTTCAAACCACGGAGAACGTTGTCTTCATTATTTAAAATATATATAACATACTTATATATGCTGTAAAAGGGAAAGGTCAACCTCTGTCTCTACATTAAACAAATGTTAATACATTAGTGGAAAAATTCCAACTAAAAACTTTAAGTCTCTAAACTAAAACAGGAAATTGAAATTACCTGTCCAATATTTCGCCTATTCAGGCATCCTCAGGCCAGAAAGAGAATAACAGCAAAGCAAAACATGAATAATGCACCCAAAAAACACACATCCCACCACCTCTAAGGCTCAAATGCAACTACTGAATCATAGGGAAGGTTACTAGATTCCCAGCTGGCTAAGGTTAGATAAAAACAGCTGATAAATACTCCAGAATTTGAAACATCAATATACACTCACCAAACCCCAAAAAACACAATAGGAAAACTATATATTTAGATATATATTTTGTGGAATAACCATAAGTCCACTAGTTTTATATAAATTGTCTTTTTTTCTTGCACATTTACTTCATTTTTTTCAAATGGTTTTTTGTCTTCTGTTCTTGTGTTGTTTGTTACTATTATTTATTTTATTTTGTTTTCCTGTTGTGTTTTTTGGGCTTTGGTGAGTGTATATTGATGTTTCAAATTCTGGAGTATTTATCAGCTGTTTTTATCTAACCTTAGCCAGCAGGGAATCTAGTAACCTTCTCTATGATTCAGTAGTTGCATTTGAGCCTTAGAGGTGGTGGGATGTGTGTTTTTTGGGTGCATTATTCATGTTTTGATTTACTGTTATTCTCTTTCTGCCCTGAGGATGCCTGAATAGGTGAAATATTGGACAGGTAATTTCAATTTCCTGTTTTAGTTTAGAGACTTAAGGTTTTTAGTTGGAATTTTCCACTAATGTATTTATATTTATCCATTTTTAATACTTAGAATGTAAATATCGAAATATGTAATATACAATATCTATTCATAATACTAATTTTAGTACAATACTCTATGGAAAAAATTGTAATGCGATATCCATTGCTCCAATTTAAAATTGTGTTTGGAAAAGTTGCGTTAGCCGTGAGAGGCTAATCTGTTAACTGTTGCGACACTGAGCTGCTATCAGAGTTATGTCCCAAATGTAAAGAGTCGAAAAACAACTGACGTTTCCTAGGCAAATATTACCATTTCACAAGTTCTCAGAACGTTTCATAACTGATTGGGATCGATAAATGATTCCCCATTTCCTCTATGGAATACAGTATGACATACATAACAAAACCTTGAATTATGTTTTCTTTCATAAGACCTTTGAAAAACCGGGTCATCATTCGGTCTAAAAAATATGTTTAAAGTATACACGTTTCACATATCACATACGATGCACATAATGCCAAAGATGGAAAATAAACAAAGGAAATTTAATTATTATGACATTTAACAATAATATAATGACCATTTATAATTCTATAGAGTATATAGAAACTAAGGACATGATACCCACATTACAAATGGGGTGTAAAAACCACTATAGCTTTGGCATAATATAGTGATCAAGTACTAGCCTATTAGAGATGGATCGTCTTATACGATGCTAACACAAGAACGGACCCACCATCCAATATCTTCCAAAGTTTGACTGGGCGTATCTAAAAAAGAGGGTGGACGAAGGCTGTTCTTCGAAACAGAAATCTATGTATTTACCATTCAAGATCAAGTTATAACAACAAGGTCATCTAGAAGAGATATATTCTAAAAAACACAACAACAGATAAATGCTCAGTTTGTTCAGTGACTATTGAATCCAGCATATGACAGCTGCATGTGGCGGGCTGGCTGGTACGAGGTTTCTACAGAGGTATCTGGCGAAAAGTTATCACCAGGTTCTGTCGAGAAAATTCAACATTTATTTGTCGAAACGGCGCCATACTACAAGTATAGACAAATAGCTAAGCAGCTTGAAGCCAAAAAGATTGCCTCAAGCTGTGGGATGAATCTGTAACCACTAACCATAAGGTGAGTCACATTAGACCTTATAAAGTTTAGTCAATCTTATTGACATTGCCATCCTTAACGATAATATTATCAACTCAACTGCTGGAGAGAAAGTTCGGAAAAGTCAAGAATTACCAGCTTAACTGAAAGAACTCTATCGTATAGAGTTCTTAACCGCCATTGGTGGTTAGGGGGTGGCAACACCAATTATGATATCCAAAAAATGAACTGATCTCAATTTTAGAGTGGAGGGCTCTGTGATTCTAGAACTTCAGCTTGGTGTCTTATGGAAGATTAAACAAGCATTTCTCTTTGGCATAGCCGGGATAGTGAGAAAGTTTATAATTGTTTCAAGTGCTAACAATTGCAGGTGGTTGGCCTTGTCCTCCATCTCAGTTTGGAATCCATAAATGCGTGGTAAAACGGATAAAACATACAGAGAGAATACGTTTTTTTCCCTCATTCTTCTTCTTTTCTTTCTACAAAAAAACAAAAACTGATCATACTCAAAATTAAAATTCTAATCCTTCACTCCTTAGGGTTTTCGTTCAATTTCACTCCTTTCCAATCTCTTAAACTACTAGAAGACTAGCGGAATAACAATTTTACAACTTCCTTGAAGAGTGCAATCAACTTGATCCTTTCTAATTTCGATTCAGATCCGGCTTTTTCATGCAACCTGTCTTTAATACTCGTAAAATGACCATAATGTTCAGGCCGCTGTAGATAAAAAAAAATTCCAACCTTGTACTTTTTGACTTCCCCAAAGCATTATATGCAATTAACGGCTCTATCCTTAATCCTAAATTATTTTGGTCGAATTCTTTCCTTTCTTAAAATATCAACAATTGTAGTTTATTAATCTACCTTTATTTCCTCATCAAACTCCTTATAGCCCTAAGGAATTGCTTATGCAGCACGGAGCTACCTGACCATCATATATCCCATCTTCTTTTTAGTTTTCATTTAATTGATCTTTAAAAGTTCTTCATTGTTCTCACAAGCTTTATGCCAATGAATCTCAAATCTATTTATCAAGCGAATATTTCCTCTCTGCTAATCATACAGGCCTAATCGTGGAACCAGCAATTTTGTTATAATTTGGCCAACTAAAAGTGGAATTTTATTACCTTACCAATAAAAAGTTCTTCCTATATAAGAGAATTTTCTTGACCTCTACCCGGACCATTTTCTTCCTTATATATATTATAGGTATTATTTTGGTATAAGACTTATATATATGTGTATTATTTCACGGAGCGGTCTTAGAGACCAAGGGAATATCATAATGTTCACTTCATTCTCACCTTCCTTCTTCTTCCCACCTTTTCCTTATTCTTTCCGATTGTTCTTTTCTTCTTTCCTCGGTCCACACTATTCATTTTCTCGCATCTCTCTTATCCTCAAGGACCTTAAATTCTTTGAGTCTCTTCCCATAATCATCCATATCGAAACAGTCTTGGTCTGTAATTTTCAATATTTTAGTTTCTTCCTTCATCTGTTTGATGTAACCTCCAGCACTCTTGTATCCCCTCATTTTACAGAAGATTTATCTACTTAATCGCTCTCCATATGTCCGTAGAACCTTAATCTTCTTATTCTTATATCTGTTTCCAAATCATTCATTTCTTTGTATATATTATTATTAGACCTCAACCTACAGCCTTCCTGTGTCTTCTTTGGGCCGTAAATTCTTCTTGGTGTTCTTCTTTCTGGCCCTAACACTTTCCTTAGGCTTGGGAGGGAAGCGGTTTCCATTCCGTACAGTATCACAGGTTCGACGACCGTATTGTTGTGTCTTATCTTCGCGTTTGTTGACAGGCTCCTTTTATTATATAAGTTGCTTGTCGCGAAGCTTAGTCTTTCCAATTTATTATTTCCTCTTTTATGCTTTCCTTCGACCCATTGCTACATATAATTTCCCCCCGTTATTAAATTTATTGATTAGTTTAATTCTCTTTGTCCCTACTATTTTCTTTTGGAAGTATCTATCTGTAACCATTAATTCTGTTTTCTCAAACGATATCTTCTGTAAACCTCGTCTTGACACGATCTACCTTTCCTGAAGGCTCCTTGATATATATATATATATATATATATATATATATATATATATATTAGATAAACATAAGAAGTGACTACTTGAAACTCTAAATTACAATTTTCCTCCTGCCACGTGATAATCGTGCAACAAATTAAGAATATTTATAAGTCCTAATACTTTTAAATCTATTTTGTGATATATATGGGATATAGTGATAATTCAGCAATACCTGATACAAGGAGATTTTGATTTTATTCAAAATAATTTTTTTGGGTTACCGATTTATATTTTAATATACTACACACACACACACACACACACACACACATATATATCCACGGTGGGAGTCTGAAACCCATACGTGGCGCGTCCCCAGTTGGCGGATAGGGGAATGCTCGCTACAATTAGAGGGCAAGAGGGAAATAAAATACCTCTCGCGGGCCAAACAGACTAGGGGAAGGAACCCCGAATAATAAACCAAACATGGTGAGTCACGTAAAAATGACAAACCTTACGGTGCAGGGGGTCGGATCCCCAGTACCGGCGTCTGAGAATGCGGGTTCTCAGGTGTCGTTATCCAGCGACCGCAGTGCTGCAGTAGTGGATCACTTGGCCACTGCAGTTCCTAATACTTCAAGTGATGAAAAAAGGAAGCAATTGTGGGAATTGTTCGGAGAAAAAATTGGTAAACTTCATGATTTCGTCAAGAAGGCCAAAAATACCAAGATAAAAGCAGAGGTTGTTTCAATCCACATGCTTTACGACCAATTGTCCAGAATAGACGAAACCCCAGAGCGGGCACTACCAGGAAACAGCTGCGGAACTCAGACCAGGTCGAGTCTGCAACCTCTTCATGAAGAAACTCGAGGAAAAACTTCAGGTACTCGAGGGAAGACCGGCGAGAAGACAAAAACACCAAATGGTCAGGAAGAAAAAGATGTCTCGGCTACAGCTGAAACTAATCCAAGAGAGGACCTCGGTGGACAATGGAAAAAGGTGAAGGCCAAGAAGAAAAAGAAACGTAAGCCAAACAAACAAAAAATAAGCAGGGATATGAGACCTGCTCGCCCAGATGCTCTGATGGTCACGGCAAAGGAGGGTTCGACGTACGCAGATATCCTGCGAACAATAAAAAGCGATCCTGACCTCCAGAGCATTGGTGATAACGTCCAAAAAATACGGAAGTGTAACACGGGTTGTCTCCTTCTGATATTGGATAGGAAAGCTCAACAAAAGACGGAGGAAATTCGTACTGCGATAGCTGTGAAAATGGCTGACAAAGCGGAGGTAAAGTGCAAGAGAGACTCTGTTGCATTCGAATTGAAGGACCTCGATGAACTGACTGTGGCTGAAGAAGTCCTTAATGCCCTTCGAACTCAAATTGATGGTGCGGAAAATATTGATATTTCCGCTGTAAAGTCTCTTCGCAAGGCTTACGGTGACACACAAACAGCGGTAGTCGTGCTGCCAACGGAACTAGCAAGAAAAGCGATCGAAAAGGGGAGTATTCGAGTTGGATGGATAAGCAGCCGGGTAAGGGAAAAAATATCTCCTCAGAGATGCTTTCGATGTTTTAGCTATGGTCACGTTGCAAAATATTGTAAGGGACCCGATAGAACAAAACTCTGTTTTCGATGTGGTGAAGAGGGTCATCCAGCAAAAGAGTGTACTGCCGAAGCTCACTGCCTTTTATGTCCTGACGAAATAAACCGCAGCCACCTGACAGGCAGCTTTAGTTGCCCAGTCTACCAGCGCGCGGTGCAAGCAGTTGCTAAGCGACGGAAATGAGGTTTTTACAGCTAAACCTTAATCACTGCGAAGCTGCCCAGGACCTCTGCTGGCAAACTATCAATGAGAAGGACATTGACGTCGCTGTACTATGCGAACAGTATAGAAACGTCAGCGGGCAATGGATGAAGGATCTTAGTGGCCGAGCAGCCGTTTGGGTCAGTAAGGACCACTTTGTACAGGAAGTCCAACCGATTCGAAGAAAAGGATTTGTGTGGATCAAGGTGAGAGACATCTACATCTGTAGTGTCTACGCATCACCTAGTGCACCACTAGAAGAATTTGAGGCTCTGCTTGATGGCATTGAGCATGAACTGCGACATCGGCATCCTCTTATCATAGCCGGTGATTTCAACGCATGGGCTACTACATGGGGTAGCAGATATACCAACAGGAGAGGCGAGTGTCTTCTTGACACGTTCGCTGCTCTTGATGTTGTTCTCCTTAACACCGGTTCTACTCCAACGTTCTCTAAAAATGGCAATTCCTCAATAATCGATTTGACTCTTGTTAGCGCAAACCTTTGCTGTCGGGACAATTATTGGCACGTCAGTGACCGATATACTCATAGTGACCATCAGGCCATTTTTTTCGAAGTCGTTACCCCAAATGGCGCAAGAAAAATGATTAAAACGCAGCCAGCAGCAGGTTGGAACCATAAGTATTTCGAAAGAGATTCCTTTGTTACCATGATGCAGGAAAGAATCGAGTTAAAAGGAACGGCAGAAGACAGAGCAAAGCAACTGATGGAGTTTATTACTGTGGCATGTGATGCATCAATGACCAGAATTTCTAGAAGAAATCGGCACATGGCAGTGTATTGGTGGACCGAGGAGATTGCTGTTTTACGACGAACTTGTCTTCGTACCAGAAGATTAGCTCAGCGAGCGAGAGGCCGCTTATTATACGATGCTCGAAAGCAAGAGCATAAACAAGCTAAAAGGACCCTAGTTAAGGCAATAAAAGACAGTAAACGCAACTGCTGGAGGAAGATGTGTGAGGAGGTAGACAAAGACACGTGGGGAAGGCCCTACAAAACAGTCATGGCAAAACTGAAAAGTTCAAACTTGTCGCCCCCGAGCTCTTCAGAACTTTTAGCAAAAATAGTGGCAGTGCTATTTCCAAGACGCCCGGAAGTCCACTTTGACAAGATATCTATGCTGGACCTGGAATCAGAAATCACTGAGGACGAATTAGATAAAGCAAGCAGAAAAATAGGGAGCTCTAAAGCTCCGGGCCCAGATAATATCCCTAATCTCGCCTTGAAAACGGCTATTAAAACAAGGCCGCAACTCTTCTTAGACGTTTACAACTGCTGTCTCAGTGAAGGCGTATTTCCAACACAGTGGAAGAAGCAACGGCTGGTTCTCCTTCCAAAGGGAAAGGGACCCCCGGAAGACCCCTCATCTTATCGCCCAATATGTCTTCTAGACACTGCTGGCAAGGTATTGGAGAGGATTGTTTATGGCAGGTTAAATGAAGTCAGTGAAGGACCCGGAGGATTGTCCGATAACCAGTATGGTTTTCGGAAGGGCAGATCGACAATCGATGCCATTGATTTTGCAATCAGAGCTGCTCGGGAAGCCATAGCGGGAAAAAGGTGGCGAAGAGGCGGTAAGAAATACTGCGCCATTATAACGTTGGACGTTAAGAATGCCTTTAACTCAGCTCGGTGGGATAGTATCATGGACGGATTGCGAAGGAAGGAAGTCCCACAATACCTTATGAAGATTATTGAGAGCTATTTCACAGATAGAATCTTGATGTATGATACAGAAGATGGGTTGAAAACATACAAGGTGGCGTTCCTCAAGGCTCAGTTCTAGGGCCATTGCTGTGGAACATTATGTATGACACCGTGCTTAGACTGCCCCTGCCAGAGGAAACTACTACCCTCGGGTTTGCAGATGATCTAGCAATAATTGTTCGAGGGAAACTATTAGAGGAGATTATTTACAATGCGAACAAAGCAGTCCTCACCATTCGTGAATGGCTCTCAGCGGTAGGCCTCCAACTTGCTGATCATAAAACTGAGGCAGTTTTAGTAACCAGTAGGAAAGTGAGGGAGATAATCAGTCTGACCGTCGGGGAGTTTGAAATTTTATCAAAGCCGTCTGTTAGATATCTCGGAGTTCAGATTGACGCCAGACTCCGTTTTGATGAACACTTGCACCAAGTTAGCACCAGAGCAGCGCAAGTGATTAACAAATTGGCCAGAATTATGCCGAATATCGGTGGACCAAGGGAAAATCGAAGGAAGCTTCTAGCTACTGTAGGCAACTCAATACTTTTGTACGCAGCACCGATCTGGACGGAAGCCTGCCAAGTGCAGTCTTATGCTCGTAAGGTTGCCAGTGTGTATCGAAGAAGTGCCCTGCGTGTAGCTCGAGCTTTTCGCACTGTTTCCTATGATGCTGTGTGCGTAATAGCAGATATGCCTCCGATAGATCTTTTGGCAGATGAACGCAGTCGGATTTTTCGAAGGAAACGAGAAGAGCCGAATGCGCACTGGGTAACGTTGGCTAAAGATGAAAGAAGCTATACCCTTGAAAGATGGCAGAGACGCTGGAATGCCTCACCTTCTGGAAGATGGACACACCGTCTGATACCCGATATATCAAAATGGATATCCCGCAAACATGGAGAGGTAGATTATTATCTCACCCAACTGCTCACAGGGCATGGTTGCTTTAGGGCCTACTTGGCTCGCTTCGAAATAGAAGACCGAAAATCTTGTCCTACTTGTGATCCCGTGGAGGAAACAGTGGAACATTCGTTCTTCTGTTGTCCAGGTTTTTCTCAAGAAAAGGAAGAGCTTGACATAAAATTCGGAAAGAGGTCATCGCCGGAAAATATTGTCACTTTGATGATGGCTAGGCAGGAGCATTGGAGTGCTGCAGCAGACTATGCAGCGCAAATCGGAAGAAGGCTCAGAATACAGGAGCGAGAAAGGAGAGGCCAAGTTCTGGCTAATCCGACATAAGTTGTCCAAAGAAGAAATAGGCACATAGCCCTTCTGCCACCCCACGAAGTAATGCTTGACGGCTGTTCCGTGGGATGGTAAAAGGAGAATTGGGAGGTGGTTTTTTAGTGAGTAGGAATCTCACACTGTTGTGTTATTACACTTCGTCTTATGAAAGATTTTTCCCCTACCCAGAAAAAAAAAAAAAAAAAAAAAAAAAAAAACCACACATATATATATATATATATATATATATATTGACTTCAATAGACCCCCAGAGAATAGTCAGTCACATTTAGATCACGTCAGTTATTTATTTAACACGTTCAGATTTCATTTAACCCATAATGTAAACATAGATAATTAAGGGTCACTTAAACGAACGATAATTAAAATAAAGTACATAAAAATGTTTTCTGTAATTCTTAAAATTTCACAAACACTTGAAAGGAACCAATTCATAGCTATTAACCAAAATGCAAAATCACATAATTAATTAAGGTATAAGTACTCTTAATAAGAAAATTTATACGCAAATAAAAAAAATTAATGTAACTAGCTATTAGGGCGTCAGAGGTGAGATACCTACATCAAAATTACATCATCTTCACATACTTGTTAATTTATTTGTTTTCGTAGTTGATTTATTTATTAGGTATATCTAAAACAACCACAATGCTATATATATATTATATTTCATATTGTGCATAAACAATGCAATTGATGATTAGTAAATTTACCTAACTCATGTATTATTATTCTTATATTTACACACTCATTATATTTTATCAAATATAAAGTAAAAAAACTATTGTTTTTTATGGTTGTAAAAAAAATTTAATCCGTGTTGTCAAAGGAAATACAAGTTATAAAAACTTCAATGAATCGAAATAAAAAAAAAAGAACAACAAAAATGAGAAATCGTATGAAATCTATATTACGCAATTTATGAAGATACTGCCACAAATTTTTCATTCTACTTTGGAAGTTTCTCAATATTTTTGCTTTGATACATCTTTTTACGATTTTTTCGACAACCAATATGAGGATTTTTATTGAAATTCTTCTTTAGAGTCTTAAGTCTTTAGATTCAGATTTTATTCTCATTGCAATAGCCTGAAAAGACTTAAACAGCGAATGTTGAAGACGTCAGTAACGTAATAAGGGGATACTTATTGAGTGCTGTTATATATTTTCGTTAGAATTTTTGTTTTTGTTTTTAGAAATGATTCCTGATACGGGTATATCCTCAATAGAATGAATGCTGCAAGAAGTGACACAGCTGCCATATCCAATGAATAATTCATGATCATAAGCGTCTAATCAGCCAAACTCTAAATAAAACCCAATCTCCAAGCATTTCAAGATCAAAACTCGAGTAAGATAGGGAGACGGTATTTCGTCATTATTATTTAACTGCATTTTATAAAATATATAAAAGAATGGATAGTTTCACTGAAGGAAACGAAAATATTGAAAAAATAGATTAGGCTACAAAAGGGCACAGAACACTGCGCCTAGCTTTTGCAGATGATCCAACTTTTTAAAGAGAATCAATGGAAAAAAAACCGTCAAACAATTATAAGTACTTAGTTATAAGAGTTAGTTGGAGAAGTAGACCTTCAAATCTTATTTGAAAAATCTGTATTCATATAACACGTTAGCAAGGCAGCTTCCAAGTAAATGGAAAAAAAATTTGTCATCTACAGAACCGATAAATATAAGTATCTGGGAGAAGTTATTGAACAGAATTTTTCAGAAACATTTAGGACCAGATTTATATATACAATAAAAATCAAATATCTATCAATGCTAAATTAGAACAGTATAAGACATTTATCCAGAAGAACTTTATGCACCTAAATATCTGACTCTGAACTAGAAAATAGTAATGCAAAATTTGGAATTAATTAAAAGAAAAGTATAGGGACCAATGCAGGAGGATAATGATTACAGGAAGCGACAAAATAAGCAACTCAACATAGAGAAAATTACAGATTTATTCAGGAAGAGAAGAATTTCCTTTTACGGCAAAAAATCCTGCAAAAAATGAATCCGAATGGATTTACAAGACATTTGTTCAACTACGTTAAGCTATTGAAAATGGACAATGCATGGATCAAGGAATCAGAAAACTACATAGAAGAATATAATGCAAAAGCGCAAGATTTTGAAAACATAACGCTTTCAAAAAGACTGGAGCCTTGACGACGGAAAGATAGGAAAAACATAAGGAGAGGGTGAAAGAGCTTGGGTGAAGAAGAAATTCGAAGGAAAGGTCCGGTTGAAATGAACGTGGTCCATAGTGACTTAAAATGTACCACTACAACCGTGAAGGGTTCAGTACATTGTAGAGACGGTACTGTTTCTTGGATAACGGTTGGACTGGGAGTTGTCCTAGATCACGATAGTGATATAGTCAGGGAAAAAAAAAATTGCAATACCGTTATACATCCATCCTATAGTGTTGTACATCGAATTATAATATAGACTTATTATATAAATTTGGTAAAACTCCATTCGACTGCAAAAGGCGGACCTGCGGGTGAGCGGAGTTCCTTCACCCCCGGAAGCTGGGCAAAGAGCGATTGTTTGTGGTGTACTATTCGGCACCGTTACTCCGCAGTAACAGTTATTTCGGTAACGCTTCTATCGTTCCGGGTAACTTCCGCAGTGGGATGATAGCTAATTATTGCAGAATCCTGTTAATTTTTAATCCTAGTCCTTTCAAACCTCTTTTACAACAATAACTATTCTGAGAAAAGACCATGGTCGAATGGTACATTGCCATGAACAATTTTTTTTTCTACCAGTAACTATAATTATCTATCCGTTAGTACTAGTAGCGGATCCAAGATTTAAATTGGGAGAGTGTGGTGCATTCTTAAAATTATATTACAATTTTATCACATCTTTAATCAATAAATTCGTATGATTTTAATTTACACTTTAAAACGTTTATCTTTAGAAATAGTGCAAATGTTAATGTTATTGCCATATTATTAATAACTATTTATTTAGGTATGTGATTAGGGAGCGGAGTGGGTCAGTGGTAGATCGCTGAGTTGCAATGCCGAAGGTCCTGGGGTTCAAATCCCACTCCTGGCATGACTTAGTAATCCATTTACTCATTTAGCGGCCGGAGATGAATCCCATATAGGACCCTCTTGGGGCTCACCCATCCTCATTACAGTGGGTACCCAAAATAAGGGAAAAAATCTGGCGGTTGATCTAGAACAAGTCACCTTCCTGCACAGCCATTGTTCAAGAAACAATACAGTCTGCACAATGTACTGAACCCCAGACCCCTCATGGGTTGAGTACAGAGACAGCTGAGTGGTACGTAGACAGATCATGTGATTTCTACAAGAACTCTTTGCAATGGGTTTTACAAAACCATTTATGAACTGAAGAAGGTATAATGGGCCTGCATGTGGGTGATCTGTCTCTTGTTGGCTCAAGTGACGTAAATGTGGTACCTATACTGATTTATGTATGTATTAATGCCAATATTGTTCTCCTCTCTATTTATACTATTAGGATAGAAACAATGTTGTTGTTAATACCACTGACTTTTTCGGAATTGATTGAATGTTATTGTGGTGAATCCCTCAAATGAAGGTACTAATGAAATTCGACAATTTCTCCTAAAAGAATGAAATGTTATCATTTCAGTTAGACGTAAACCTACTAAGTCAGCAAGTCTTAAACGGGAACTGATTTATAATTTATTTCAAGTAATAATGTGGGGAGGGGATGTTATATATGCATACATAAATATAAATATATAAGCGTTTGCGTGTCAGTATCACCTCCCTTTGATTAGCCGTGCATTGGGGTCGAGAAAAAAATTGAACCATGCTTATTTAGATAGCACTATCTTGCTAAATGGGCAATTGAGTAATATTTTTTTTTACATAACTCTTATTAAACCACTCGGCTGTCTAACTCAACTGCCTTGTTGTTTTATGAAATTTATCTTTAAGTACTTAAGAATTTTCAAGAGGGTTCAGATAATTTTTGGAACCCCCAGTGGTTGCAATTTTTTTTTCGGGAACCGGGTAAATTATTTACAGAAAGCGATTTTTCAAAACATCTAACAGTTCATATCATAATCATTTATCACAGCTGTAATATATGCCATTTTCTTTTTTGATTAATTAGTATTAAGATTTGATGACTTGGCTGACTTATAGGAAAGAGACTAAAAGGAAAATTAGTAGTTATATCAAAATAGGTAAACGATGGGGTGGTTTTTAAGTTTACTTGAAATTTAATACCATTAATGTCTCACTTTTTCGAGCTACATCCGTCTTTCAACCCCTTTTAACGTTTACATCTGTAACTAACCCAGTCTGTCGTGAAACATGAGGTTTGGCGTTGTCATGAAGGAGTATGCAGGTCGTCTTTTGTTAAGTTTTTGTTTGTATTATCGCTGCCTTAGTATTCCAAAGTTGTATGATACATATATATGAAAATTAGAAAAACGATATCAAAAGTATCTTTTTTTTGTTGGTCTTTGTATGATACCCGGTCGCGATTTTTTGACGTTTTGAAGATCTATGTGTAGTTTTCGACCAACAGAATCATTTGGTATCAAATTCTCTGATTTTTCAATTAAGTAACATAAAACCTTGCAGTACTAAGGTAGCGTTGTGTCAATATCATTGCAGTACGATCAAGATGTGATCGTTTACACTCTGGTCAGAAAGGAGACCAGAATTAATTATTTATTTATGATATTATCAGTGTCCCTAGCTGTAAATTTCTTAAACCAACGGTGAATGGTTCGTTCGTTACAATGTTTCCTCACTTAGAGGGGTGGTAATGTATCGCAGAGCTTGGCCAAGTTTAAATTCATATAGCTAAATTAAACGAAAATCGCGTGTTTCTTTGGTCATATTTGATGACAAACAACGTTCGTTCACTTGAATTCACGTTCGTAGTGATAGTAAATATTATCAAAAAAAGATGATTAACAACAGCTCATTGCAACCTGTAAACATAAACATACTTAATAATAGAAATCCACTAATTTCACGTTGAATTTTAGAAATGAAAAAAAGGACATTGAATATGAAATAAGCTAATAACACCAATGGTTGTAGCTTTTATATTTCATTATTTTATTACCATGAATTATAAAAAACCTTTTGAACTGGAGCGTCGCATTGTTTTTATTCTGGAAATGCAATATATTTTAACTTTAATTTTTGGACACTTGATGATCTCTAATAGCTGGTATTAAATCAATTTTTATTTGATTTGATGAATGTTCTTAACGTAATTATTAAACCATATATTTTAAATTTTCATCCAGAAGTTGTCGAAGTCTCCCTTATTTTAGCACTACGTTACCGGCGCGCCGCTTTAGTTCATTGTACAAAGTATTAAATCACAAAAAAATTTGATTATTAGCATTGCAACTTTATTTGAAGGATTGCCTGATGGTATTAAACTTAAATGTACTGTTTGCTAGGTATAAGTGTTGGACAAAAAGTTTCTGTACTGTACAAATATCTTCATAAGAAGATAAACTTATAATTGATAGACCCAGTTTTACAGAATTCTTAAGCACTATGAATTGGTAACGAGTGTTTTTGATCTCAATCTCTTCGAAGTTCACAATCTCACCTTCTCTAGACCAGCAATGACCAGGATTTGGCAGTGCATAGACAAAGGGACAGGTACAACTAATATTGTACTGAATAATAATGCTCCTAATTTTTATTATTTTATGTTTATTAGTAATATATTACTACAGATACACCATACACTATGAGTAAGAGAGCTAATGCAATAATTGTTTAGATGAATGAGAATATGAAACTTCCTCCTTTCTAACGACGGCGAGCAGCAGAATTTCAGATTGGAATGTAATTTCCTGGCTTTCAAAACAATGAGATCTTTTTAGGCCAAAAAAAAAATGTTTCTTGTCTTGTATCTAAAATTTCCAAAACTTTTTGTGAACTGATGGTTATTTTTAGTCTCAAAACTGTAATGCTGGTTTTTATAATCGTTAAATGATTTTTTGCTCATGTATTTGAGCAAAAAATATTTCATAATGTTTAAATGGCTTGTTAATACGAATGATTTGAGGGAAAACCGGATCGATATAATTGTCTTTCTCGAAATATAGAATCGTGTTTAATTATTATTTTAATACTAAAATTAAGTAAAACTGAAGTGTAAATGATTAATTAAGTATTTAACATATTCGTTATTGACAAGATAGGGTGTGAATTTTTTTATTTCATAGGATTTTTTAATTAGTGAAATATTATTGGTTTGAGTTTCAAAAATGGTGTAGTTTGTTGACAATATTGTTTTTTAATTTGAAAAATCAATCTAATTCTTTAGATTATATTTGTTACGACGTTTTTATACCTGTTATTAAATTAATTAATGCTGTATGGAAAAAAAAAAAATACCTTGCCTCCTGTGAGGATTGAACTCACGACCCCTGGTTTACAAGACCAGTGCTCTGCCGCTGAGCTAAAGAGGCAACGGATTTCAGGGCCGACTTAACCACAACTGGATTTGAAACTTTAATTTATTTCATTTTTAATAAATACACTTAAGGAATATTGAAATTACATAAAAAATTAAAAATAGAAATGTTAATAATTAAGGAAAATAATTTTTATAGAACAAAATTGGATGGTTGGGAAACTTGAATTTATTTTTGTTTGTTTCAATACATTAGCACCTTTGTCTCAGTAATCCTAAAATGATAATTTAAATACAAAAAGAATCATTTACACCACTAAAAGCATGTCTGTGCAATAAACCTTTTATTACTCCAAAATATTATTTACAGTAATTACTTCTTGAAAATATAATAATTGAATAATTTTAAAATATTCTTTGAGAGATATTCGCTTAATACGTTAATAAAAAATTATCTTATTTAATTATTTTTTTCATTTTCGCTCTCAATTTGTACCTACTATCATTGCCGGATGTTAAGGACAAATGTGTGACTAACGTAAAACAGTAACATTAAAAATATAATGAAATATTTATTAAGTACAGAACACATGAAATTCGAACGCTAAACGGTATTTGTAAATGGTATTAGTTAATTTAAGAGGCCAATCCAGCTTTGGATTTTAACGAAGTTCGAACTAAAAACGTTCGTTATGTTTATGTATGATGGTGTTTAAAAAATACAAAGTGCATTCTAATATAATCTACTTATGGAAAACTTAATTGAGATTAGTTGGATCAATGAAATGAAAATCCTTTGGTCATTTAATTAACAACAATAAACTTGATTTAAACAATAGGCACGTTATGTAATTATTGTTGTTATGATAATATAGTTACGTTTGTAAATTTTACAAACAATTTTACAATTCTCGCTTAGAAGATGGAGCAGTATCTCACATTAATTTGCCCCCCCCCCCAAAAAAAAATAAAATGGAAATATATCATTGGATTGGCATTAAAAACAAAATCAAAATCAAAATCTATCTAAAAATCTATTTTATTTTATTTTTGTTACCCAAGGCATTTTTGTCCATTTATAAAATAAATAAAACAATTATTCATAAGAACATTGAATAATGTAAAATAAGTCAATAGATTTATCTTAATTTAAAGACAGTGTTGTAAATTTAAATTTAAAAAAATTTCCCATATAGAAAAAAAATTACGAGGGAGCAAAAAATATTTAAAACAACTGATTAGATTTAATTTGCTCTCAAAAGGGATTAATAAGAGATCAAAAATATACCACTCAAGGTTTATTCATTAAAGAAAATAATATATTGAAATTATTGCAAAGGAACCACAGATATATAAACATTACTAATCGATTTAAATGATGTGTGGTTACCACCTGAGAGTTTTTATCAATGTGAGGCCAATCAAATAATTTTACTTAGAATATATCTGGAGCCCCGGTGTGATGAGTGGATAAGTCGAATTTGAACCGAAATGAGCTAACTTTACTTAAGGAAGCGAATCGTGTCATTCTCGGTAGTGCATAAGTGCCTAAGTCAAGCCAAAGTTTAAAATGGATGGCTTAAATTATTGCTTACATTATAACCTCCTTTCAAGCAAAAGACTTCGAGATTGACACGATTCCAATTCACTAAGTGTAATTTACTTGTTCTGGACGAAATACCACTTAACCACTTATATACCGGGGCTGCAGATATATCTTCATATTTATCATGAATGTAGAAATAAGTCAGTTTATTGTTATGTTTACGTTTTTTTTTTGGCATAACAATCCTGAATTGATTTCCAAAAGAACATGCACAGAATAATTCATAAAACATGAATATGAAGTTCAGTTGGCAACAGCTTTCAAAAAAACACTTTTATTAGAGTAAATGCTTATATCTAATCAAAATGACGAGGGACGTTTTTGAGTTATAAACATCAGAAATAAAAATTGTTTGGATCTTGTTTATAAAACTATACGGGGCGTTAGGGCTCCATATTAAACCGTACAACAGTTACATGTATTGGCAAAAGTTTTACTCACACGTTTCGTGATGCTTTTTACTTTATACAGGCTATGTTTATAACAACCCTTTTCAAGTGGAAGAATTGACATTTACCAATAATTTAAAAATTACTAGAAATGTTTGTTTACAGTCAACACACTTTTTTTTACGGATATGCCAGCACAATATCTCAGGATTTCTAAAGGTGCAGGCGACATCGTGTTTTATTTCGTAAACAGTTTGTTTTAGAATCTTTTCTCTTTAGAGATCCGGGAAAAAGACCTATACTAACAATTTAATGGTGAAAATACGTAGCAATGTAATGAAACGATTAAAATACATTTAGGTTCCAACTGATCCAGTTCCAACAGGGTATTAGGTTTTTAAAGTAACAAACAGTTCCGTAATTCAAGTAACTTTTCATAATGACATAGCGATCATCAATCCATAGATGATTTATTCTCATAATTTAATAATTATTTTGCAAAACGATAACGTTTAATGACATATTAATGTCATTTATCAAAACAAATCTACTGCTTTTGTATGGATGAAACTTATCCAAGATCAATGAACAGTCCATAAAATTCAAAAACTAACCCTTGAATTATTGGACTCTCATTTATTATGAATGTTATTTTTCTATAACTACTCATTTTGTTGACCAAGCGTCGCTGAAACATTATTTTCTAACGTTGTGTAAAGGAACAATAGGAGTGATAATTAGACTACCAAAATAATTTATATTTTTAGAGTAGCAAGGACATCATTGTGATTGTTATGTCAGGTAACGTTAATTATATTTCAGACAGTTTTAAATTCCATGAATTCATAAAAATTAAATTACACAATCGTAAATATTTATCCGGACAATTAGGTAACGCTATTCACCAGAATTAGTAAAACTGAAAAAAAACAAAATTGTTTTTTATAAATAGGCAAACATATTAATTTTTATTGATGCAACTACAAAAACATTCCAAGGCATAACACAAAAACAATTTTTTAAATAGGCAGTCTTGAATACTGCCGACAGAAGTCAAAACTCAAAAATTTTTGAGAAATCTAGAATTATTTAAATTTAAATTATTTACATTAGTTTGGTTTTCGCATATTCCTGACGCAACTGTTAATTTAATTTATTAATCCACGAAAATTCACTTTACTCCAAAACCACAATTCGAATTACCACAAAACAAACACGATCCTTTGTTATATGTTTAGATGAAACTAATTTTAACTGAAACAACATAGGCCAAGTTCAAAGACTATACCCTTTACTAAGAACAGACGAACCGGCTATTCTTTTGGTCTCGTACTAAAGTCTAACTTGGAGGTAACTGTGGGAATGGTCTATTTACATCACCAATATACATTTCCTTATGAAGAAACCTACTTTTTGCTCTAATTTCAGATGAGTTAAAAAAAAACACAACTAAAATACTGAATTATAGATTGGGTATTGACTCAAATTACATTTGGTGGATGTGGAAACTGTAGCCCTCGCCCCGTAGCAAACAGCTCGAATCCAGTTCCATCTCGAAGGAAACAAGTAGCTGTCTGTATTGCGCCATTATTATTATATTATGATGGTCTTTCTTCGATTAGCATTATGATATGTATCACTTGAAGAAAGTTAAACTTAATTATACAGAACCGTAGGGTCCCGGAATTGCCACAACAATATGAGTATAATCGCGCGTCTCAATTTACTAGTTAAGCTTGAAAACTTCAGTTTAAGCTAAATTCGATAGCCACTTATAGTTAATTATCTAACTCCATCAAAATAGCTCGAGAAAATGACCTGAAAATTGTGTCAGATAAATTTTGAATGATTTTTCGAATTTTACTTAATTGTACAGGATTTAGACACTCGAAAATCGTCAATGTTTATCAAGATACAAAGATTGGAGAACGTTTTATGATTTCGAAATCACCGAGCTTACTTGAAACATGATCTTATGGCCCACTCGGACTACTCGTTCACATTACCTAATCCGAGGAGATATTCAGATATATTTGCTCAACGTCTGACGCAAATGCAGCTCAATAACTGACTCAAGTGTCTTCGTGATCACCTGATGTCCCCTCGATCGGTTTCATGGGATCCTCCATTGAACTTTAGTAGTAAGAGAGAGGGGGTTATCAAGGGAGGACGTGTTGAGGAAGAACATTACCACTTGGAGTGCGAGGGCAAGGCGACAGAAAGATATTAATGAATCCAGTTTTGATTGATGGAGGAGTGTCGAAATCGGAAATCCGAATCTGGGTCGTACCATGAGTTCACAGCTCGGAGCCTGAGTTTGAATTAATTTCTTATTAATTTAAACAAAAATTCAATGGTCTTTTAGACCACAATGGATTGGTTAGGTACCTCCATAAGTGAATAAAAGGGTAGTTGTATTTTAGTCTTCCGTAATGGAATTTATTCATTTGAAACCGTTACTCAAACATTAAAATGGTATGCATTTTCATTTAAACCCAATCATAAAAACGTACCTTTTTAAACCATGTAACATTTAGTTAAGAAGCCAGTTTTATTACTAGAAAAGTAGTCAAGGTTCAATCACTTGAATAGTTACGACCTTAACTCTTTGGAGCATAGTCTTTTAGAAAGCGAAAACCTCGTAAAGTTTGTTTTAGAAAAGTTTTTTTAGGGTGGGATAACCGCCCTAGTTTAATAAAATATTTTCATTTTAAATTATTATGCTACTGAGTGCAATACACAAATAGATCGAAACCTTCCATGTTTATTGGAATATTTGTATTTATGGGGATAAATAATGATTATTTTTTCGTTTTTCTTTCTTTCTTTGTCCATTTCATTAATTAATTCTCATATTTTTAGGAGAATTTTTTTTGGAATAATGACCTTTATATTCGATTGAATAAAATAAAATAAAAATATCCATCCACCATTTGCAACTTCTCTATTCTCTACAGAATCCATCTATTATGGAAATAGCTAATGAAATCTGCTGGAAGGCCGATCGGGTACGAAATAGGAAATGAGGAAAGGTACCTGATTTCAGGACTTCCTGGCAGGGTATTGTTGTAGGTATGGTCGATGATAGGACATTGCAGAGCTTATACGTAATGGCCCCGGGTATGTTATTTTGTATGAATAACTTAATTATTTAATCAAAAAAATAATTGAAAAGGTCATTAGAACAAAAAATATGAAAGTACCACTTTTAAAATTTTAATGAAATTAATAAGATTTTTATTGTAAAAACTGGGTTAACTTATATCCTCCTAGCGACGAACCAACCCCCATTGTTCCGTTCGTCCTTTTTCAAAACCCGTTCTAGGCGGGTTTTAATTCAGTAAAATTCCACTTTGGACCATTTTAATCCTTTAAATCTTAAAAAGAATAAGAATGGAGTGTTTCGACATTTATATTTTCAAAAAACTTTTTACTTTTGGAAATAAGGACCGTAACAAAGCCTGAACCTTCTTTTTGTAAACAAATCTTATTTGTTAGTGGTTTGTCAAAAATATGTTATACCTGCTATACAAAGGACACAAATATTCCTATTATGCCTTATTTATATTTTCCGTATTTTTTGTCGTTTTCAAGAAAATCAATATTGGGGGATGATAAGTTGGATCTTCTAATATAAGGGAGCTTAAATAATCAGTAGAAATGAATAATCATTTATTTTTTGAAAATATTATAAGTAGTTTAAATTCCAACAATCTATTTGTTAACCAACAACACAAGTAAAGATTTAATCAAATTAGATTAAAACAGAAGAACATTCGGCAGTGATGAATTGTAAAAGGCTAAGAGAAAAAACAATAATGTTGAAATCGCATTAAAACGCATTTAATTTTTTTTCCTTGATCAATATGTAGCCTATTGAGAATTCCTGAACGTGAGTCCATCTAAGTACTCGTTTTCAAAATGATCTCAAGATGTTACGAAATGCTTATTCATTTTGCGTTGTGTTCAAATATTTATCAAAACATATTTTAATTAACATGATGTAAAGATCTCAATTTGAATGTAAGAAAATATAGTCTGAAAAGCTCAATATTGCAATCAGTTCGGTTTCAAGTGGCCAACTACTAGAATCCTAGTTAATGACTTCACATGTCAACTACATAACATCAATATTCTATAAAAGTGAATTAAATTCCATTACTCACAGTCTGTTCACTGACTTGACAATGTAACGTTTTACAGCACTATCATTTTACAAGGGTAAAAATACAGTTGAATCATCTCAATATTTGTTTTAATTCGTAAAACAAAGCAATTCAAATTTAATATTGAAACAAAAACCTGTACCGCTACAATCCGTAAACAGATCTGGAGTTCAGTAAATGGTAGAGACTATGCTGTTTCATGGACTACGGTTCTGCAAGGAGGTCACGTCCTAGTTCACGGTCAACCGCCAGGTTTTTTCCCCTTATTTTGGGTACCCTATCTTTGTAATATTTTATAGAGGGTGGGTGAGCATCTATCTAGGACCCTCCCGGGATATAGGATAGAATCATAGATCCTATATGATTCATCTCCCGCTGCAAACAGACTAAATAAAAGTACTGCCCGCAGCGGGATTTGAACCAGGATTTCCGCCATGGCAACTTAGTGCGCTACCACTGAGCCACTCCAGTCTACTAAACATTTAATATTGGATAGTTTCATATGAAACGTTCGTTTTCAAGGGACGTGTTAATTCCTAAAACAAATTTACGAAATCAAAACTCAGAGCTGTGTGATGAAATGAAGTCTGAATATGAGTCATTGACTAGAAAATAATTTGCAAGAACTATACCCTTGAGGGAGTTATCCAAAATTTCTGAACAGATGGAATCTGTTGGAGATAAGTCTGGCGAACAAGGTGGGACGACTTCCTTTAGTTTCTTTAGCGTATATCGTGCAAGATGGGGTTCGGTTGTGTAGGAGTACATGCCCCTTCTTTCTGATTAACCGCTGGTTAGGCCCCTTTCTTCCGATTAAATGCAGGTTGTTTTTTTTATAAGTTTCTGTTGCATCATGTCAATCTCCCTGCAGTACAATGTGGATGTGATGGTTTCACCTCTGGTTGGAAAGGAGCAATAATTTATTCCTACCATTGACCTCCAACCAGAAATAATTGTTTAATGCAATTTCGTTTTTAGCATGTGACCCAGTCTTTTTTATTTACCCTTCCCCGAAAACGGTGGCAATTTAGGTAGCAGTTTGGGCTACCAAGTATTATTAAATCACATAAGTTAATAAAAAAAATTCATAAAATGTATCGAAAACATCTATGGATCGGAGCCAAACCAATTACTAATTAGACATTTCATATAAATCTACCCAATATCTTCCATGTATTAAATATATTATCAAGGTACAGAACCATATCTTTTACATTTTAAAACATACAACATAAATATACATTTATGTATATGAAATAGAATACAAAATATAAAACTACTGGAATACTGGAAAATGAAGGACCTTAAAGAAATTTATTGAACGGGTTAGAGTGAGGTTGATGAATCTGTTTGGACAGTTAATGAGAGATTCGCTGCATTAAATCTTCATCGAGGTGAATTAAAAAAAAAAATTGAATCGGCGAAACAGAGAATAGTTAGTTATTTTCTAGAATTTAGAAGATATTAAGGCTTTGTTATTTGGAGGTTCCCATTGCATTATTATAATTATTATGTGTTTTGTACTTATTTTTATTTATTATCTCTATTATTAGATCTTTGATATAACATCAGATCAGTATCCTTTGTTTCTGCTCTAGACACGCGCTATATTCACTCCTCATGCTATATATCTGATTGGCTGGCGCCTGAAGGCCAGGAAACTAGACCCGCCGTGCTGCCAAGGTTAGCGACGCCAGCGGACCTGCCGAATTCAGAACGAACCTCCCAAGGGCAGGCTAGATCTAGCTGGCTGCCCGTCTGCCTGCAAGAATAGCTCTTTGTTGCCTGCTTCGATAGCTCCAGATATCGATCTTAAGTAGAAGCCACACTAAAGCATAACTAATTGTCCAATTAGCGCACGATCTTCATCGAGTATATGATAACCGTCGCGAAGCTTCTAGGTCAGGTTTAATCCAATTCGAGAGTTGGTTAAATAGATTGTTGGCACTCCTGAAAATGAATTTAGACTTCTCTGGATGATTATTGAAAATAATTTGTGTGTACATATTATATACTTTGAAATTTCAATGACATAAACCTCTCCAATATTTACGTATTAGATCTTCATTAATTCACTGTATTTTTTCTTCCTTTCCTCTGTCCACTTTTTCGATGCTATTTCTTTACTTGAGTCTTGTTCAATTTTCTTCTTCCTGATCTTATTCCTGAATTGTTGTCCATTCTGAATTTAATCTTTGGAGATGTAAAATAATTCCATATCTTCTTGTATTTCTTTCATCCAATTAGACTTTAATTTACTAGCATTAGCAATATTGAAAATTTTCTTAGTGAGTCTCCTCTCATCCATCCGACATTAGTGTCCGTAGAATTGAAGCCGTCTTTTTCTAAATTTATCTGTGATGTTTTCTGTATTTTCATAGAGTTCCTTAGTAGATCTTTTGATCCAGATTCAATCCCGGAGAACAGCGCCATCAATTTTACTAAGAATTTTCCGTTCTTGTTTCTCGATGTCATGAATTTTTGTCATCCCTTTAATTGTCTTCCCTTAATGTAGTTTCTGTTGCATACAGGCCTTCATGTAAAACAACTATGTAATTTGGCATTACGATTTTTATTGTAATGATTCCAGGCCAACTTGTATGCAATTTGAGCACTCTTTCTGAGTTGGAAATCGTGTTCAATCCTGTGGGTTGGATGGTTTATCCTCAGTACTTGAAGTGAAAGACCTATGATAGTTTCCCATAGCGCGTTTGTAATGTTGATTTTTCTGTTGATACATAATTAAAATATTCTGTATTTAAAAAAAATAAATTATCCTGATGCTGCACGTTTAAACAGGACGTAAGCTGGGTTCTCTAGTAATTCTATAAATAATTATAATTTTCCAAATTTATTTGAAGAGTATGGTATAATTGATTGATCCTCTTTGCACTGTTAATATAAAATAACTGTTTTTGTTTTGCAAATGTGATATCTTGTTTGCTTTAGTTTTTCCTAATAAAACCTGACGTGGCTTAATTTGATATGTAAATGTTCTATATCTATATATATTACAAATATACATTATATATATATATATATATATATATATTACAAATATACATTATATATATATATATATATATATATATATATATATATATATATACAGTATATATTTCGGCTTACGTCGAATATAAATATTTCTGTCTCCCTTCTACAGTCTCTTGAAGAATCCTGAAAACCAAACTATCTTTTGAATGTTAAAATGAATTGACTCCTTAATCTGAAGTACTGATCTGGCTTCTAAAGAACTGACGGTCTTGATACAGATTTTTTAATATCGATTAGCGTATAATGAGAACAAAATAGCCTCTCCACTACAGTTCATTTTCGCCTTATAACTGGATTGCTCCAGCAATTAAAATTACATAAATCTATATCTGTTCTAGTTTTAGCTTCCTATAACTGTGTTATTCTAGTTTACTTTTTATACTCATCCAGTTACTGACACGTTTACCCAGGAGTAAATTCAATATCAATGTATGTATTTATATGATAGAGAGGACAAAGCATGAGAGAGGAAAATAGATCTACAGCACTCAGTTTTTGTAGCTAGCCCAAACCTAAATTTTGTTTAGGATTACACAAATATGTATATAAGAGCTACATACATTAAAAAAATATATATTCATGTATGTGGCTCTTACACAATCCTTTATTTATTATCCATCCAAAACAAATTTAATAAGACTAATATAATTAAAACCTCAGTGTTCTTCTAAGGAACTTAAATCGATATATGAATAAACGATAAATGAATATTATATATCAAATACACCCTAATTACTTTAAAATTTAAAAATCCTCAAGAAATAGAAATCTATCAGACGATTATAAAAGAAGACGAATTCAAACACGATATTTAATATGCAAGGACCTACAACTGCAGCACTACTATTTTTTAGCATTGAGTCCGTCCCAAAATTACGTAATGGTTCCATTCCGACACACCTGACCTTCGCTCCTTCACATTTGCATTTACAAAAAAATCTCATCCATCAGTGAGAATTATCTGCTAGCAACCTCAACAAAGGTTATGGTAGTGATAGAGCAAATGTCTGGATATTATATAGCTCTATAAATTTATGAGACTAACGAAAAACTTCCAGATGAGTCCGTGTTTGGGGGGCTTGGGAATATTCTTTGTGTCGTTGATTTCATAATATCATCGTCTTATCATTTTAAATTCAAAGACCTCTTAGCAAATAAATTCGCATTTTGAAGAAATGTTGAAACCTAACTGATAGAATAAAAATATCATCAATTTTATTCGGTTGTCTGTTCTTAACAGTCCGTGGGAGTTCCCCAGGATCATAGGTCCCATTATCTACAAAGTTTATTACGAATGAAAGTCCAGCTCATCCGATCATTGTCCCTCTTTTATAAACAGATATTTTTTATACCGGTGACTAATGGCTGAATAACATCTATTCAATAGACTAACAAGTGAATGATAGTGAAATTTCATCTTCAGTATACTGTTTCTGGCTGATATACCAAGAAAATATGCTTAGTGCTGTTTGTACTATTTTTTAGGTATTCATTTATATTTCTTGAAAAAAACAGCATGGAATATTTATCCCATAGCCACTGATAGGTTTATTTTATGGAAAATCATAATATAAATTGCGTAAAACTAAACATTACTCAAGATAGCCTTGAATAAACATGAAAAGATTATTACGAGCCTATAACTATAGAGTTATGTTTTTATGGAACAAGCGACAATCATTAAACATCACGTACTGATGATGACGACTTCCCCGTCTTTATATAACTGAGAGTAAAGTTATTATTTTTAACAGTTAATTGCTTCACTTTATACATCGTATCGCTGTCGTCTTGCTAAATGAAAACAACTGAAATGTAAGACGTCTTTTGAAGTAATAAGTTGAGAGAGAATCGTCTCTATTCATATTCAAAATGGAAAAAATAATTTGCATTCTTTAATTAAATTTGTTAATTTACAACTACCACATCTTCTGGACAACAGATCTCCACTTGAATTATGGACCAAACGACAAATCAGTAACAGTATGCTAAGACCTATTTTAACATCTTTTGGGAACTTTTGGGTTCAGCAAAACACGTCCAAATACACAAGATACACATCGCTCAGTCCACAAAGTTCTCTGAAAAATTCTCAATGCTCCTAGGGTTAATTTCCAATAACAACATACACAACGAGATGAACATTCCCATTATATATTCATAAAATACACTCACCATATATATACACCATTATATATACAGCATTCCACTCATTAACACAAGATCTCCAAAATCCACCTTTTTTCCTCTTTCTTACTCCCTGTTATCCGGGCTTATAGGAAAATATTAAAAAGACAATGGCCAAGAGACCTGGTCAAGATTTACTTGATGTTCCTGCAAAGCAAAGTGAACAAATAAACAGTTGGATCAAAGTTGTTGGATGCGCTATTGTGCAGGTGCAAATGAAAAATTAAATAATAATAAATTGCTGATTTACTTCCTAAATGTATAGCACAATTTGTCATTAGGAATGACATAATTTATTTTCCTTAATCAATAATAATTACATGCTTGTGACGCTTTTGGCCAAAAAATGGAATATAATTACCAAAAAAATAAAATATTAACAAAACATCCATCAAATTAAAATTAATAAAACACGGCTAAGATTTTAATGTAATTGGACAAACTATTTTCAAAGCCGTTCAACTAATCAAGCAAGAATTACAAGATCAAAAAAATAAAATAAAATGCGATGGTTCATCTTGCAGTCATGTATATTGATGGCGTTTACATATGGGTCACTCAACACGTTGGTAAGAACCATGGTTTCCATGACGCAGTGCCAGGCTGCCCATAACTCATCATAACTCTTTGAGTTGTACCATACAATGATTTGGTTTAATTCACCAATAAATCTATCCATCAAACAAAGTACACTCAGGTTTAAGGGATATGACAAATAGGCCTAGATCCAAGGATTTTGGCCGTTCAGGATCAGCAAGTTTGCCCCATTTGTCTTTCTGTGGTAATGGACGGTGCACACTTACGACATTGCAGTGGTCTTAAGGATATTCCACACAATGATAACGATGCATGCCTTTATTGGGAGGCTCGACGGCGTTGGCATTGGATTAAAAAAAAAAAAATAGGATCAGTAAGTGCACTAAATATCTTTCCCCGAAGAAGATCGCACTAGGACAAAACTTCAATGGTATTCATGGCAACATTCAGGAAATTAACAATTATTTTTCCTTGAAAACCGTATTGTGCCAATACAAATATCTCCTTTTGAATGAAATAATGAATGATTGCTTTATTTTGGTAAAATTAATATTGTGAGAACAGTAAAATAGTCATTTAAGAATTATTTAAAAAAATACTCAATGCTGCTTATTTTTTACGAATAATAATTTATAGTAATAAAGTTGAGAGAGAATCGTCACTATTCATATCTAAATGGAAAACAAATATGCATTATTTAATTAAATTTGCTAATTTACAACTAGCACATCTTCTGGACAACAGATCTCCACTTGAATTATCTAAAACCTAAATCTATAACAGTATGCTAAGACCTATTTTAACATATGGATTTTACAATTATGGATTAATATCCATAATGACTTTAATGCCCCATTTGTTAATAATTTGGCCCGAATCCATTATCAATATTTTCACGGCAAACTTTAATCCCACTCTAACCCACCAGTTTCAAACATAGCAACCTCTTCAATTCCTCCGAGGCGTCTGACAAGAAGATGACCTTATAAGTTGAATTTGTTATTCGAGTACAAACATTGGAGAGTTCCTCTACTTGCCTTTATCTCGTGCTGTTAGATATCTTTCATTTTTTATTTGATGTATTCTATTATACAGTTGTGAATTTCAATAAATCAATTTTTCAAATATATATTGGCATTTTAATACTTTTATTATTTATATTTTGTTGAATCTAAAAAAAATATAAATCTTAACCAACTGATTTTTCCTAAAAAACAAAACAAAAATAAATAACCGATCCTATGTTATTTTACAATTTAACGCCACTGATAATTACTAAATTGAACAGTAATTAAAAGTAGATAAGTCTTGTAGTACAGTACTTACTTCATTCAAGTGAGAAAAATCATGTAGGACATTGATTCATTTTGTGCGAATCCATGGAATAACGAAAGAAGATAATAAGGGTGTACGATAAAAAATATATTAAAAAAAACAACGAGGTCAGGTACGAATCACATCTCTGACAAGCTTTGGCTTCATGCCCAAGGGTGATTTTCCCTCATGAAATGTGAGTAAGCCTTCTTTGGTGTAGGAAATGAATCATAGAGCTCTTATATTTTTTTCTAAGAAATAATACGCAACGAATTAAATTATTTGTTAATAAGATGCAATACAAAAAAAAAAAAGGCAACCATCTTAAGTAAGAGTCAACGACATTTATCTATCCTCTTTCTCAATTCGAACAATACAACCTTAAAAATGATGGATAGACCAAAGAGAACTGTATCATTGAGATAAGATCGATCCGGAAGGAATAAAAGTAAGTTCATAGACAACTTGTGACACGACCAAAGGCTGAACTGTGTAACATAACGGTTCCATTTCTAGCCTGGTCATTCTTCACTGGGTTTAGAATTTTAAGTTTTAAAAGGGACATATTGCTTCGTCACGAATTTAACATATAGTGCATCTCTAAGAGATATATTACTCCATCTCTTTTTCAATCTCATGACAGAAAATTGGATTGACAAATGTGATCGTTTCCGTGTTTCTACACGTGTGTCGGAGTAAATACCGTAATATATGTTATTTACTCTCGCATCTCTTAACATTTTGGCCAATCAAATATAAACAGCACCCCCCCCCCAAAAAAAAAGTCAAAACAAAAAAAACAATATGAACATACGTGGCAACAAATGAACATTTAAACCAATGATTGGAATTAATACCGAATCCAAGATATAGACCGGTTACTATGTAACCAGTAAAGGATTCTTTAGACCCTGCAAACGTAACTCATTAGACATTGGATTATAAAAGAATCCTTTAAAAATAATTTACGATGACATGAATGGTAAAAGATATACGTTGGAGGGCAATCGAAGATCCGAACGAAAGGATATGTTAATTAAAAATAAATTGATTTTTTAACTATTCACATTTCAGAATAAAAATGTACAGAATTAAACAGCTTAGTAATAATGATAATGGCTTAGCGAACCTAAGTAATGATTTACATTAATGTTAGTTATATTAATGAAAAGTAATGTTTTGAGATGTGCTACAAAACATTTTCTTTGTTGCTACAACTTTTTTATTTGCAACGTTTTGTCCTGAAATATCAGTGAGCAAATACTTCACGGAGAACTTCAGCGGGAAATATCATGAATCAATTTATTAAAGATCCTGAATCTTCGAAAGAACAAATCTATATAAATGAAAATTTTTAAATCAATTAACTCATAAAATAGTTATGGTGGTATTATCGCATTTATACTTACCTACGATTTTATAAAAATGTGATTACTCATTAAATTATTCAATCCGAATCACGGATCAGATCACGAAGACTTTTTTGACTGCTAAAATATGACATATTGATTTTAAAGTGTTTATTTGTTTGATGGTGAGCCCTATTTATTATGGCACTGAGTGACGCCAGAAAGAAGCCTCAAGAATAAATCTAAATGATTCAAATCTATGACTAATATCTCGATAGAATAATTCAGTGAATATATTTGTAGAGACGAGGACATAACTAAGGCTGCTAAATATACAGGTTTCGTAACAGTGACTAACAAAGACTGACATTGGATCGGAGGTTGAGGAAGGACCCGCGAAAGACTCTTTGTTAGGACTGCTTAACCTTGACTGGTTCGCAGGATCTCATCAAGACAATTATAGGACTCCCATCCTATATTATCCTGCCATTATCCTGTGTACTGCGTGGCTGCCGTGTGATCTATGGTCGGGCCGGGCAGGTGATTAACGGTTCTAATTGCGGGGTTCTATTAGGACTCAGCAAACCCAGAACAGAATACCCGGAAGATATATTTTGGAAAACTAACTAGGGATTGTGTAACAAAACAGATCAAGCAAATTATCGAGAAAGAGGGAATTTCCAACATCCGCCTGCAACTTTCAGGAGAAGGGGGATTTCAACGTATTTTTCCAATGAAATACTTGTAATTCCTTCTACTCATTCGCTCATGCTTTCTAGTCTTCAAGTACGTGCCGTAATAAAATTAAATAAAACGAAAACTTGAGTGATCAACGTTAAGTTTTAAAATAAGTACATAATTTAAAAAAAAATTAAAATACGTTAGATGCCTTACTCTATTTCTAAGAGCCTCTTGTGGTTTTCTAACTGATACACCATGTGGCTCTCCGTTGAAATTTTTTAAATGCTCACTAGGAATGTCTAGAAAAACGACCAGAGTGAAGTAAATAATAATAAAAATTTCTATCCTCCTAGACTGTTGTTTACTATATAGATCTTATGAACAATTAGACTGATGAAAACCAATATCTTGTTTGTGATCAATAAACTTGGGGTCCACTGAGATATCCATACCGTATACTCAAATATTTTGTAACATTTCGCGCACATAAGATGCTTCTCTCTCGGCCACTCTACATATCATCCTTGTATGCGATAAGGAACTAACCCCATTGTTATGGAAATCAATAGGTCAGAATTTTAATAGTACTATAGTAGACCAGATTTAAATAGTATTGATCACTTATAGGACGAATCGTTGAGAGGGATAAAAGGAACAAAAAAATATTAAATCATTATTATCAATTTATTCTCAGCTGAAATAGGTATTACTTCCCCAGTCATATTGGTAGAAATTCTAATTTAAGTTGAGTTAAAAAAATCTTATTTTTGGAAAAGTGAAGTAAGGATATTCAGGATCAAATGGGTCAGAAATATTGATGTAATGGAGGAAATGGAAGTGAAATACAGCATGGATGGAAGAAGAAGAATGGCCAAATGAAATTGATGAATAATGATACAAAGGCCGATAATGGATTGGATAGAAAGCTAAGGGTAGAAGACTCCTATTAATTGGAAGGATGGAGAGAGGTGGAGAATATGGCTGGTAGTGGGTAGTGGAAGGATAGATATGGAGTGTCATTGAAAAAATTAATGTTAAAAAAAACATTTCCCTATAAGGTGCTTATTTGAGTAGCTTTTATGTGTTTCCTCTTATCTTTAGCATCTTCTTACTATGTTATTCAATCTTAAAACTTATTTAATTAGAGTGCTGCCAATGGGTAGTACCTCTACACTTCCTTTCATGTATTTATTTATTCATACAGCCCTTGTACTAGATGTATATATTACAGTTGTACAATTCAATAAAATAATTAAAAAAAAAAAAAAAAAAAAAAAAAAAAAAAAAAAAAAAAAAAAAACGTATTTAATAATTTTTCTTATCCTCATAGTCTGATATACATTCATGTAAAAATAGATCTTAAATTTCAACTGTCTAGATCTAAATTTCTGATACAGTCACTATTCCTCCGATATGTTATTAGTTTTCCTTCTAGGACTTCCTGTTTATTTATAAACACACGCAAGGCAAAGAGGATAAATAAATTAGTAGTATATTTAGAGACTGAATAATATAGAAAGGAACAGAAGATGAGGAAAAAAAAAATAGAAACGACGAAGATAATTATAAGATAAAATAATGAAATAATAAGGAACACTTTTTACGTTAATAATTAATTGAAAATTACTTTAGTTGTAGCTATTTTACAAGTAACAAAGTAATGTACCATGGATATCAGGGATTGAATATAAGAGTTTTAAAACAAAAATTCTGACTGTTAACCTTTGAGCGATATGTGTTTTAATAAAAAATAAGAGATATTCTGCGATTTTTATTATTTCTCTTAAAAAATAAAAATCACACGTGCTGAATTTCTATGTTTACCCATTGAAAGAGGGTCCCGAACAGTGGTTGGAATCCGGAGGCTATGGGTGGAAGAAGCTATTGAAAATACAGAAATTGTAGACTACAAAATTTTTGATAAAATGATTCTTTGAACATGATTCTATCTTAAACGGTTTGGATAGATCCTTTCAGAAAACCAAACTTTTCAAAACAATTTTATTTCGCGCATTTTCTTTGATAAAATTGAACACACTAATGCCCCTAGTAATTCTTAGTGTCGAACTCACTAAACAATCCTCACGAAGGTAAACAAATATGTTAAGTCCATAAAAAATATCGCAACTTGTACGTAACAAAACATTTAACCATCAAATATATTATCTTAAAAATTATGTTTAACGCGAAAGAAACTTAAAATATTAGCATCAAAAAGAAGAGAGATAAAAAAATCATATTAAGCAATTTGGAGAAATATTTAATGTATAATAATTAGATAGATCAATTGTTTTCTATAGTTAGAGTAGATCTATTTAATGTAAAATGTTATAGCCAAGTACTTTGGTAAGGATTGTTAGGAAGAATTCAATTTAAAATGCAGTTTATTTTTATAAGGAATTAAGACTTAACGTCCCCGTGTCATACTACGCAATTACTAACTATAATAAAATGAGCACTAGAAAATTATTTTATCCTGAGCCGTTGGGTTGGGAAATTTGGAATACTAAAATCTTAATTAAAATAAGATAAACTAAAGAACAAAGCACCGACTTTAAAGTATCGTTCGGGACCCTCTTTCTATGGGTAAACATGGAAATTCATCACGCGAGATTTTTATTTTTTAAGAGAAAAAATAAAAATCTCAGAATAACTCTTATTTTTGATTAAAACACATATAAAGTTTGATTTATTATTTTTATTTTTTATAAGGAAAACAATGGTCTGAATGAAGTGGAAGAAGATACATAAGTACTCGAGGAAGAAGAAGGAACAACAGGAGAAGAATAAATATTGAAATTGTCACGTGGTCCCTAAAATACCCTAATGGAGAAAGAAGAAAGAAATAAGTGATTTTACATTTGTTACTCAGACTACTCATATATCCGTAGTGTTAGATTTAATGAGGTAAGTAATCTAAGTAAATTAAAAAAAATCAAATAATAAACATTGTTTTATACAACGTCACTGCAACTGTAATAACATTACATATGTTTGATAATGATCAGTTAAACAATAGCACTGTCCAAACGATTACTAATACGTTTCATGGAAGTTTTTCGTGATACCATATTGTGAAAGATAACGTAACTTACAGAGTTATTGACAAACCCCTTGACAAGACCCCTGTCATTGATATGATTCATTCAATCGCTTTAATGGGGTTATAGAAAAATATTTGAGCCAAAACAGCAATTTAAGGAGCGAAAATCTAGCTATCTATAAAACACTGTGAAATAATCAGGAACAATGTTAAATACCCAATCGGTTGGATAAAAATAACAAAATGTCTTCAATAAAAATAACACAGTCACCCTAACAACTAAGCTATAGCCGAGTTATGAAGGCTTCTTGGGGTTGGAAGATTATTTTTTCTGATATATTTTTTTATTATTAAATATAAAATGTTTTTCAAAATCATTTCGTAACAAAAATCACAAAACAATCCATTTCATATAAATTATTAATTAATATTTTTATATTTATAGTTTCAGTTTACATTTCATTATATGCTGTTTCAGTAGTCCACGGAACCAGTGAAGAAGGAACAATGGACTTGTTTATAGCTGGATTAAACACTTAGAAAGACATAGCACGCGATAATATTCATCGTCAAATGGTGTAATGTTGAAAAATATAACAAAAAAAACAAAATGTCGCTTGACGGCATCGGTAGATGCTCCTTTGATGCAAATGGTGTGGCAATTGTGCAAGAGATCCTTCAGAGAAGCAATTGTTTTTAGAAGACCGGTTTCCTCTTTGCGAAACAACAATGAACTGTAACACTGACCGGTATCATTAGGGTAACATATATTTTACAATTTCGACAATGCCATGAAAATCCAGTATAAATAATGATAGTTAGCTAAGGACGCATTGTGCAACTGTTCTAACCTTGCCATGTGCTCAACAACCAACAGTATATAATTTGTTTTTCTCGAATACATATCGCAACAAAATATCGCCAAATGGTCTTGTATATTTATTGCGGTTTACTTTCGGAATTTCCTCGTTGTATAGCTAGCAACGCCAAATTGCTATTCGGAACTTCTGAACTGTCCTTTGACATTCTAACCTACCAAGGACTTTGGGACTAGTCCAGTATATTGCGCCTTGTAAATAATACAGTTAATAAAAAACTATTCCAACATACCTAGGGTTCACAACACTGTCACAAAATAAATATTGATTACCTAATAAAGAAGGGAATCGAACCTGGACTAAACGACAACCATATCGAAAAAATGATGCATATTATCTTTCTGGAACCTCCAACCTATAATGGCATATATTCTACACATAAGGACCAAAAGAATTTCCGCCATTTTGTGCTATAAAAACTATTTAAATTAACTACTGAATATGAAGGAAATTCCTGACCAAAACGAAGCTCTTTGGTAAGGCTAGAGGAAGAAGGAGAGATGGTTAGGTTTGTGACAGTCTGGTGGAGAGATAAATGATATGGTGCAATGAAAATGGTGATCGGCAGAAATTTCACATCGACTATTATGATTCTGGTATACTCTTAAGTTTGACGCTACAAAACTATATCCATTCAGGCCTTGGTGCCCGAGAGTATCATGGCGTCGCCATAGCATCCTTCGGAGTCTAATGCTACGAAGCTGGTTAGAAATTAGGGTTGGGTGATAGTTGATAGATAGGCCTATTGATAGGCCGATACTATCGGTTGAAAACTATCGAATGCCATCGCTAGTTTTTCGATAGCATTCAATTGTAGTTCGATAGCTGTTTCCCTTTTTTCCAAAGGTATTCAATAAAGAATTTCGACTAATTTAATTAAATTCAATTACCTACCTACAATTTGAAATTTGCAGGCTTATAATTTATAAGATTATATCATAAATATGAGAAAAAAACTAATTTATTTAAATTTTAAAAAAGCATTTACAATTTGCATATTTCCAATAACAATGAACAAATCAAATCTTCAGAAAAGAAAAATAACGAAATAGTTAGAAATAGCCCAGAGTCAAGTGTGCTTCTGGAGCCACATATTTTCCAAAACTACCATTTCTAGTTGAACATTTAAGAACTGTAGAAAAAGATCCCTAATTAAAGAGGAGGTTAAGGTTATAAAAACCTAGAAGAGCCAATGTTTATAACCGCGAATTTGGTTTGTTTGCACAAGTGTGAGACTATGTTTTCTACCCAACATAATGTAATTAGTAATTTCGGATAATTAAATAATGGTACCTCCGGTGCGGCATAAAAGTTATATAGAAGAGAACCCTTGAGGTCTAGGAATTCCGAGTTCAATTTCAAAAGAACTCGACACTGGACAGAGACAGATCAGCATAATTCCGAGAGTTTCAAAACTTGAGTGTAAAAAATCTCTATCGTTCTATCGATAGTCGACAATATTGATAGTGACCATCGATAGTCGATATATTGATAGTGACCAACGATATATCGATAGTAACTATCGACTATCTCCCAACGTTATTAGAAATCCGGCCTAGGCAGGTTGAAATGTATTTCATGGCCCAAGAAAGAATCATTTAAACTTATAAGATCTATACACCCCCCCCCCCCAAAAAAAAACAAAAAAACAAAATTTGCGATGAATGTATAGTAAAAAGTACATAATATTTATATTCCTATTGAGATTTACCTAATACGAGGAATTTTAGAAACAAAATCATACTAATTTAAGGCCTTGAGTAGCGCTACGAGGAACAGAGTGATCATATTGAATCAATAAGAGTCACTTATGGCTGCTATTATATTGGCGGAACCTTCTGAGTCGTGTGTCTTCCTTGATTTAGTTTCGTCTATTTAACATCGCTTCAAACAGGAGCGGATGTTGGAACCCCAATATAATATAAGGTATGACAGTCCATTGAAGGAGTAAAGTCGTGATATAGTTCTCGTTATTTAATAATTCTGACTGGTAGTGGCTCGGTGGACTTTATAGCGATTAATGCATTCTAACCAGTCTATTTTAGAAGCCTGAGATGCATCTAGATTACAATGGTATAACAGGAACAGAAAGCATAAGTCAAGAAATTAATTTTTATAACAATATAGGTCATTAAGGTAGGATTTAAATGGTATGTTGTTTTGTGTGTATTTAATGGAATGGTGTATATTGATATTGATCCAAAAAAAACAAAACAAGAGGTGATTAGAAGCTAGATTAGAAACTATTATAATACATAATACCAAAATACAGGATGAGATGTATCAATATAACACCCATGTACAATAATAAACAATATTATTAAACTAACTCAATGCAACCCATTTAGCTGGTACTTGCTTACAGTAATATTAGCAAAGATTTCAAATGAAGTGCACGAGGTTGGATCAATAAGTGTCATGTCTATATCACGATTACGACGTATAAAGTAATGACACAGTATTTCGTCACCGTTGCTAGACTACATCACCCACGTGGAGGAACCGGCTACTAGGAATCGCTTAGCAAGGGGAGCGGGTCCCGAGGAATAACCGGAACAGAAATAGGTAGCGATAATTGTGAAATGTGTTTCACAACCTGTCGTTAACATGTAAACTGGCTGATAGCATGTCCTTTATGCTCATCTGCATTATCGGTCTTTATCGTGTGTCGTCGAGGTTTCATCACAATAGAACATTTTCTGTTTAAGTTTCTCTTAGCTAATACTTTGCAATAGTGAGCAAAATGTTCTAAGAATAGCGATAGCGGTATCATTGAGTGGTTATAGTTAAAAATATAATGTAGCGATTCATAACTATGAGGTTCATACAAATACATAGAAAAACTGTGTATCCGCTAAAGAATGATATGTAGTTTAGTGATGCTTACCGATTGTCAAAATAAAAATAATAATGTGAAAATATTATAATAATTAAGGAATAGTCAATATTAATGGTTTTTAGGTCCTCAACTAGAATTGGCCATAAAAACCAGCTTTGGTTCGTGTGAAAACAGTCGCCATTCAGTGTTGTAGTGACTAAAAGAATGCAAATTGTATAACCGAAAATTTTCACAATTTATTTTATAAAAGGAGGTATAAACATAACATTTAATTTAATTCCATATTTCAATCCTATTATAAAAATAAAATTGGAAATGGTTGACCGTATATGCAATGAATATGTAGAAATTGGTCGGGGATAAAGTTACCAGAAATTATGAGCTCTTAAAAGTCACCATTGTTGTTTTTGTTGTCCACTTTCTTCATTGAATAAAAGGTCAATTTTTCTGAAATTATAAAATCATTATATAGCCACATTACATTAAAAATATTATTATTTAAAATTCATCCATTTGATCCTATATTATATTTTATAAAATAAACTGTTGTATTCATATAAAATGATATTTTTCTATTCATATATTGCTGTTTATTGCTATAATAAAGCATAAAGAATTTAGATAGTATTCAGCTAACTAATATTGATTATGATAAAAAGCACTATTTTCAAGAGGGATAAACAAAGTTAATGTACGACTTCCGTAATTTAATTTTTTCCTGCCGGTGTTATTATTAAATTTAAAAAATACACAAAAGACTGAAGCAGTTCTTTTGCTCGTCTGAACCGATGTGGATTTCATATTTGTTCGTTCAACTTGAAAAAAAAAAAAAAAAAAGCTTGAAAGGAAAAACACCAAGGAGATATTGATGTTGGGAAGTATGTAGGTAAAAGCCACTTCAACTCGGTATACCAAGTGACAACAAAGTGATGGGGAAATCTGGAAATAACTCTTAAATAAATAATTCTTATTAAACAATTCATGAGAATATGTTTTTATATTTTTAGAGATATAGGTATATATGTTTTGGAGAAATATGTTTGTTAATATAGTGAAAATACCAATAGTCTGTTTTTATTTTATTTCCAGCATGCTTTTGCTTTGCATCGAAGATGTCTACATCCTGCTTCCAAGGGTTCAAAAATGTAGTTTTTATAATCTTAATCACAGATCCGAAAACTATGTGAAAATAATTTCTTTATGACCATGTACTTATCATTTGAAACAATAAATTAAGACTTGGGTGGTAGTTTCTTCTATAATCGTATCTTTGTTTTTAAAAGTCGATTTTATAACATCATATCATTCCTTAATTTATTGAAGTATTTGTTTGTTTTTTTACAAGTATCCAAATTGTAATTAATAAAGTATACTTTTTATATTAAACAATTGTACTATATTATATTATATTAACTATATTATATTAACATCAACTTGCAATATGGATAATATATGTATATAATATTAGTTAACATTAATTATAGATACCTAGAAAAATATGTCTGGATTAAGACATTTTATATGTCTGGATTAAGACATTATGATATCAGAATGTCATATTAACCGCTGAAGAAATTAACATATAAAACATATGACGTGGTGTACAGGAGTTAATGTAAACACCAATTTAATAAAGAAGGTGAGCATGACAGGAGCAATTGATTAACATTTTGGATCCTTGGAGGAATATTAAGAAGGACTTGGCATTAGGTAAGTGGGTAAAGGTGTCAATTCTTCCGGATGAGCTACCGCTAGCAGAAGAGACCTCGAGGAAGAGGTTGAAGGTTCCAAATGTGCCTTTCCTGTAATTATTAAGATACGGATCTAACTCTCTTTGTCTTTGCTATCGAAGGGTATTCCGTTCCCATGGCAGTTCACACATTACGCATCACATGCAAATTTGTGTTTAAGCTACGAATTTATGACGGTGCCTTAAAATTCATTTCCTTTTTTTCGGGGTTTGCAGTATTTTTATTTTTCAAAATAGATTAATGGGTGGGGGATCGGTGAGCGATGTGAATTGCATTACGGTTCATTACCCGGTTTATTTTTTTCAGGATTTTTTTTTTTAATTGAATGGACGCTTTGAAATGGTTCACTTGACGAAGGAATTGGCTGATAAAAAAGGTTTTTAAAAACAGGGCTGATACACATAGAAAATGAATGCCCTACCCACTTCCCCCAAATCAAGTATTTGCTAGAAAATACATCCATGAAACAGAACCCAATGATGTAATAAGTGAAGTTTTCTGTGTCTAATACATGTATTACACAATGCAATTCTAGCTGTTCATTACACTAAGTAAGTTTAAATGTTCTTAGGTTTCTGGAAAGAAAGCACAAACTGAGTAGTTCTGATGTGCATTAATAATGAAACAATAATAAAACTACGTTATGATTTGACTTAAGGATCAAGTATGTCCATTTTTCTCAAACATGCTAACGATAAGTTGGATTGTGGTCAATCGTTACCCAGAATAAAAAACCCAACTCCCACTAAAGACCTGCCTAACTGAGAGGAACCAGTCTGCATGTCCTCCTCGGCGCTGCAAAGCCAACATCCACCCTCTTCAACCACCACTGAAAAAACAACACAGGTTGTATTGAGATATGTGAAGGTCCGTTACAATTTTTTTTTCTTTAACGACTACTTGCCTTCAAATCCCTTGGGACAAGAGATCTAAGCCTGCACTTGTTCACATGACCAGGCATTAGGTTCAACTTGTTGTTGACTTACAACCGAGTCCCCGTATATTACAAACCGACCTTCTGTAATCCTACTACAAAGGGGATATATAAGTTTTTAACGCATTTGACTTTGTTAGGGGTTTCTATCATTTAAGCCTCAATGTTCTATACTCTGAAATAGAATATTACATAATATTTTATTTTCAATACAGAATATCCAGAAACAGAACTGTACCTAACATAAATATAAAATAAATAGAACAAGAAATAATAATATATTTTAAGTCACAGAACAAATCAAATCTAGATGCTATATGGATCATAACATCTCATTTCTTAATATTATATCTTGATAATAAGTTTTTAGTTACGCAATATACTTTATGTTAATTAGTACTGACGTGTGTTGATCCTATCTAGTTATGCAATATGTCATACAGTCATAAATTATTCATCAATTAAATATCAATCCCGCGCAAATATGAAAAACATCTATAAAAGGGTTGATAAAATAATTGAAAAGCGATATAAATGTGTAGTAGTGGGTTCAATATTTCAGGAACTTTAATCGACTTAAAAAGAGTTCAAGGCTAGAGCAGAATATTCACTATGATGACCAAACACTTATTTGTAGAGAACTTAGTGTTATGAAAATTAACAATAGGTGGGTAATGAATGGCATTTATAGATACCAGGTCTATTATTTATTATTATAACTCCACATTATTTTATACGTTATACATTATTAAAAGGGTAGTTTTTAATGGACTGAACTACAAGGCCGTTACGTGGGCAACACGCCCTAATTTGACCTTATGACCTTCAGGGCTTATCAAGTTTTGATAACGCTCTCCCAAGTTAATGCCCGATATATGAAGCTGAATTACACTACTATAATGACTTGAGAATTTTACACTATTTGTTTTTACTTATAGTTGATTTATTTTTAGACTGCCATGCATGCACTTACTCCATACTTATTATGTTTATCTTAGCAAAAACTAAATTCCACTTCATTCCTTGAATATTTCTTTAAAATTTAAACATAATATTATGATGTATTTTTTACAATAACTTTTTTTAACAGATGTGACTAATTAGTAATTAGTAAGTAAACGTCAATAAAGAGTAAAAAGTCAATAATTGACTTTTTAACATTTTTCTCTGGTTTTGTCGAACAAGACTTCTTCAATTGAAACTTCAGATTTAGATCTGGACTAAAACCAAATTAAGTGTAAGGTTAGACAAAATTCCTAAACTAGCGATAATTTTGTAAAAGTAAATTTTTAAAATTTTGTAGTCATCCGCTTTTGATCTTGAACGCATTATGTATTAGTTCTCTAAACTATCTCTTGCCTAAAATTAATGGAAGAACCTCATGATACTTTAAAAATGAAGAAAACAAAAACATTTTTTTAGTTATTTGAAGTTTTGCCGTAAGAAGAAAACCATATGAATTCTTTCCAATATTAAATAATTAAATTAATTATTTTTTAAATAACGATTAACTTAGTTATATGAAAAAAAGTTTATTTATATGTAATTATGGTTGAAGTTAGTAATTTCGGTGATGTACATAGAACAATTTTCTTTAGTTTTCTGGTTTAGAGGTAGAGTGTAGTATTCGGAAATAGAAAATTTGATTATAGTGTACATATTGTTTGCTAACATCAATAAAAAAAAATTAGTTTCATAATGGAAGCTACCGGAATATCTAATATGAAGCGTATATGAGTTATTTATATAAATTCTTAGTCCGTGATTTAAAATCGGTTATTTCGAAACGATAAGTTAAATTTTGTTTTCCCAGTACATTTCACAACGAGTCGCCTTGGTCAGTTGTTTTTGCTCGGTTCGAATGACGAAGATCAAGGTTATTAATTCCGAAACTAGTCGGAATGATGAAACCAAGAAGATGCCAAATGAGAATCTTGCATAATGAATACAAAACGATATGATTGCTTCGTCCTCCATTGCTAATGTTTCGTGAGAGGAGGATTTCTGAGGGCACGTGTGGATTATCTTACTAAGATATGAAGCAGAAAATTGTTTGGATAAGTTATTGCAAAATTTATTTCCTATAAATAGAGCTGCAGGGAAAATAAAAATAAAATGTTAATAGTGTAGTTTTATCCTCTCTTCAAGAAATTATTGAAGTTTACCCCGTAAAAATAAAAGGGGATTTATATTTTTTAATCAATTGCCCAAAATATTATCAGATAATCTCAATCCTTACAGATTAATAGATACGATAGGTTTATGGTATATAAGCCTGGACAGTCAAGATTTTTATTGGTAACTGGGAAAATGTACGGAGTTGGATAGTTTTATGACTGAAAAGTACATATATTTTTTAATGTACACGTATATATTCAACTTCTCTCTTTTAAACAATCTTTTGTTTACAATTCATCTCTCAGCCGACTTCGAAGCAAGAACGAAAAGTAAATTTTATGATGTAATTAAAACAAAAAAACCTGAGAAACAACCAGCATCACATTAAGTTGAGAATTGAGTTAAAAAAATAAAGTTTAGTACTTCAATCATCTGTAAAGACTTTTAGTTACAATCAGAACAGTGCTGTCAGGGAAATACATCTACAGTCTCGGTGAATAAGTGATTAAGTCGAAACCGGTCTAGAAATTGTTAATTGTTACGAGGGAAGCGTGATCTTGTAATAATGTAAAAAATATGACATACATATCTAACAACAAAAGGTATATATTTCAATTAATATTTTTGTCATAGCATAACAAGTAGCAAATAAATAAATTGAATCGAAATTACGATGCACTGAAATTTATTTGCTGATTATAGATCTTTGTGATCAGAGATAAGGTAATAACTTTCATTTATCTTATCAACCCCCTCCCCCATGGAAAATAATTCGATAAACACTACTAGTCCTTTGTAATGTACTAATAGTGTGTATAATCCAAGGGATGTATATTACATGCATGAAACAGATTGGGTTCCACATATTTTATTTTTGTTTTAAGTAAAAAAAAAAATGCTATGTTTAAGGACGAAAAGGAGTAAAAGGAGAGGCTAGAAAATTGTTGGTAAAGTCCAAAACAGATTAAATCTGAAAACTCTTGAAGAATATTTGATACGGAAATTAAAATTCAAATAAAGTGAGTTTATTAGTTAAACAGTTTATTCATCTATTTTGGGCGTATTAATTTAACTAAAACTAATGATTTCTGGAGGGTTAATAAATAAAATTGATAATCATATAATATTTTAGGCATTTAAATATTATTATTATCTTTTTTTTTCCCTCGCATTTGCGGGTTCAAAACAGAGATAGGGGACAAGTCCAACCATCTGCAGTTAATATTTTTTTATTTTTCATCTCTAAACATTCAGAAATTTTCTGACGATCCTTGCTGTGTCTAGGAGAACTGCCTGTTGAGCCTCCTTTAAAACCTCGACCTCAAATTATTAAAAATATTATTAATAAATAATATACACTCTAAAATAATAATATCATATATTATTTAATTTTTATTGTAAGTGATATTCATCGATTAATTTTCAATAAGTTAACTAATATAACAAAAAAAAAATTAAAGACAAATAATAGTCGGGGAAATTTTTGGAAATAAGAAACGTAAAATCAATATGTTCATTAAACTATGTTTTCTGCTACTGTAAATCACATTTAACAAATTACTTTTGACGTTTCCTTTTCATCGACCTTCTTGATAAAGAGGCGTTATAAGAAATGTGCATTACTAATAAACCAGGCAATCTCTAGAACTTTTCGTCCGGGTAAAAACTGAGGAGGAAAGTAGCAAAACAAAGGAATCGGACTGATTATAAGAATTCGAAATGGACCATGGAGTTATAATAAGTTAATAAAGAATTTTGGATTATTTTCTTTAGGTGATACATGAGCGATGAATCATCAAAAAATACGTGTTATTTACACATTACAAAGGAAATATATTTAATAATGTTTAAGAATGAAGTCCAAAAAACAATAACAATATCAAAATGAAATGTAATATATCTGTCTTGTGACAACTATGCTAATTATTTTATTCAAATGCATTGATATAAAAATGTATTAACTTTTTTTTTTTTTTCAAAACTTTAAATGATCAGTGAAATTGATTAAAATTACAAGACCTGTATAAACATTTCAAACATTTTGTTCCTTCAAAAGAACAATAAAATAATTAAAAATTTGGCATTTTTGAGTTTAACCATGAGAAGCAACTGCATTGGTTAAAGCTTTTTAATTCATGAGGGACATATCTGGTACTCCATTTTCAACATTTAAAAAAAAATGAAGTCATGTTCTGAGTTGTACAATGCTTGAACTTGATGTTTTATGGGAATAATTAACTAAGTTTCAAGCATTTACAAATTAGTTAATAATTAATAAAATAATTTCCCTACCTTCATTACAATAGGAATGCTTTTCTAGAATAATACCCAAATTTTTATTTTTATAACTTACATGGAACTCTAGTAGCTCTATTGGAAAATTAGTTGTTTTTTTTAATTATGACTTGGTTCTTTTGAAGCAGCGATTTGTTTGAGCGTTATATACTACTTAATTTTTGTTAAATTGTCAGGGCTTTTAATAGATTCATAAACATTGGATGTGTATTTAAAATAAACGGGAGAATAAGGAAGGCTTGCGTTCCAATAAATGCTTAATTGTTCTGGTTCAGTGACTGTACGCAGTATATTAAATTCATTTTTGATTTTGTTGACCTTGGTAAAATAAAAAGTTAGTAGAGAATGGGCGGACAGAGAGTAGCTGTTTTTCAACGGCGGGTGTCGCAACTTGGACAAGGACCACTTCCAAGGGCATTTTGGAAAAAGACCTTCTCACTCTCATTATGTAACCGCCATTTTTATCAATAAGGTCGTCCCGTTCCGAGTGTGTCGTCTTCCTCCTTTGTGCAATATAACCATTTTGTAAATCAATTCTTTCCTCAACTGAAAAAAATGGAGAGGAAAACTCAGGTTGCTGCGAAAAGCTGTAACATGCTATTATACAAATAGTTAATATATTAGCTCGTTTCATAATAAATATCCGTTTTCAAACGTGTTATCAAATGCTCAATACCATAACTAAAAAATTAAGCTTTTTGTGGTGAATTAAAGTCTGAAAATGCGATTTCCACATAAGAATAATTTTGAAAAAGTTTACCCTTAAGAAGATGTCCAAAAATTATTTATTTTCCTGTACCACTACAATCCTTGGGGGGGGTCTGGGATTCAGTACGTGGTAGAGACTGTACCGTTTCTTAGCCAGCGGCTGTGCAGGGAGGTGATTTGTCTAAGTTCACGCTCAACTGCCCAATTTTTCTCTTTATTTTGGGGACCCAGTTTATAGAGACTGGGCGAGTCCTTGATCCCATAGTATCCATCTCCGGCCGCTAACAGCTTAAATAAAAGTCTGCCATCGAACGGGATCCAAATTTTTAACAGGTGGAGGTCTGTTGGGGATGGCTGGCGAGTAAGGTGGGCGTGGGAGGACTTCCCAACCCTGCTCGTTTAGTTTCTTCACTGTTTGTCGTAAAACATGAGATCTGAAGCAAATAAATAAAATTTTAGTTTTAATATTTTTGATAAAAAATTATAGCAATCGAATAAGATAGTATACAAAATGGAATACAATTAAAATCCGCCCATCTTCCTTATGCTCCCTCTACAATCAGAAGCATGCATAATTATTTTTCTCCAAATAATTAGGTTTAATTCATATCACTAACTATAACGTCGGAAAGTCGGTAAAGTAAAATTATTAAATAACTGAAATTTAGTAATATCAATGGTTATGTAAATGAAAGCATAAATAATTTTCTCGTTTATTAATGTTTACTTGTTATTATTGCTAGATACTTAACAGGTTAGATACTGTTTATTGCACCAGAGGCGGTGATATCGATCGAGATTGCGACAGGTTGTGGATACTAATCTGCTTCGTTAGGCTTTGCAGAGGTTGGGCTGAAGAACCTAATTTATAATAAACTTTGAACTTAGCATCGCTTAATTAAGAGCTTAGCATACTAATTGCTTTGAGATCTTCAAAGCGAGTGACTCTCCTCTCATTTGAATTTTAGATCACTGATAGATTACGTCGAGTGAACAAATCGATGCAAGGACATCCAGAAAGTGGTAGGATATATCTAAAAATAATATAACGCTGTTCAACAAAACATAATACACGATATCGCTTGCTACTTATGCTGGGTACAGCAGGTTTCGATTGGTGTGCCATCAAGAAGTTTCTTTATGTTCTAGAAATCTGGAGTCTTCAGGTTGAAATAGTGGAGTAGGATAATACAAGACGATGGTTCTGGAAGCGGCCACTCTTCAGCAAACCTAGGCAAAGTCGATAGTCTGCAAAAATATTCGATATACTTTGCTGAAAAAAACAACAATATTTCATGAAAATTCTTTAAATACAAAGAATAAAAATGTTATTCTTTCTATGACTGCAAACAGACATTCTCTTGTGAGAAATCATTACTGAAACAGGTAATACTAGGAATTTTAATGGGTTTCTTAGGTGTTTCATAAAATACATGAGAGCAATTTGACCCAGTATGGATTAAGGAAGGTTATGAAGCTACTAATAGCTTTTCTTACTTTAATTACTCTTTTGCCTCTAGCTAAGGTGACTGGGTAAGTGGTAACATTTTATTTTCGAGATATCGCGTATATCAGAAATCAATCTAAGATATCAATATCTACCATTGAGATATTCTGAGCTGCAGTGCCGATTCTGGGTTCAAATCCCTCTCGCTGGCAGACTTTGATTTAATATATTAGCGACGGGAGATGGATCCATTGGGATCACGGGCCCTATTGGGGCTCGCCCATCACCCAGGGTACCTAAAATAAGAGGGAGAATCTGGCAGTTGAGCGTCATCTAAGGAAAATCACTTCCACGCACAAACGTTGTCCAAGAAATAGTACAGTCATTACCATATACTGAACCCAAGACACCATGGGTTGTAGTGTTTTTTTTAGAGATATTACATCGGTTTAAAGTAGAGTAGTAACGAATTGTATCCCGACTCCGGGGTATGCCATCCGCATCTTCTATCAATCCAGTATTTAATTTAAGGTTTTCTTCTTAAAAAACACGGAAATTTCTTCAAAAAATGTCACGGTATAGCATTTTTCAAATTGTGTTCACAATTTTGGAATTTAACATGTATTTTCCATAGTAACTCGTAAACATACTACAGCTCTATAAATATACTTATTTCACTATTAGAAGGAATCAATATGCGAAAGTGTATAGTTAGGTACAATAGTTGAATTATTTAAAACCTACTGCCAATTAATAAATTAATTGTTTTTATTAACTAAGGGAAGATAATCGAACGGTTTATTTCCATATTTATGAGAACTAACCCAGTGTCATAGGAAAAATATCGACGAACCGAGCCCATATTACGTCCCATCAGGGGGAATTCTACTTCGTGATGATCGAATTGTTGGGAAATTCCTTCCGGTCACTGCGTGTCAAGTTGCGTGAGTTCATTACAGTTTTAACACTTTTTCATTACGTTGGATGTCCCCATTACTAGACTTCTGGACTCCGTGGGCCTAATTCATCCATATGATAATTTTTAATTGTGCATTTTTTCAATCTCTCTTGAGGTTGTTGATTTTTTTATTTGGAATTTTTACAATTCTTCGTGTGATAGGGATAACCACTGTTGATATGAGTAACCACTATTTAATTAAAGCAATAATTCGCCGTTACAGCATGGTTTAGCTAAAATATCCACTGTTTTATCTATTCGTCTAAGATTTTTTATTCAAAAGCCTTCAGAAAATTAAATGGGAATATTGAAATTCATTTATAAGGTATGCATGTAAAATTAGAAAGGTACTCTTCCGATTAATCAATTGTTTTTAAAGAATATCGCTGTAACATCCCAAAAATATACCTATCTTAAATAGGTAATTTCGGTTTCGTGCAAGTTATGAAGAATCGCTACAAACACGGAACATTAGGGTAACAATAATTTATCTTACTGCATATTATTTACATAAGTAATAAAAGTAAAGAGGAATGTTTACATTTATAAAAAAATAAAACTGGTTAATGGTCCAAAGGTGTAGTGTGGACAAACACTCTCATTTCTTCTCCTTGTTTCTATTTCTTGAGAGTTTAGATACAATAAGCTGAAGGGTTCGGAATATAAGCACATGAGGAAGAGGAAATTATTGAAGAGGATATTGCTAAAAGATAAAGATGATTTCGCTGGCATTTAAAATGAAAGCTTTAATCTGATTGGTTGGAAGGGAATCCCAAGGACCAAACAGGCTATTGAAAATAGCTCCTTGTTTTAAGCGACGTTCTTTTGGTTTATTTTGAGTCCAGTCTACCTGGAAACGATCCAGTGCCCTATTGGTCATCTAGGAGTTCATTTGTTTTATATATATATATATATATATATATATATATATATATATATATATATACATTTCTCCTCCCCAACGGCGCTTAGTTCACACCTCAGGCGATCAAATTCCTTAGTTAACAAATCGCTTACCTGAAGTATCATTGTCATTGAGTATAATAATAATTTCAAACTCAAAAACGTTTATTATCGCATCATCATTATTATACTCAACATAAGTAATTAAAATATTTCTTTTTATATTAAAAGAAAAAATATGCAGAAAAATTAAATAAGTGTTGATAAAAAACAACTATTTAACGTGGAAAAGACCCAATCTAAATAGTTTATTCTTTCAATACTGACATAAATAAAAAACTGTTGAATGAAACTAGCTGAGAATCCAGTTAATATTCAGCCTTCGTCGGCCGATAGAAATATTTTTCCTCCCCAACGGCGCTTAGTTCACACCTCAGGTAATCAAGTTCCTTAATTAACAGCTTACCTGAAGTATCATTGTCAGTGGCAAAGAACTGTTTAAACTTAATTAATTTACGACTTTTAGGATTCATTCGTAGGGAAATTATCACAATTAAAACCAAGAGTCTAGTAGTAACATAAAATGTTAAGTTAATGCTACGATAACTAACACAAACTTTCATGGGATTTCCATCAAAACATGTGTGTGTATGTATGTGTTTAAATATATTACTTATTAAATCTTGACAGGGCAATTTCTGATGTGGCTGGAGGTGAAAAAAATCTCACATTTACAAATCTTTATCATTTCTAACTTATCGACTATAAATACATACTAAATTTTAGATAATTTAAATATAATCATTACTCCCAATGTGTATTAAAGTCTCTAACACATTAGGCGAAGCAAAACTCGAAAAAACCATTCCAGGTAGTGATAAAATAAGTTAGTTTCGTTTTTCACTTTTTTTCTCTGTCGTTACATGTTTTCTTAAATCATTCTCACATTTCTTAAAACGTTCAATAAATTTTAATATATTGAAATAAATGCTGTATCAGAATAATGTTAATTAAGGTGTTTCATAGGACAACTTGGCATTAATATTGTATCCTGGAAATTCCTTTCAAACCATACTTTCTAAATAAATGCTTCATTTCAAGCAGCGTATCTGCTTATGATGTTTCGTTCGTTGAGTATTTCTGTGAAACAGGCTCCTTACCTAAACCTGGTATTCTGTAGAATATTAGTACTCTTAGAGGCTGTTTCTGATCATTTTTAGTTTAGGGTGGCTCGTACTCTGGCTGTATTATTAATGTTACAAGGTTGGTAAACTTAAGGCAGAATTGTGCTTGATTCCAGTAGCAGGAATATTCCTCAAGCACATGAGATCATAATGATGATGATAATGGAGTTAGAGGGATCAGAAAAGTAGCTCTAGCTTGTGGCCTAATAATGTAGTTTTGGCCGAAACAAACATTTTTTTGCCGTTAAAGAGCAACATGAAATGGTATATTTATTCATATAGCCTTAAAGAGAAACTATAAGAGAGATAAACATAATGACAGGCGAGAGGAAGCCAAGTGGGCAGAGGCAGAGTGACCTCCGAGCGGGGACAGCTGTCGAGGGCGCCCGATCTGGGTCAAACGGTTCCTAAGGTCGGGTCGTGGTTTTTTTCTTACTTCATTCCAACTCAGGACCTAATTCAAGTTCAAATATATTATAAGTTATCGATAATATTTATAAGAATCTATATTACATTGAATAGAGTCGAACTTCCACATTTAGAAGTGAACTGACTGACTTTGTATTCAACTCCAAAATTCATACTCGCTCGAATTCTTAGTTATATTGCAGCAGTCAAATTCTACCCCCTACGATTGCTCAAGAGATAAACTAATCCAAAGATTAACAAATCGATACATTAAAATTTTATATTTCTCCAAGTTGCTAGTTTTGGTCTATTTGGATTAATATGCACGATTTTTGTTTAAATTTAGATTTTAGCAACAAAAAATAGAATAAACGTATATATGATATTTTAACGGGTATATAAATAAATATTAATTTCTTTCATAATTGTCTAAATGAAATATATAATTGAATTTGGAGATGAACAACAAACAGTGGTTAGTATACAATATTACTGTATTTGTCAGGTGTTTATTTGAGATAAAAAATATAAAAATAAAAGATAACAATAAAATATTTATAATAACTTTTTATAAATTTTTTAATTTTGAAAAAAGGCTAATAGATATGATTAATAAGTAATAAACAATTGATACGTTGAAACGATTTGTATAAGTTACCTTAACAAATGAAAAGATTTATCGGATTGTTGAAGGCTATCCATGTCAATTGTGATATTTTCTTTTATATTTGCCGTGTTCTGTTTTATCTTGAGACAGATGGTACTGTTAGGCAAGACTCTATTTTGCATCTGTGACAAAAAGGATCTTTGCCCTAATTGAAAATGCAAATTCCAGGTTACCCCATAGCCATTCACCAGTGCTGAAATCAAAGCTACTGTTCACTCCGGAAATGCACGATCTAAATGATTCTCCCTTTCGAAATACCCCCAACACTAGCTTGAATCCGGGCATGCTTGTCAAGAAGAATTTGATAAAATGCTTTCAAATTTTTTGTTAACATTGTAAGAGTGTAAAACAATACTCTTTTATTTATTTACAATTTTTTCCCTCGCTAAATGCCTTATTGAATGTGTAACACACCGACGTTCGAATGATAAAAAGGATAAACATTGACTACTTATATAGGCTGTATAAAAATTCAATTTAATCATGCAGAAACAATTGTTTTTTAGTTCGTGTTCAGACACTGGCCAATCTTTCCCTCTTATTATTATCATTGAAATAATTAATTTTAACATATGCCAAACGTAAATTTGCCTAAATGTATGTTATTCTTTTTCTATTGGGCATGTATGGTTATGAGAAATCTGTGTATGTATAATTTGTTATGTCCGTGTTCAGTTAAAATCCGTGTTAGTTTCTAATTTATGGATTTTATTAATTTGTGGTTATTGGTTTATTGGTTGTCAGTCTTGGAATAAACCTATGTAAGCTAAATAACAGTATACATAGGAATCAATATATAAAAATTGCGGTAATAATTGCATATGTATACTCTAAACAATGATAAAGAAAACTTGGTGTGGTGGAGCCACTTTTCCTTACCACGCTACTTAAAATAAATAAGGCAACCTAAAATTTATATATATATATATATATATATATATATAATTTAAAATTATCAATTCAATTTATGTATTCTACCTTACGTACTAATCTACAGTTTTCTAAATATTAGTCTCCGAGACTTGTTTTCAACATATGAAAATGCTTCTCTCTTCTTCTCCATTAAATAATTACTAAACGCTTCCTTAATTTGTATTTATCTTTTTTTACTTAAAAAGTTATAACATTTCATTTTTATGAGTTCTTAGCTCAAATAATTTCTCAAAGCCAATTGTTGGAAAAAACCCTAAATTGATATAACGTATTGTGTCAGACATAGCTGTTATACTGTTTCGACTGTCCTAAACATACGTCTTCATTGATTGTTTTTTTCAAAAACTATTAAACTGTCTAAGATATTTTTATCAGTGTGTAATTTTCAAATAACCATTTATACAGTAGTAAAACTTTAATAAAACTATGGACGACTCGAGTTTATATATTAAAAAAACATTTAGATGGCTGGTTGTAAAATGATTTCATTTGTATTATCTGCACTTTATCAAAATCAACCGATATGAAATAGTGTGGTAATTTTGTGTAATGGTTTACTGTAACATTTAAATTTCTTATGTCCTTTAACATTAGATGGATACGTTGGTAAATCATTTAATAAGCTTTACAAAATCAATAATAAGAGAATAAATTTTAAACATCAAAATTAATATATTCATAAGATTAGAATGCAAATGGATAAAACCACAAGCAAAGCCTTATGTTTCAAATCTGGGGTAAAACCAAACAATTACTAGTCGACGTTTCGCCTATTCAGGCGACCTATTGAAACTATTTTTTGGTTTTACCCCAGATTTGAAACATAAGACTTTGCTTGTGGTTTTTTTCCATTTGCATTCTAATAAATGTTAATGTTTCGTTTTGAGTTTTGGCTCTATTTTATTAATATATTCATCTTTGAAAGATCTTTTTTTTTTTTTATGACGATAACTTTTCTCTTAAAAATCTGAAAAAAAAATTAAAATTAGTAGTTATTCACAGCTTTTAATCTCCCATAAGTATGTATATTTTCTTTAAGAGCATCTACAAAAATTTTCCTCAAAAGCACAGTTAAAACTCAATTCATCGAGTCTTTATAGTTTTCTCTAGAATTTTCCAGGGATGCTTTATTTAATCCGGTCACCCAATATTACTCATACTGGATAATGAAGAGTGAAAAAAAGCAACAATGAAATGTTATTTAACATCAGACAGGCCTTGTACTCAATTAATTAATGTAACCGCGTTTAAATCCCATATTCTCAATAAGAAAACACCTTTACTTCTATTTATTTGAAATAACTAACCGACTTTAATTATTCTTGGTAGTAACCAAAAGGCAAATAGAAGTTATGAAAGAATTTAACAATTATTTATTGGAGAAGAAAGGAGAAGTTGTTGGAAAAGTATCGGAGGCTAATATTTATAGAATACCTAATAGCAATGTTCATGCACTGAATTCCATATATGTATATATTATATACCCATATGTATGTGTATATATATATATACATCTATATATATATATATATATATATATATATATATATATATATATATATATTAAGTATATAATTTACACATATAAATTCAAGTAAATAAAATAATTAAATCAAATCTAGTTACAAATAAAAAGTTCATTGATAAAAATTTAAGAACGCAATTGAAAGTATAATTAATGCGTGATGTAACATAAAGAATAAATATCTGGATCACTAAAAATTAATTAATTTTGATTAGGTCCAACTAAAAATTCTTTTAGCAGTGGGTACCGTTGGGTACAGTAGGGGTTGCAGTTGTTTATTTAACGTCACTTTATGCTGCTATGGCTAATCGGAGGATGCTACAGTGGGAGCTCTAAACTTTGCCTATCCAGGTTTAATTAGGGTAGGGATTTTTAAAGACAGGCTCGTGACCTCCGTTTGACGTCCCTTCCGAAGGACGTCGTGACTAAGGATTTTTTACTCCCTTAAAAAAATCCTAGGGCCACCTGCCGGGCTACGAATCCGCGATCTTGGGCTTAGTAGTTTGTTACGCTAACCACTAGACCACAGGTGACCATCCGTAGGGTACACAATCTACAAATTACAATTTTTTACTTTTTATTTAAGACATTTAATAAAAATGTAAAAAACTACTTGAATGCATTATATAAGTTTTCTGAACTGTATATAATACATATCTATAGATATAAAGGAACACATGCATGAAATAATATTAATAAGAAGAGCCATTTTAAAAATATAATAAGTATTGAAGGAAAACACTTCCAATACAACCATATCAATAAAAAAACAACAACCAATAACTCCATTCATCGACCCAAATTTTTTGTTCATTGAGACATCCTTGCCGAATTGCGTAAAGAACACTCGAAAATGAAGAAATGGTTGTTTTTCCTTAATTAGGTTTCTTTGAAAACCTTCGAGACGTAATGAATAGCCACTCGAAGAGATAAGAAGCAACATCTTCACCTCTGGTCGGGGGAGACGCTTTCTTCGAGTGTTCTCCTTTCACAGTTCCTCATTTAGAAGCAAGAGGAAGAATTTTGTCTTTTAGTTTGATAAGCGGAAATAAGGGAGAAATATTCTGGAAATCTATATCGCTGTAGATCATGGGAGAGATAAGATGATTCTCGTGGGACTTAACTTCTCTGTATTATATCAATATTTGCTTCTGGGAAAACACGATATCGACAAAGTAATGCGTTCCATTAAAATTAGATCATTTACGTATGTGTAGATTATTTCATGGTTATGAATTTATATGTCTGTTATCGATAAATCCTATAATTTTTTTTTTCGGAGCCCAAAAAAGAAAGAAAACAAAAAAAATATGATAAAAGTTTTTTTTATTTAGTCGATCATCTTAGAACAGCAGCTATCCTTCATTCGACTCCTCCTCTCCTTAGGAACACAATTTATTATTCTCTTGGGCCATCGATTTTCTGACATTCTCATTATATGGCCTAGTAAGGTTTTGGAGTGATGACTTGAGTCAATGCTTCTAAGGGAACTATCGATTAATTTTTAAAATAAGTACCCGAAAATTTCCTAGTTGTTTGGGGGCTGAGTAAATTATTACTTACAAGATTATTCAAGACAATGTTTATCTTTCGTAAAATTTCAAATGGTAAAAAAACTAAATAATAAAGCAGGGTGATAATATATGCCATGATATATGAACTTTAAATATATATTTTTTTAATTGTAAACAGGTTATTAATTTTTTTCGATACGTAAGTGATATTGCCAGCAGGTGAAGTTAAATGGTATAGAGGATTAATAATTATTATGTACCGGAAATCGAACCAGGATGGGTGAGTTGGTTCAGTACCACGACGGTTACGTGGGAGACCCGGGTTCGAGTCCCGGTCCTGGTCATATCTTTTCTTTTCTAATAAAAATATTTATAAATAATAAATACTTTGTTTTTATAAATTTGATCTTTTTTAAATATTTTAACTGAAAATATTTTGGTTAGGTGGTATGGTATTTGTGAAATTTACCTTTTAATTGAGTACAAAAACAATTCGGAATCAAAATGATCTTTTTTCCAATCATGTCCAAAATGTTTTGATATAGATAATTGACTTAAATATTAGTCCACTAGGCGAAGATATAAAGTTTTCTATTCTTTATATAATTACTATTTATCTATCTATTAAATTGTTCACTTTAAAACCGATCAGGAAATACTATTGATTATAAAATTATTGATCCATGTAAATGTTTGAATCTGCAATACTAAAATCAAAACTGATTACGTCATTAAACACGGTAACATTGGCCGGAAATATATTATAAAACAAAAGGGCTATAGTTGAAAATATTAGCATAGAAAAGTTAGTGACGAATAGTTAATTACCAGAATTAATAAACCTGTTACAGCTGAAACTAATTTTAGGTTTTGGTTAGAGAGTGAATTTACCAGTGCTGGTAGTTCGAAGGTCTCAGAGTTGCTTTGGCCCGGGAGTTGGGCCTGATCTTGACATTGAAGAACCCAAGGCCCGTACCTCTTTGCGCAATGCGGCAGACCATTGTCTTCAGGACCACCAAAACTTTCTCTAACGTGTACCTTCATCCATCCTAGCTCTTCTCTTGTCATATTTAATCAACTTCAAGTATCAATAGCTGTTATAAAATGAATAATGTTATAGGCTTTTATTCCATATTATCGTTAAATTACAAAACATTTAATATTATTTCAGGAGCTAGGTAGCACAGAACTTATGGACTCGACTAATTGACCCGAGTTCAAGACCGATTGTTCCAGATAAATTATTTATTCTGTTAATATCCACGAATCGAACACGTGGGATCTGAAGACCCTCCTAGTGGTCACCCAGTCTCAAAAATGTATAAAATTTGGGGTTAACATAGCGGTAGAGCATGATCTAGGTAAAATTTCCCCTTGTAGAACTGTTGACTTGTTCCTACTTTAAACGCTCCTACCAAAAACTCAATGCCGTTGCTTGGATTGTTGTAGAACAGACAATATACTTTTATTTATCATAGGAACGTCTTCTTGTAGAAAAAAAGGATAAAATAAAAAATAAAAAATAGTAGAATGATAAAAATATTACTAACCATTAAAATTTAAGTAATAGTGTTTGAGTAGAAAATAGTTGACTGGATAATTCAAATGATGGATTGAATCGGTCAGGGAGTGTAGGAGTGTATTCAATGATAACATAACAATTAAGCAAAACTTAGTTTTTATTAATCGTGCCAAAGTTTCGGCCTACGTTGTAGGCCATCTTCAGGGTTATGAAATGAACAAAAAATATTTGCAGTATCAAGTATAGAATACAGAGCGTCAGATAGAATATAGTAGGATACGTGTGATGAACAGATTTTATGTACATAATCGATAATAACGAAAAGAAATAAAAAGTCAAAGAAAAATGTGAGAACTTAAAGAGTAAGATTAATGAAGAGTTAAAAAATAAAGTGCATTTTGTAAAACTAGTGAGACTTTAAAATATGGAAAACATAGTTAAATTATAGGTAATGATATAGAAATATTTGATTATATACATAAAAAATGATAATGTGACTACATTTCAATTATTTCTCATAATTTTTATCACTACTAACAATGAAAGATGCCTAGTTCATGAAAATAACAAAATTAAAACGGAAACGATTTCGAGAATTTGGCATTTAATCGCAGTTCAATTAATTCAATAAGGATAAGATCTGGTGGATTTTAAAAAGCTATTAGTTTTACCCAGATGGAACAAGTTTGATGAAAATAGTTTTCGAGAAAATTGTGAGAAGGAGTAAAATCGATGTAATAAAATTGTTAATCCTGGGGTAAACTGTGCATTAAGTAGTTTTAACACTCAGATGTGGGTACTTACTCTAGCTTATAACCTGTTTTCCAACTCTAGGGAATCTTTTCTTTTGTCCATATTATTAGGATGAGTTGGTCCTCCGCAGCAACTAGTTGTTTGATCATCAACAGATTCTTTGAACAGCCACTTGCTCGATTTCTGAGTCTTTTCGTCCTTTAAATCGATCGATGATCATCAGGGTGATCCAGAACAACAGTTTCATCCTGGAGGGCTTTCGTGTTGATCCATCTGTCGTAATAATCCTTCCTTTCTCCCCCGGTTCTGCATTTACTACCATTACTTTTCCATTTTTGTCTTTTGTTTGAGGTAAAGTTGAATCTGACCACTCTTTCCTTATCCCAAGGTAGAAATCACTAAAGTGGCTTGGAAACCACTTTAAGTGGCTTGTAAGTCTCCGATTTATGAAAGTCTCTCTTTGCTGAAGGAAGAATTTTTTTACTCGCAGATTTTTTGCTTTTTAACTAACTCTTAAAGCATTTCTCTTAAGTGTTTAATTAACGAAAAACAGATTTTGTTTTCTTGACCTTCTATAGGCCAAGGGATTCAAATATATTTTTTACCAGAAGTGTAAACATATTTAATTTCTTGACATCGTACATTGTCCTTATATATTCTGCCTTAGCCTTTAAGACATCCGACTGTGGATACAGTGCCTACGATGTATCCACTTAAAAAATGGTCCTGGAGAAGACCAGAGGTGTGTGTGGAGTACTAACAAAAACGGTATGATATCAAAATATGACAAAAAAAATCGTTAATAATACATTACTTGAGTTGCGGACAAATGCTTATGTGCTGTAGGTATTATATTAACGGATATATAGTTTAGGGAATATTTGGTCCTTAAACATACAGACTGAATCGATCTTCTGCTTAACATTTAAATCGACTCAAATATAGCTCAATACAATAACAAGTTAATCTATGATAATAGTTACTACTAACCAGCAATTCCAAGCAGACGACCTAACCAATGCTCATTAAAATATTACTAGTTAAAATGATTACTTGGATGTATAGCTAATTTTTAAAATCGACTTTATTAATTAACAAAATATTGTTATTAATAAACTAAGTGAAACCACAAAATGGTGAAAAAAACAAACACTCTGCTATCACCAGTCCTTCTCTGAAGGTTTCGAAACAATGAATCTATTAAGGAAGAGGAAACGCATCGTTAATCGTCCCTCGGAGGTGAATAATATTTCTCAACAAGGTAATATTTCTCAACCTGTCTTTATATCGTTTATGTTAGTTTAAAAAAAAAAGAAAAAATATATATGCTAATTCCTCGCATATTTTACAAAAATCCAAAAATTTACATTAATTTTAAAGATGAGACATTTATTTTTATTATATATTTATAGCCATATTTATGTTTATACTACCACACTCATAGGCCATTGAACTATAAATACATGGCATTGTATTTCACCATACATACAAAATGAAAAGTGAAAAAAAATTAGGCACCAAAAAACATTATTAATTAACATTAAGAATAATAAACACTGCTTCAAGGATCACACACCTTCGATTCGCCTGTTTGATATGGTCTACATTAAGTTTCCGAGGAAATTCCATTTAGTTTTCGTATAATATTAAGTACGCATTAAATTTTACAGTATTGGAAATGATTATTTAAATATAACTTTAGTGTATGCGCTATCAATAATTAAATTTACGATTATATATCATGGATATTTCTTTTTATTATTAACCTTTTGTGTTGTTTAATAAACATGTATCACTCTTGATATATTCGTTTTTTTTCAATCGGGATAAATATTTTTTCTTTTATCCTTTATTTAATTACCGCATTTCAACATTATCTATTTTTACTACTAATTATGTTTCTTAAAACGAAATAATTAATTCTTTTAATTGAAGAAAATTAATGGCACTTTAGAGGAAGAAAACATAAGAAAAAACCAATACTTAAGCCCTTTCACACAATTTCATTGGAGGATTCATTTTTAACCGATTCATCGATGGAGTCAAACATAGTCATGCGGACGCTTACAAATATAGACCATTTTTAAGGGGGCCTTTAACTGTGTGCTTTATTTTAAGTCCAGTCGATTTTATTACGATCGTAATATTCTTTTACTTTATGACTGATGTATAGGTAAGTGGAATTAAATAATTGTACATCATAATTTAATATTAATAGATTGATAAATCAACTAAGTAAAATTCTAAATTTATTTTCCAGATTGTGAGTGATCACTGGATTTACATAGCGTACAGGAAATGATGAAGATCAACATTTTAAAATCTAGGCTGTGCTCAATTCGCTAAAAATAACTGACAAGTTCGTACGCAGTATTTAATTTCTACTCAGACTATTTAACAAACATCACAGAGTAATTTTCTTTGTTCGACCATCAGTTTTTGATGAAAACTTCCTATACTATCCAACAGTTTATATTTAGTTTAATTGTTTTGGTACATTTTTCTTTAAAATGCTGTAATTTCTTATGGAATTGAGTAATTATTAAGGGTAATCATCCAGCATACAAGGATATTCCTCCAATAGTTTTAGATGTTAATTCATTAAATTATTATTTAAATTCATTAAATTAAACATTTTATTGGTGTTTACCGATTTACATAAACGTTTTTAATATCTAGTATCAAAACTTTATAGAGGTTCTGGATGAAGTTGGCCACCAAATGATTAGAAAATATCTAATTTATCAGACAAAATATCTTTTTGCGGTTTATAAACAAATAATATTAAGAGATTTTTTACATAGCTCTACAGATGAATGATTAGGAGTAATTGAACTGCCATAAAATACATTAATTACATAGTAACTGAGTGCTGGTTACTATAGGATAATCTGCTGTATTGAAAGATCTCAATCTGCGTTCGTCGCCATCTGCCACCTTCTAAATATGTCTCACCCCTGTCTCCCATCCTTAAGTCTTTAATTTTTTTTAAGCTCCTAAAAAATATTTTCTTAGTTTCTATAAAATCTTTCATACAGTTAATAACATCTGTCTACTCAGTTTTTGGTCATTTTTGGTTATATTCAGTACATATATTAACACCTTTCTACCTAGTTTTAGGAGCGGAATGGCTCAGGCTCAGGCTGTGTTGACATGGCTTCAAATCCGGCTGCTGGCAGAGTTTATTTAATCCGTTAACGACCGGGGATAGATCCTATGGGATCAGGCATTCTCCTGGGGCTCTTCCAGCCTCTATAAAAGGTACCCAAAATATGGGGAAAGTCTGGTGGTTGAGCTTGAGGACATATATTCCTGCATATCCGTTGTCCAAGAAAAGGTACAGTCTCTTACACGAAGTGAATCCAAGACCCTCCATGGGTTGTATTAGGACAGGTAAATCTTCCTACCTAGGCAGTTCCTTTTATATTGATAGTTCCTTCAACAACGCAGTTATCATAGCTCGTCCACAACTTTATGTTACGTTCCTTGAGGTATAGTGTACAGAGTACAGTTGCTCTGTTATTCAATATAATTTTAGCGATTCGTATCCATGGTGTACTTGATACATACAAAAATTGAATTGTTTATTTAATGTATATCTCCCCTCTTTATTTTATAACAAACAAATATGACGAATGATGCTGCTTTTCGCCTGTAAAAACACCTCTACTGTTGTTACGGTGAGATTTTTTGTGCTTTAGGATTGTAAGCCACCCAGAGCGTGATTTTTATCATATCATATCAAATAAAGTTCCCGAAAATATTCAACTTAATTGATTATTTCGTTTTTGAGAAACGGTAATGTCAACATAGGTCAACGATTAAGTGGTATCTTTTTTTGTAGAAACAAATTAAATTTGAATAGTGACATAAATAAAATAAATTATGGATGGAAATTCCCTGAGTAGATTGTGTTCGTAATAAAAAAAAGATATGTATGCGACAAGTGTTCGTAAATAAAATTATTGTCTCATAACAAATAAATAAACGTGGAAAATTCTGAAGAAAGAACAACAAGGTATTTCAAAATATATTTGTCAAATACATGGATAGCCTCTGTCGAAATCGCTTCTTTTCAAGGTGAAAGAGATTTGGCAATGTCAACAGCTATCAGCCCGATATCGGTGTCATTCGCTTGAGAATTTTATCATTATTTGATAAGGTGGTATTGTATCCATGGCTAAATTTATTTTTATTAGTGATCTATACGTAAGTGTAGAAAGTAGGATGAAACTATTACTTATCTAGAAACTTTACTTTTTTTTATTAACCTAAAAACATTAACAAAAAATATAACAGGGAATTATTAGATCTTTGAGTATTACAAGAACCATGACCGCTGATAATGTTTTTACCATTCACCTCTTCAGAACAGAAGCGCCTCCAAATCCCTCGCAGATAGTTCAGTCACCTGATATAGGGCTTCCAAACCCTCATCCCATCCTCTGTCTAATTATAAACCATTTTCTTGATATTCTTGCTGGATCTATCTCCTAAACATACCCCAATCTTCGCAGCCTATTGAGCTGTAAGACTTTTGCCATATCAAAGGTCCCTTAAATCATTCAGAAAACTGAAAGACCTTTATGCTTTCTTTCGGAAAGAACTATGTCTCGCATGCAGAAGTCACAATTCTTCTCATTATTTTTCTAATATAGAAGTCATTTTGTCCTTCTATAATGACTTTTGTAGCGCGACATTTTCTAAACAGGAGTCGCAATCCCTCAGTTATCCGTGTTCAAATAATCTTCTTTATTCCGTTCTTGTTGGAGATCATACAGTCAATGTACATAAATTCATCACAGATCTTTAATCACCAATTCTCTAATATTTCACTATTTTATTTTAGGTGAATTTAAAAACGAAATACTATCAGAAAATAGTTTCAACCTTTTGACACATGTTTACCAACTTAATATCTTAACTAATAGAATGATGTAATGTAACCTTTTCTCCCAGTTTTTGGTAGTGTTTACGCCAAATATAGACAGAATAGCATAACATTATAAAGTTCGACCGGAGCATGCTACGAACATGTACTGTGTTCATGTCTAAAAGAGGCCATGTTTAACGCTTCGGATATTGAAAAGTGGGCGTTGGGATGTCACAAATATTTTGTTCATTGCGCTTAAATGTTAACTGAAATCGTGAATGTATGAAGTGCATAGTATTGTTATAGAAACATTTTAATCAACGAAATTAGTTATTGTTCATTCATTTACTTTCCTAGAATAATAAAATTTGTTAAAATAATTTAAGTAATATATCAACGCCAACATTAATTTTAAGCACAATAATACTAGTTTTTAGAAAACCTGTTAACTTCTTTATACACATTAAAAGTGATGGAGCAATGGTGGACCTTGTTGAGGAACATATTCAAGCTACGTCGTAAGCGGAATAAGGAAATTTAGTAATGCATTTCATGTTAACCTTTGTTGTCGGATTCATTCTCCAATTACATTCAGTATTGCATTTCAAAACTGCGACAAAGAATTGCAACATGACGCTGAAGGTTTTAGAGTTAGTTACACCACCGGTTTAAATTACCCTGTTTGAAAGGATGATAGAGATTACACATTATTCTATCGCAAATGTAATTAAATTGATTTCTTTAGTTGATTTATTGAAAACATATGGTATGGTAATACAACATATTTTATCTCTAGAGAATCCTTATTATTTCCTCAATGGACTAATACTATTGCAGTTGTACGGTATGGATTTTAATTTATGTAAATAAAATAATAATAAAACATTAAATAATTAAATATTATTCAGACCTTAGGGAAGGCGTAAAACTATGAGATCCTCTTATTAACATTGTAGTCTTTAAAATAAATAGTACCATAAATGATAATGAGGGCAACAAGAATAACCTGAGTTTATTTATTTGCTGTTGCCTCACTAAACACTTTCGGCTTTTGCTAACAGCACAGCGTTTGTAGTCGGAACTGTAAATTCTCTTCCTAGAACCCTCCAGGAAGAAAGAGACCCTAAGGTAGGCCTGCATATGGACGCTATTATGAATATGTACATGATTGCAGTTCGTATATCTGCGAGTCAGAGGTGCTGCTGGTCATTTTAAAATATCTTTCAGTCGAAGATCCTAACAAGAGGCAACGCAAGTTTATATCAATCTTCGGGGCCCCAACGTTAAGAAAACAAGCAAGCCAAAATATGGGAAAGTATTTATCAACGCTGTTTTGCTCAAACTTTCATTGAAATTTTTCACGTGCAAAGGATAGAAGAGATTTGATTCCACAAGATGATTATGATGAGGATGGATCCAAAAGTAAAAAAAAGACCAAAGTTGCGCTTAAAGTTGATGGATTCTTAAGGAAACTTGTAGTTGGGAGATGGAAGAAGGTGGTTTATTTAGAGGATTTTAATTTTTCTTTTTAATACCTTATAGTACGTATAGATTTTAATTTCAATGTATGTATGCATATTTCGGTTTCACGTTTGGTACAAACATTCTTGTACAAAATCGTACGGAAATTATCTAATTGCACTTTTATTACTATCGATAACAAACCAGAAAAAATAAAATAAAACAAACGTCATCCGTGTTAATCTTTATTTCACAACAAATATTTAAATAAATCAAGTTATATTTCTTTGGGATTTCCTGCGAAGAAATTGGTGCATTGAAAGAACATCGGGAGTAAAACCTGGTTGTTTTATGACTTCATATACAACTTCGGGAGATATCGGAGAACTGGCGTTGGTGGAGATCTACTGGAATCTGACAAATACGTTAGTAGGTTATTGAACGCCTGATTTTATTCCTCAGTTGTCAAATTATTATTTTAAGATTGTAACGAAAAAATCATTAATGAAGACTGTCAACAAGGATATCAATTTTATCATTTCGAATATCTATTAAGTTCTCTAACGTAGGAGCCTGTGAATCGAGAACATTTTGAAATCAAAAAGCAAATATGGGCTTGGATGAACAGCCTTTTTTAAAGAGTTATAGATCGTCAAATACCAGTCGACGTACAATTTAAATAATAAAAACCCAGCAATAAATATTTTTTATAGTCTAAAAAAAGATCGCTGTAATCTGCCGTCTCAAGGACCCTACGCCCACTGCACATAATTTTCACTCTAATAAGGATAATAAATTAACTATACTTCATTTATCTCACAGAGAAAACAAATCCATATTTGAAGTTGAGATGTACCGGTAATAATATTTTATTATATTATCTAGAATGATGTAGACTTCATATATATTGTAATACATATATGTAGTAGTTAGTAATTATTTTTTCATGTTTTTTAATTTATTTAATAAAAAAAGAATACACTGGTATTGACTGTGAATTGCATCGTATTCAAGGGTCTTCATAGATCATATTATAGGGGTTGTTTCAGAATATAATGTTTTTCTTCTTTCAATGGTACAAAAAAAAAAAAATTTCTAGATAAGACAATACTGTGAAATAGGAATTCCTAGTGACGCCCTCGAGTTGATTTCCACATTCTGTTTAACCCTGAAAAATTGCATAACGGTTATTAAATGGTACCATAATCATTTGATAGGAGATGCTGCAAGAAGTATAAGTACTTTCAGTATAACAGTTAACATTGCATAATCTGATATCCAGTTTAAGAGAACAGATAAATGCATATTTATTCATACATACACATGTATATAGAGAAAAATATTTTGTCATTAAGATCTTATACCTTGTATGTATAAATAATTATTTTCTATTTTTAAAATATACACGATATATATTTCATAAACTTGCTTATTTTGGAAAAAGTATCTCTTTGCAAGTAAATTTTTTGCAATCGTAAAGTATTCGACATGACCAATCGCTATATAGTTCCAAAGTGAGGGCCGATAAAATACTTCATTAGGTCACAATTCTTCTATCAATAGATAAATAAATGATAGGGTTTAGGAATTACTACAAAAAAAAAATCATACTTTAATTTTATATTTTATATACTGTTTTGAAAATAATAAACCAATTTGAATAAACAACTTGCAGCGTTTCTTAGAAGTTTATCTTCTATATTTAAGGTCAGTTTAGAATTTGGGAAATATGAACGTTAATTCCTAAAGTATGCAATACTACTTGTCTTTCTATAACCCCCCCCCCCCCCCAATAAAATATTTCCTCATTAAATCTATCATCGCTTATATTTTGAGGTATCTGCAGACATTCCTGGGGTTCACCTTGACTTTATGAAGTGGGTACCCTGAATTGAGAGGAAATCCTAATGGTTGAGCGTCAGAATTCCCATGCACAACCCTGTAGTGACACAGTATTTTTTTTTTAATTTCCAAGTTGGGCGTTAAATCGTGAGTTTCGGTGGAGGATACCCTATTCTGTTCTAAATTGCCAGGTGAGAGCTGACTATTATCATTAAATCACTTCATTATTGGGAGATGTTATTTAGTTCTTATTGTTTAATTCTGTTGCTAAATTTTGGTTACAAGAAGAGATGACTGCAGTCAGGTATTGCGATAAACAGCTGATAATAGATTCACTGGTAATTACTAGCTAATCGTGCGTCAGTGATTGTGAAAGAGGTAAATCATCATTTAAATAGTCTTCGGTGACCTTCAAGTCGTTCGGATGGCGCCTCAAAAGTGCAAAAAAAAAAACAACTTTAATCACTTAAAATTATAAGAAAAGTACTTTTAAGAATAAGAAAATAGCTCCGAAAATTAAGCTTTACAAAGTAGTTTATTTTTTAAAGAGTTTTCTTAATTAATTTTTTTTAGCATATAATCGGATAAAATATATTTTTGATTTTCTAGCTTAGACTTAAACTTAAAAGAATGCTGATATGATTTTTTTCTTTTCAAAAAAGGTATTTACAAATATTTTAATGTAATAAGATACACTTTAAACAAGGAAATTCGAAGAAGAGAATCTCATGATAACAATGAGTGAAATTCGCTGTAGACAATTAGTATGCTATAAATAGTAGCTTTATGATATAGTTCTTAAACACCGGATTCTCCCGAAAAATTTAAAATTCTAGGAAAAAATATATTATTCCAGGACTTCCTCAAAAATTCGAAGATGTTTGGTTGTTTGAAAAACGTCGTCATAACAGAAAAGAAGTTTTATAAAGATTTTTATTATTATTAAATTTCCTTTTTTTATGAAAGTAAAAACCTAAATGTACGTAAGACTAAATCGAAATATAAATTTAAAACAATAATAAATAATCAATACCTATAAAGTATGAAAGACTGTTCAGTTTGATTATAAGTTTATTTAGAATTATTTATCGATGAGCATTTGTAAGTTATTATCTGGTAATGTTTGTATATATATATATATATATATGATTCTTGAAATAAGAAGTTCAGTTATTCATAAATTGAAGAAATATTATTCAATTTCATAATGATTTCACAGATGCGCGTTACTTCATAACTGCATACATTCATAATTCTTCAGACTGAATAAATAATTGAAAACTTTACTGAATAAAAACAAATGAAAACATACTTTCATTTTGTTGTATATCATTTAGTTTATTTTTTTTTTTCACATATCCTTTTTATTTGAGGAACGACATATCTAATATTCCATTTTCAACATATTTTTTAATAAAGTTATATTTTTATATGTGTAATGTTTAACTTTTTGTTTTTGGGAATAATGACACATGTTTACAAAAAGCCCAAATTTTTATTCTTTTAACTCACATGGAACTTTCGAATACCTCAGTTGAAAAATAAGGGGTTTTGATTCATGACGTTATTCTTTTGAAGGAGCGATATGATTACTATGAAAGGAAAATAAAATATATCGTTAATTCTTAAATCTTAGTGACGATTCGTTATACTTAAATGAAGAAGAAATACATAAATTTTACATTTATAGTCACCAATAAAAGCCTTAAAGCTCTTAAAGGAGTAACCTGTTAATGTGGTACTTTCAATTTTCTTAAAGAATTGAATTTCCTAGAAGTAACAATTATTACAACTAACCTAAGCTTGATAGCGGAAACCTTGAAAGAACAACCAACTGTCAACGTACACACTAACACACGCGTTCCCATACGATAAAGTAACGGTTGTCGGGCTCTTTTGTAGTAATTATAGCTAACGTACTCTCCTACCCCCGTAGCTCTTAGGTTTTGGACAAGAGAGGCGGAAGTATTACCGGAGTCAATAGCTGGCGGACTAGACAAAGAACAGCAGGAGGTGGTAAAAGAAGTGGTTACCGTCGAGGAACGGGTCAACGTCCGCAGCGTAGCGCCGCGATTCCCGAGTGCGCCGACCCTAGCCTCTTTGTCGTAAGGTGATCTCCTTTATCTAAGGCAGCCATTTGTTTTATCTAATTCTAAAGTTATTTTACAGAAATTTCCTTATTGCAATACTACATTTTAATCCATAAAAATGCAACTTAAGAAGTAAACAGTAAATTGAATTTCGTTTCTTTATTATAACAATGAAAATTCTCAAAAATACTCGTTGAATTAAACATTATAAAGCGTACTCATTTTTATTTGACTCGCCTTCCTGTTTGAAATGTTTTAAAATTTTAGATTTAGCTTCCCTTCATTATCGCTTCTTCAAAAGGACGACATAACAAAAAAAATTGGCATTTTTTAGTCAAGGCTTCTTTTTCTACAAACTTAGGTTACTTCTAGTGAATTCAAATCTTTAAGAAATTCGGAAGTAACACATTAACGGATATTTCTTTACGAGCCAACTTTTATTCTTGATCAGTAAAAGCTATTATTTATTCCACGCTTAAGCGGTAAAAAGATTTAAGCAACTTAAAAATTAATAGTTGAACAATGACCGAAAACTAATTTTATTAACATAAAGAAATAATCAAAATAATATTATGTATTTTTTCATCCACTACTACCCACGGCTCCTTCAAAAGAACAACGTAACTAAAAAATTGGCATTTTGAGCCTTCAGCAGCAATTGTATTGGTTGAAGGTTTTTAATCCAGGAACGACATATATGAAATATTTCATTTCCAACATATTTTTTTTTAGTAAAGTCATATTTTCAGTTGTGCCAAACGGCAAAAGAATGAGGCATTATAAGCAGGATATCCTGACAGCTCTTTCTACTTTTAAGGCTGTATCAATCTATTTGAAAGTAATACATATCAAACAGAAAGAATATGTTTGAATATCGATACATGTCTACCGTTCAAAGTAATTGATAATAAACAGAAGACGCTTATGTATTTGAAAGCTACGATGTTATTCAAGAAATTTACGATGAGAAGTCGTCGCTAATGGCCCTATAAGTAGAAGCTATGTTCAAATAAACCTACTAGAAAAAGAGATGATCCAGTGCCGGATCATAGACAACCAGTGTTGTTGCTGCTGTAGCGATGGTCACATGAGAAAATAAGGTTTATAAAAACGGAGACCCCCAAACAACAGGCTATCACTTGACCTTAGCCCATCCAACAGGTACCACACAATGTCCCTCCTTACCAACACAAGGAATCTCCAACTTTTTTGCCGGTTAAGATCTCTCTTCCCCCTGCCAACGGTCATCCAGGAGAGTTGACGTTTCGACACCGCAAGGACAAAGGAAGGAGGAGTAGCCCTGGGGGACCCCCTCACTGCATCATCAGGGGGCTTTAACATTTAAAGGGGGTACGGGGTACTGTGAACCTTGTAACGGTGTCTTTGGGACCGTTTTCCCCGATCGGTTATGTCCCAACTTGGTCATGATTCCCACAAAAATTGATGAATAATGTATAAGAGTTACTTATAAAATTGCTATTATACTAAACTTTTCTATTTGATTAATAACTAATGTTCATATTTAAACAAATTCTTTACAATCCTTATTCAGTAGGTTCGATATGGAAACTATTTTATACAGTTTGCGTGGTTATAGGTCACTAATACTTATTGCTCTTAAGTGTGGTAGTTTGTAGTTATTGTTATCCAATAAAAAAGATTTTATAGACAGAAAAAAATATCAAAACTCTAGAATATAATCGTCATAACACTATAACAAATACTGTGTGTAATTTTGTAAAAAAGCTCATCAATTCTTTAAAACAAGAAAATATTATTATAATACTTATACATGATATATTCCTGATAATTAATTAGGATAAATCATAAAATATTTATTACGTATCTTTGATGCGCGGTCATAAGGGCTTAAGTCAAATTTTGAAATTTTCAGGAGAGCAACAGCAAAGAGCAAAACATTTAAATCTAATTATTGATATTCTTTGTAATTTTATTTTTATAAAACAATATAGTTGTAACTTACAAACAATATGGTAGTAGTTCTATTTAAATCATACATTTATAACTTGTCTGATCATTCCTAATTCTGTATTATTGACTTATTTTGACTTCAGCCCTTATCACCGCGCATCAAAGATATATGCTCCATAGAACAAATGTATTTGTGTATAAACAGGTCGGAGTAGATTGTTGTTATAAATAATGTTCACCTAACTATACAACAAGGAAGTTCTTCTGAATTTTATATGAAACAAATATTGATATTAAAAGCAAATTTGATAATATCATGACAAATATATTTCAACCGACTCAATAATAGTAACAGAACCACGTCATACCGTCCTGTAATATGACTTTTCAAAAATCAATGATTTTGTGTGTTTATATAATAGAACAAATACGGATCACTACCCTCCTACACACTCTCTCATTATACTATATATAGGTATATATAGATATATAGATATATATTTTTATAGACATGTTCGGAGACTTCCCCAACATGATTCGACAATAGAGTTCTTGTTAATACACTAAATAACGTCAACTACACCATTTGCTCAGTTAAAATAGATTTATAAAAATTATAGAACCAGGAGAAGTAATATATGGAAAAAATAAATGGTAAAAAAGATGAAAAATGGAAATAATGTCAGAGAAGGAACCGTTAAAGAAACCAAGAACAAAAGAGAACGAGGGGAGAAAAATAATATCCATAATATAAGTGTATGTGTATTTAAATATATTTGTAGGGACATTATATTTAGCTTCCATTAAATAATGGAACGTTATCTCATTCAGATCATTTGATCAAACTTCTTCATCAAGAAAACATCTTACATAAATCAGCTATCTTGAAAAAGACGACGTGGGGACAAGGATTAATGTCAAGTACACTTACTCATTTCCAAAAATACTCAACTCCTCAAGTAATACACTTTTTAAAATAAATTTGGAAGATTAGATCATTATACTTTGACTTTTAAATTCATATATAAATAATGATATCATTTACTTCAAAATATATGACCTCCTGTATAAATTTATCATTGATTAAATCTATCATGTATAAAAATAAGGCCATCAACAAATATTTGTATCTCCTTTCCTCGTTCAGTCAGAATAATTATCATATTTTTTTTACCAGCATAAATGTCATCCTCTATTGGTTTGAATTTGTGTCTCACGTTGTTTCCTTTGTTGCTTTTTCATATTTTATCTTTTCTATTTTTATCTGTTGTACAAAGGATTTCTATTTAGATATTTCTATAAAATATATCTTAACGTCTTAGGGCCACACTGGTTTAGTCTATTCCAAAGGTACTATTCAAAATAATAATGTTAATGTTGTCTATAAAAGTGGAATAATGCCTTTTTTTTTTATCCAGATTACTGAATGAAAAGACTTTCGATCATTTTCAACAAAATGTGACGATCGATTTACTCCAATTCGAAAATCTAAAAAAGTAATCTATCTCAAGATAAGTTCTAAATTGATATAACTGATTGAGCCCCATCTGTACTCAAATGTGCAGGCGGTTGAGATAGATTTCTGGAGGAGGTGTCTCCGTATCACTAGGCTGGATAAAGTAAGAAACCAAGAAATTCGACAGAGGATGGATGTGGGTATTGCTATAAATGAAAGGATCGGTGCACACCGCCTAAGATGGTACGGTCAAGTGAAGAGAATGGCGTTTGAATGCTGGCCGAACCGAGTTCTGGATTGGGTTCCACCTGGGAGGAGACGACGGGGACGGCCCAGAAGCAGGTGGATGGAGGGATTCCAGAAGGAGATTTCTGGTCGAGGACTCCAGGAGGATGATTGGGTGGATCGGGAGACATAGAACTCTGCTCTGACCAGTTGAGGCATCCCTTGTCGGAACGCCTATAAAGTAAATTAAGTAAGTATAACTAAAAATCAGTGGCACAAGGGATTATTTGGGTCAGTGTACAATCATTGAATAAGTGCTTAAATGTTATTGACCCTGGATAGATAAATAAGGGTGCATGCGAAGGACACTATTTTTGGAGGATAGCAAAACATTCAAATATAAATCTGAAGCCCCTTTGTATAAGTGGTTAAGTTTAATTATATCGTATCATTCTCGTAGTTTTTGGTTTGAAATATAAGTGTATTGTATTTAATTGAAATTTTAGTGGTAATACAAGTAATAACTCCACTTAAAGCCAATGCTTGATTTAATTCCTTATTCACTTCGAAAATGACACGATTCGGCTACCTTAAGTAGAAGAAACTCATTTTGGAGAACATTCGACTTAACTACTTATTCATCGGGGCTACAGATATAACAGAAAATAATGACCGGTTTTTAAAAAATGAAACGTCGTCATTTAACACATCTATGTAAAAATGTAAATTATTGTAATTAAAATCATAAAGGCTAAATGAAGAAGTAGACCAGACAAAGTGAGAAAATTTGAAAAGACAATGGGAAGAACACAAAACTTACACTGTTCTTATATTTCCATCAGTCTGATAAAAATAAACGTAATGCTAAAAATGTATGGAACGTTTTTGTAAGTAAATGTCAAATACCATATGTGTTTAAACATTTGGCAGATTGTTTGTTCTCTCTGCTAAAACGGGACAATGGGTTCATCCCAATCCATAAGATGACGACAATAAAAACAAATACTACTCTGTACACAATGTTATACAAATTATAAGTAAACATGAGCTCATAAGATCATATTATCACCTCTATATGAGGCGTGTCATTTTAATCAAAATTGTTTCTCTAAACAAACGAAAACTCTGAAAAAATCAACTTTTCTTTATTTAGTTTTGGAGTTATCCGGATTTGATCCTGAAAATAACTTCACTATTTTCTCTCTCTTTATATTTGCATCCTCACCGTTCAAGTATAAAAAATTGACAGTCAGAAGATTGGCTGTCACTAATATAAAATTCAATGACGTGAGAGGCAGAAGTACAGTACCCAGCGGTACCTCTCCCGTGGCTTGATTTAATTCCTTATGTTAACAGTTCCCTTATCCACGTTCTTTTTAGTCTCCTCCAAATGTTCTCAGGCATGAGATTGGTGGCTATTTGTTATATCAATGCGTGGGTGTCTGTGTAGATCTCCGTTTCACGTCCCTTCCGAAGGTGGTATAACGAAGTATTTTTTACTCCCTTTTAAAATCATTACACCACAGATCGCTCCCTGAATAGTTTTGTTTAGTATATCACGGTGCTTTTGTGATTGGTATTAGTATTTTTGATTGATTTTTGTCATTTTCTGTGAGTGTTTAGCGAAGCCATAAATTCGTAAATCACTTCATTCAATATTAATAAAAGTATTAAAGAATTTATATAATAATCATTCGATACATTATTTATTACTTTAAAAATTAGATGGGATTAGATCAGTTTATTCAAAGGGACAGACACATTACAAATTACAACACATGTGACTCACTGTAAAGCATATGTCTTGACAGGGTAAAAAGTCGAGGAAAAAAGATATTTAATAAAATATAATTATAAAAAATGGTGAATTGAGGAGTGACGAAGGCTAAAGGTTGTGGTAGTGGCCGTTTTAAAATTGTAATCGTGTCAGGGATACTTAAAGCGTGTATCTGTTGCAACACATCCCCTCCTCCCCAACAGTTCTAATTAGTATACCGTCTTCAGTTCTTTTTTTAAAACTGTAAACCAACTCATTAATGGGGTCACGTCAAGGCTGGGCCACATCTCACCAATCATAGCCTTCAGCTTCTTCGATTGTCTTTATGGATGATTTGCTAACGTGTACAACCCTAGCCACGTAAAGTTTAGCCATTGTGGTGGTATTCACCTTGAAAGGTAACTTCTTTATTCAATTTTCATCATGCACTGGATACTTTCAGGTGATAAGAATCGAAGTGATCTGAGAATTAAGGAAATTATGGCAAAACCATTAATTAAAAAAAATATTATCTAACTACCTTTAATGATTCAATTCAATCGAACTCTCATCGTTGTACAATAGCATATTTTCTTTCTTCCTAAAAACGCGTTCTTGGCGATCTCCTCAGTATCCTTCAACTGCACAAAGTCTTACAAAGTTTTAAAATGAATATTTTATTTTATACTGCACATATTAACTATTTTGACGTTAATACGAATGATGAAAATCCGGGGAAACAGTTTGGTGTTGCAGGTACATATCAATCATCTCCATCCAAAATTCAATTAGACCACTGGATAGCTAAAGGATCAAAGAATTTATTACGATAAGTGAGGAGTGTGGCGCATTGCGAGCGGTGGAGGGGGAAGCGCCACCATTTAGAAGTAATTTCGCTAAGTATCCTTACGTATAAAAGAGATTTCCAACCACTATAACTTTAGACTCAGAGAAGCTACGACGTTTGTGTAAGTTTCAATCGTCAGCTGACGTCAAAATCTATCGATTGTATATAAAACATTGGTGTAAAATAGTGTCAGCGAATATAATAAGCTGTTAATAAATGAATAAAAAAAATATCATCGAAATGGTTGGTACGGGCTTCTCAATAACAGTCGAATGGTAACAATTAAATACCATATGACCGAGTCAACCAGAACCAAACCCAAATAGTTCATGTGGCTTTGAGTCGCGTCACATCGTTAGATGGCCTTTTTAATATGATCAATACCTGAAAAGACTTCAAGTTTTATCACGAATTTGGTACAGGATTCTCCTACAGAGACATACAAGATGAGCACCGGAGAATGGTACAACATCCGTTGCCGACACTAGTCGCCAAAGTAAAAAGGTTTTGTGATATTGTTCCTGATCAGCCTTGCATTATACTTATCGCCGTCACAGCCTTATAATTAATAAAAGCTTGTTTCTGGCTTTAAACTGAGATCATATTGTAATACCAATAAGTGCACACAATGTTATCGATAACGGTATCATCATCATCAAGTCGCATAGCCGGTAAAGTTGCCAAATATCGCAACATTAATGGATTCACTGATTGTAATGAAAGTCGCAATAGCTGGCGATGTCAGTCTACTAAATGCAAAATGTCATCTTTAAATCCAATATGTGTAAATCCTGCCGGGAACAGCGTTAGCAGAGATTAAACTCTATATGCTACTATCGGTAATAAAATATTCCAAAAGCATGCCTAAAATCATACCTAATCACGAACCTGATCTTACTACATCAATTATGATAGTTGGAGACTTAAATGTTAATAATGTCTCGCGAGATCGTTCCTTGCCCGGATTCATGATCAGTGAGTTCAATTTGCCTTAAATCGAAAATTCCACAACTTAGGGTTAGGTAATACCTATATTGATTTAAGGTTTACCAGAAACCTTGGTGAATTTTGTATGTGACTTTTGTCTTACTTTTTGCATCACAGCCTTATATTTTATAAAGTTATATTGTAACACAAAGATTATTTGTTTACTTATATTTTTCCTGAGTACATAAATAATAATATTTTATATTAAAAATATTACCTGTTGCGTAAACGTATTCACGTACAACACACAACCGTGTCCATGACACAGCCACACCCATTTTTAAGGCACTTTTTTGTTTTTATGTATTCTTATTGTTTATTTCCTGCCAAATAATTTGGGCTATACGTATAACCGGTCTGAGTTAAATATTCCCTTTTTAGATCGGTATAATTCGAGGCTTTGGAATGCACTATCGGCCAAACACTGTTGTCTTGTAAATTTATTAAACATTTACAAGATATTTATAAGGCTTTATTTATATATTAACAATTATAGTGTCTATAGTGACAAGAATTTAAACAAAGGAACCAGTTGTTACCCGCGGCCTCGTTCACAATTATTTCATTTTGTTTATTGTACGTTTAGTAAGCTATAATGTCTAAAATATTATGCATTACATGTACAGATGAGAGTAACCTCGCTTCTAAAATTGAAAACTTTAAAATGAAACCCTCGGACTGTTTACATAGTGTAATCAATAAAGCTTTTAACTGTCTTTTGAGGCATAAACAAATTCGAATTACGTAAAAAACGCATAGTAATTTTGTTTCGCCCAGAGGCCCTCATGCTACGCAGCCTTAGCTTCCTATCGACCTGAATAAGCAAATCTCAGAGCTGTCAAAAACGCAATCCAACTGCTCCTTCAGAGGTAGGATAAGTTTAATATTCGTGTTGATTTTTTATTATTTTTTTTCTTGCTTGATTTTCTTCTAATAGCACATATACATAAATTAAGTCACCATAAGTAGTCTCAGCTGAACTGGCAGTCATTTTTGAGTTCCAGTGATTACTGTACCACTCAGTTTATGAGTCAGGTTTTTCTAAAATACTGTAGATGGTTTAATTATCTTTCCAGTGAGTATTTATGGATGTATGTGAGTGTATACATAGTTTCTGGATTAAAAAAAAACCAATACAAATTGAACCTGCGCAGAAAACAGGAAAGCGAAGTTCCCACATTAAATTAATCAATATAAGGTTTGACACACATAATCCCTAGAACAAAGGAATAATACAAGATCTGTCAATATTTATTCAGTCTCATTGCACTCAGAAGCTATTCATTTGGTTTTTCCTTTATTATTTAGGTTCTATGTTACATTTTAAATTTAAAGCTCCTCGTATCTCTCTTATCTTCCTTTTAACTTTGTGGAGTAAGGGGGCTTACGAATGTACTCAAATGATTAATTCTCGCTCTTCTCTTCAATTCTTAAACAATATTTCCTCATTTCATTTTTATATCAACCCATCAACTCTCAACACACTACTTACATCTACAGCCTCCTTCAATTCATACCCTGTGTCCAATACCAGCATTCAAGAACTCGCCTTTTCGACCATTGGCTTGATGAATAATAAGTTTCTTTTCCTGTTCATGTTTGTTATTCTAAAAGGACCAAGTCCAAATTACTTTTCTACTCTTGTCTATTGGATGTATTTAAACAGTATTTACATTTCTATAGCGATTTCCTTGGACAATGATTCCCATCCTTTATATTTCGTTCTCAAGACTTCTCACATTATTGCTCAAAAGGTTTATAGTTTTTAATTTATCTGTCAGAAATCATGCCGGTCGACATATCTTTTGAAGCTACAAGCATTATAAAGATTTCGTGTGCATTTTTTAAAGGTTGCATTGCTTACTTGCTCAAATCGCTTGCTTTTTCATGCATACGGTTAAATCAACTTCCAACATTATTCCTATCTTGTTCCAAGTGTCTTTAAAAAATCACGCAGTTACATTCTTCTGAATCCTAGGCTAAAATGTTGCCCCGAATTGGTTATATCTGAGGAGCAGAGAAACATTGTATGTGAAAGAATTTAAGAGACTCTGGGAACAAATCAAGAAGACAAATTTACCAGTATGCCTCAAGTTCTTACTTGCGATCCACAGTTGGCCAAAAAATTTGCTTTTTATAAATGAAACATCATAAAAATATATAATTTATTATTTTGGACTGGTTTTGAAATATTTATAAATATAAATTTTTGTTGGATATAAATTAGATCGATAAATCCTGACTAACTGATGTTGGGTCATTTGAATTTCCCAGAGATCGACATGAAACGTTTATAGCCAGACTTCTAGAAATAATCTCGGACTAGAGGAGGAAGTCTCGCTGACGTAAAAGTAAAGCAGATGAAAACAGGTTTTCGCCATACTATCTATAATTAAATCGTTTCGCATATTCATCTTGTGAGTAATAGTCCTCGAAATAAGTTGCTTCGCTTCAGCATCCAAATTTAAAGCGTCAATCGAAGCACTCAGATAATACTATAAATGGATATCCTGGATTATAGTCAAGCTTTACATGATCCAGAATTGGCATTTTTTAGCAAGGGTAATAGTTTAAACGTTGTTTATAATTTTGTGTAATCCTTCCAAAAATGAACCTTATTTAACAAATAAAGATTCAATCAAAGATTAATGGTTAAAGGAAGACATTCAATCTATCTTGTACCTTATTATTAATTTGGCTCTTCGGTCCTGCAAGAACCCGGGCCTCCGCCACCACATCCAACCAATCTCTGCGATCTTTCGCTATCCTCATCCAGTTTTATATACCCAGCAGTTACAAGGTCTTCGACACACCCAGCCATCTGATCCGAGGGCGTCCTCTGCTTCGTTTATCGTTCGGCTCCATAAGTATATTAGAAAAATGGAACATATCAAATAAATGATTATATCGTGAAAATTAAAGGTAAATAATTAAAAACTAATCATTAATTACGAGTTTATAACTACAAAGGCCTTGTGTTTGAAGGTCGCAATAAATTTAAGAGAGCTACATTTTTGATGTTGTAAGGGCATGCCTGACTAGTGGAAATCCAAGTTCGCTACCGATAAAACGGATGGGAAAACTTTTGGTGCCCGAAAAACCTCGGAATTTTCGAAGTTATTTCAGTTTTTGGCCTATATCTCCTAATTGGTGCGTTTATGATAAAAAACATTTAGAACCATTTTAATGCTAATTAAATTTTCTATAAGTTGAGCTTAATTTGATAGATTTAATTGCTCTGTTGATTTAATAGATTCTGAGTTACTCTTTTTGAAAATTGGTAAATTTTTCCCAAAAGTCCAAATTTTAAGTTTTGGCCGACTTTCGTGAGGAACACCGGGCGATGGAGTGATTCTACGACAAAATTCATGGTAGTAAATTTAAGACCAAGGCCTGTAATTGTGAAAAATTCTGAGTCACGCCTCTTTGAAAATTGATAATGTTTACAGAAAAGTCCAAATTTTAAGTTTTGGCCGACTTTCGTGAGGAACACCTGCCGATGGAGTGATTCTAAGATGAAAGTAAGGTAAAATGGAGTCGTAGTAAATTTAGTTAGCTTTGATTTAAGCACATAACAAGGCCTGTAGGTGTTATACTTCTCTTATAATTAAAAGAAAGGAAAATCGGGGAAAGCGGGTGTTTTAAGAAAATGACCTTGTACCCCACGAATCGATCTAAAACAGATCGTTTGCAAAGTATTAATATTTACTTGTACATTAGCTATAAAAAAATAATGATAGTACTAGTAGGCACTACAATGCAGGGGTGGTTAGACAGGGTGGCTCCAGTCTCCCCAAGGTTTTTCGGGCACCAAAAGTTTTCCCATCCGTTTTATCGGTAGCGAACTTGGATTTCCACTAGTCAGGCATGCCCTTACAACATCAAAAATGTAGCTCTCTTAAATTTTTTGCGACCTTCAAACACAAGGCCTTTGTAGTTATAAACTCGTAATTAATGATTAGTTTTTAATTATTTACCTTTAATTTTCACGATATAATCATTTATTTGATATGTTCCATTTTTCTAATATATTTATGGAGCCGGACGATAAATGAAGCAGAGGACGCCCTCGGATCAGATGGCTGGGTGTGTCGAAGAGACCTTGAAACTTCTGGGTATATAAAACTAGATGAGGATAGCGAAAGATCGCAGAGATTGGTTGGATGTGGTGGCGGAGGCCCGGGTTCTTGCAGGACCGTAGAGCCAAAATAATAATAAGTTGTATTACAGACAAAAAGACTCCCTATTTTCAGAAGAGGCTATAACTAAAGGTACAAGATAGATTGAATGGCATCTTTTAACCATTAATCTTTGATTGAATCTTTATTTGTTAAATAAGGTTCATTGTTGGAAGGATTACACAAAATTATTAACAACGATTTAACTATTACGCTTGCTAAAAAATGGCAATTCTGGATCATGTAAAGCCCGATATCCATTTATAGTATTATCTGAGTGCTTCGATTGACGCTTTAAATTTGGATGCTGAAGCGAAGCAACTTATTTCGAGCACTATTACTCACAAGTTGAATATGCGAAACGATTTAATTATAGATAGTATGGCGAAAACCTGTTTTCATCTGCTTTACTTTTACGTCAGCGAGACTTCCTCCTCTAGTCCGAGATTATTTCTAGAAGTCTGGCTATAAACGTTTCATGTCGATCTCTGGGAAATTCAAATGACCCAACATCAGTCAGTCTGGATTTATCGATCTAATTTATATCCAACAAAAATTTATATTTATAAATATCTCAAAACCAGTCCAAAATAATAAATTATATATTTTTATGAGGTTTCATTTTTAAAAAACAAATTTTTTGGCCAACTGTGGATCGCAAGGAAAACTTGAGGCATACTGGTTAATTTGTCTTCTTGATTTGTTCCCAGAGTCTCTTAAATTCTTTCACATACAATGTTTCTCTGCTCCTCAGATATAACCAATTCGGGGCAACATTCTAGCCTAGGATTCAGATGAATGTAACTGCGTGATTTTTTAAAGACACTTGGAACAAGATAGGAATGAATGAATGAATGAATGAAATATTGGAACAATATAATAATAATGAAGTTGATTTAACCGTATGCATGAAAACACAATCAAAGCAATTTGAGCAAGTAAGCAATGAAACCTTTAAAAAATGCACACAAAATCTTTATAATGCTTGTAGCTTCAAAAGATATGTCGACCGGCATGATTTCTGACAGATAAATTAAAAACTATAAATCTTTTGAGCAATAATGTGAGAAGTCTTGAGAAAGAAATATAAAGGATGGGAATCATTGTCCAAGGAAATCACTATAGAAATGTAAATACTGTTTAAATACATCCAATAGACAAGAGTAGAAAAGTAATTTGAACTTGGTCCTTTTAGAATAACAAACATGAACAGGAAAAGAAACTTATTATTCATCAAGCCAATGGTCGAAAAGGCGAGATCTTGAATGCTGGTATTGGACACAGGGTATGAATTGAAGGAGGCTGTAGATGTAAGTAGTGTGTTGAGAGTTGATGGGTTGATATAAAAATGAAATGAGGAAATATTGTTTAAGAATTGAAGAGAAGAGCGAGAATTAATCATTTGAGTACATTCGGAAGCCCCCCTACTCCACAAAGTTAAATGGAAGATAAGAGAGATACGAGGAACTTTAAATTTAAAATGTAATATAGAACCTAATTAATAAAGGAAAAACCAAATGAATAGCTTCTACCGAGTACAATGAGACTGAATAAATATTGACAGATCTTGTATTCTTCCTTTGTTCTAGGGATTATGTGTGTCAAACTTTATATTGATTAATTTAACTTCGCTTTCCTGTTTTCTGCGCAGGTTCAATTTTTATTGGGTTTTTTTAAAATCCAAAAACTATGTATACACTCACATGCATCCATAAATAATTAAACCATCTACAGTATTATAGAAAAACCTGACTCATAAACTGACTGGTACAGTAATCACTGGAACTCAAAAATGACTATGCCAGTTCAGCTGAGACTACTAATGGCGACTTCACTTATGTATATGTGCTATTAGAACAAAATCAAGCAAGAAAAAATAAAATAAAAAATCAACACGAAAATTAAACTTATCCTACCTCTGAAGGAGCAGTTGGATTGCGTTTTTGACAGCTCTGAGATTTGCATATTCAGGTCGATAGGAAGCTAATGCTGCGTAGCATGAGGGCCTCTGGGCGAAACAAAATTACTATGCGTTTTCTACGTAATTCGAATTTGCTTATGCCTCAAAAGACGGTTAAAAGCTTTATTGATAACACTATGTAAATAGTCCGAGCGTTTCATTTAAAAGTTTTAGAAAAATTATGTGTTTGACAAGGGAAACCATTTTCGGTCCTACAATGTATTATAGGTACATTTTCACAAGCAGGGTTACTCTCATCTATACACAATATCTAATGCATAATATTTTAGACATTATAGCTTACTAAACGTACAATAAACAAAATGAAATAATTGCGAACGAGGCCGCGGGTAACAGCTGGTTCATTTATTTAAACCCTTGTCACTATAGACACTATAATTGTTAATATATAAATAAAGCCTTATAAATATCTTGTTAATGTTTAATAAATTTACAAGACAACACTGTTTGGTCCATTCCAAAGCCTCGAATTATACCGATATAAAGAGAGAATATTTAACTCAGACCGGTTATACGTATAGCCCAAATTATTTGGCAGGAAATAAACAATAAGAATACATAAAAACAAAAAAGTGCCTTAAAAATGGATGTGGCTGTGTCATGGTAACGGTTGTGCGTTATACGTTAATACGTTTACGCAACGGGTAATATTTTGAATATAAAATATTATTATTCATGTATTCAGGAAAAATATAAGTAAACAAATAATTATTGTGTTACAATATAACTTTATTAATTATAAGACTGTGATGCAAAAAGTATGACAAAAGTCGGATACAAAATTCACCGAGGTTTCTGGTAAGCCTTAAATCAATATAAGTATTACCTAACCCTAAGTTGTGGAATTTTCGATTTAAGACAAATTGAACTCACTGATCATGAATCCGGGCAATGGACGGAAAGACCGCAATGGACGTTTTTTCGGTTACCTGGGATCCAAGGTACACAAATTCCTCAACTCTATCCACACTCAGCCCGTCAACTTGGATATGGTTTTCAAGGTTTATTTGTTGAGGGTTTATGCATATGCACTTGGTTTTGCTGTAGTTGACGATAAGTCCCATCCTTGCTGCAGCATTTCTCAGTGGGATAAATGCTTACTTGACTGCTGCTAACCTACCTCCCGGCAATATTTATGTCGTCTGCAAATATAAGGAGTTGCACGCAGGAGGATTTAGTTAATGAGCGTACTAGTTATTTAGATCTCAGAGTCTCTAACCGCTTTTTCCAGAGCAAGGTTGAAGCTCGGGCATGCCAATCCATCTCCCTGCCGAACCCCTGATTAAAAACGGTTATCAACGTTTATCGAAACCGCACCAATTAGGAGATACATGCCAAAAACTAAAATAACTCCTAAGATGTCGAGTTTTTTCAGCCAACAAAAGTTTTCCCACCCGTTTTTTCGATAGCAAACTTGGATTTCCACAAGTCAGAGATGCCATTACAACATATCGAAATTGCAGCTCTTTTCAATTTATTGGGACCTAAAGCCTTTTTTTAGTACCTGGCCGCTGGCCTATAGGAAATAGATATAAATATGAAGTAAAATGGTAATTAATAAATGCATTTTTACACGTTTTATCGAATTTATTCTTGCCCCCATTATGATAGAAAACAATACATAAATAAACAATTTTATGTTTTTGATACTTGATAATGGCTGTAGTGGCAGAAATTAATCATATTTGAGGCTTACGTTACCAGAGCATATAAAGGGAAAAATTTCATTATAACTCAGTAGTATTATTAAAAATTATTTTTAAAATCAAAGACCTAATTTTCAATTCAAGAGGGATGCAATTGAATTTATATGCACCTTTATACCATAAATACTTGAGTTTAATCATGATTATTTATTTTTACTAGAAATTATTAATGTAGATAAGAAACCATTTGAAAATTATTGATCTATGAAGACCAGAAAAATGATTAATTCATATTTTGTTTTAAAAGTTTCATGATTAACTTTATACAGTATTATTCATATATATGAATAATATATATATGATATAATATATATATATATATATATATATATATATATATATATATATATATATATATGAATAATATATATATACTGATTTTTTTATACAGTTCTTATTTAATAACGTTAAATTAAAGATAAAATATTTTAGCTTTATCACTTCTATGTTTGCATTGGGATGATTTCTGTTACATTTCCTTCTTTTTCTATTACCCTGATTACTTATTTAATTTTTCTAGAGACATTAGCTTATACATAAGGCTTATAATAGTATTTATTAATAGTAGTTAACAAATTAGTATATGGTGTTTTACATTTTCAATTCAATTGGTGATTCAAATAAGTAGAATTCCCTGCTTTAGAATCCCCGGAGTTCGATAGCGCTTGTCATATGCCACTGCATCCAAAGTTGTTCTTGCCCTTCCCGTTCCGTATCATAAATATCAATATAATAATAATAGAATAATTTTTTTTTTTTTTTCGGTTGGCTCTACAGACCTTGTAGATCTTTCGCCGCCTTTACCAGCCTTCTCCACCTCTGTCTATCCTGGGCCGCTGATTTCCAGTCTGCTACATGTAGCTCCGCAGCATCTTTGTTGACCCTGTCAATCCATCTGGTCTTTGGCCTCCCACGTGGTCTCTTGCCAACTATTCCGGCATTCATAGTTGTGTAGAGGCGTCCTGACGGATCACTTCGAGCTACATGCCCCGCCCATCTTAGCCTTCTTGCTTTCATATCCTGAGATATCGCATGACCAGTTTCCGTGTGCAATTCTTTATTGGTCCTTCTCCTCCATGAGTTAAGAGTCTCATCCCATACCGCTCCTGTTATCGTGCGAAGTATTTTTCTTTCGCATCTCTCGATTTTGCTTTCTAGGGTGCTGGTGAGAGCCCACGTTTCACAGCCGTATATCAGAATCGGCTTTATTACAGCATTATACACCCTTAATTTTAAATTTCTAGAGATGCTTCGGGATTTCAATACTCTTGAAAGAGCGAAGCATGCTCTATTTGCACTTGTTATACGCTGGTCTATCTCAGTTAGTAGGGCATTAGTTGAGGTTATTGTGGAGCCGAGGTAATAGAATAATATATAGATATAAATGTCGTATTCTTCCAATTACATTTACTTCTGATTTGCTGCCCTACAACAAAAGCTATCACAGGTTTTTATAATTATTTAATGAAGCATTTTGGGGTCTAAGAACTTTCTTACTTAAAAACCAGTACATTGAAAAAAATTACAAATTTTGAAGAGAGAAAAATGTACAGATATATTATTGGCACTCGTTATTTATAGATTAGACAATTACGTAGATCATTATTTTGGTTACTAAATAATTTCCTGTTAAAAATACAAATATCAATAAAAGAATTCTCAAAGTATTTTGACTTTTAAGATATATTTTTTGACGGTTAAGAAATCATTCTAAATATAAAATTTGGCATTAGGAAATCCAAAGTTTAGAATAATTATTTCAACTGCTTCAGTTTCCTCAGATTTCGAAAGACAAGCGGTCCCATTGGGTCGAAGCCAAATATACAACACAACTGCCTCGCATTCATATCCTTTTCCGACACTTGAACTTGGGCCATAGTTTTTTTGTCTCTTCTTTGTTAAAGTTTTATTTTTTATTTAAGTGGGATAGTAAATATCAAGGTGATTATACGCAATCTAAGCTTTAATAAAGACGATAAAGTGTTCTCTTCCTAGATACAATGCCAATGAACCAAAATTGTGGTCTTTAGTTATACTCAGGTTAGATTAGACTATTGTTAATAATAGACAACAACTGCTGCTTTAATCCGTATTATAGATTGTAATCCAACTAACCTCCAGAAATTGATATACCTATAGTATATTATACTGAAATATAACGCAAAATATCTGTTTAAAAAATGAGAGAATGAAAGAGATGTGGAAGAAAAGAAATGGACAATTGAAACAAGCGTAGTCCATATTGCCTCCATCGTAAAAAAATAATAATAACAATAATTAATAGACTCATTAGAAAATTAAATAATTTGCGAATGGGCCTATTAAGGTTACGCAAATTATTTAGTGCTTTGCATTTGCTTTTCTTTATGTCATACTTCTTTCTCTCTTGAGGCCATATTGTTCCCTTCTTCTTCGGTTTTTCCTCATCGTCTACTTGATACTTATAAATTTCCTATCTGAATATTAGCCTGTTTCGGATATTCTCTGGTGCCATTGCTGTCAGTTTCAGATCTGTTTTTCAATCCATTTCATTGCATCTGTTTTGGATTTACTCCTGCTTTCTTGGTATTCGACTGTTTGGTAAGTCTATCTGGGTTAATCCTTAAATCTTAATGTTCTAATACCGTTGTAAATAGGAGATCATTATTTGATTATATATCTATAAGTGCCAAATGGCATTTATATAATTTCAGAAATAAATATTTTTATTATTATTATTATATGTTTGTTTGTTATTATAATATATTATTATTATATATATCTACCGGTGGGTTGAAAAGTTCGAAGACTAACATAGTAAAATATATTTTTTTGATAATATTCAATTTTATTATTCAACATAGTTCCCTTCGAGAGCGACACAGCGATTTCTTGATCGCTGTAATCGTAACCACTTTTAAAGCACCATTTCTGTATAGCCTCAAAATAGGCCTCATATCAGCTATTACTTCTTCATTAGTGCTGAATGCCTTTCCAGTCAGCATTCTATTGAGATCTACAAACAGGATCTCGACTCTGAAGTGTAGTTCTGAATCCATTGTCACATATTGGTGGACATTTTTTATTGCTATTACGGTTGAATATCGCTAAACATCGCTTTGAGTAAACGACAGGTTGAAAATTTTGCTTGTTATGTTCAAAACGCTCTTTTGATATCTTCAGAGTCTCGGATATCTCGATCAACTTCAATTTACGGTCATTCATAATTATTGAGTGAACTTTTTTATATTTTTGTCAAGTACAGCCTCTTCCGGGCGTCCACAGCGTATATCGTCTTCGGTGCTGTTTTTGCCCAGATTTTATTTAGCATACTACTTTTTAACTGTTCATTTTCATGGTGCAGACTCAGAAGTCATGTTTATCAAGCCAAAAAACTGGCTTTAACTGTAATTATCTCAGGAGAAAGTGATTCTGTTCCTTGAAATTTCTCTTGGAGTTATTTTAACTTGTCGAGTGGCAATGTGGAGCATATAAGAATCACATGCCACATGGATCAATAATTATTCATACGACTAATAGGTTCCATATTTAGTAGCCTGAATATACAATGGCTCCCAGTCCAAATTTTACACCAGGATATTTATAGATATCTTTGAATAAATAAATAGTTCAAATTATATTATATTAAAGACAATAATTTATTGTAATCAGTAAACAGCCTAGAAGTATGTACTTTGTGTATAAAATTTAAAAATAAACAAGGATTTTATAATAAATATAAAACACATTTGTTTAGGATTACTTATCTCGCAATGAAAATGATACATCTTAGTTTTTCCCAATATTTTTTTACCTTAAGCTATTTTACTTTAGTTAAACTCTTGTGTCGAAAGCGTTTGGCTCTTTTCAAAGCGAGTTGAAGAAAATCTGACGTTTTATTTTTTTTTTTTACGAAAATGGGTGCACACACAACGTTGAAAGAACGTGATTTGGTTATTCAACATTTTAATGACGGGAAATCTTGAAATGAAATAGCCGAAATTATTTAAAAAAAAGCCGTTCAACTGTCCAGCATATAGTGGAGAGATTCAAGAGGGAAAAGCGCATTGTCAGAAAAAAAGTTAAATCCACTAGACAAATTTTAACTGATGTGGATGAGAGACTTGGATCGTCTGGGAAATTAAAAGAAATCCACGTTTGAGTGAACCCAACAAAGCACAACCTACAAATAATTGTTCTAAAATAATTTTTTACTAAATACAAAGTTTATAAAGTATGAGTATTCTCAAGTTAATTAGAAGTGATGTTAAATTTTGAGTATGAGATGAAATAATTCATTTTCTTTTTGTCTGTTAATTTTTTTAAATAGTCGAAGTTGAGAATTTTAAATTTTATCTGTTTGTATATATTTAATTTGATACTATAAAGAAATATTTTGAAGAGTTTTCTGGGCTTGATCCCTGTATCAATATAAATTTTTCTATTTCTTCTTCTTTCTACAGGGTGTATCAATTTCACAGTGAGCCACTCACTTTGAAATGTCGAAGAGGAAAAAAAAAGAGAAATTCTTCTCAGAACTTGTTTGTCACATTCGGGTTCCTTTGTCTTCAAGCTATCTGGTTGACATTGACTCAACACATCCTTAAAAGACAGGCAACATGTATTTCTAGAATTGTTTATTAAAGAAGCGTGTATCTGATTAAATTTTCTTATTTATTGTTCAGGTTTCATTGAAAAACATACATTCAATATTTTGCTTTACATCGTCACATAACAAAAAAAATTTTCTACTATGGATATAACAAGTTCATACTTTATGTTTTATGAGAAAGAATGTAATAATATGTTAATCTACGAAGTGTTTTCTGAGGTACATGAAAAGGATTCTAAGATTTTAACTAAACCATTTTTTGTTTCATATCTTAAACACCTATGTACAACAAAACCTATATAGCTCTCAAAATATGAAAAGGATCTCAACGAATTAAAAAATAAAACAAATGCACTACTCAATAGAACAGCTCAGAAAATTACTAATAAAGAAAATGTAAGATTCCAAGACAAATCCAAACCTAAACTGAAACCCCTGGTCTCTTAAGAGGAGGTAAGAAAGAATGAAGAAATATGGGATGAAGAGGAAGATAAAACAAGCTGAAAAAAGACTGATTCATCGCAAGAATGAAAAAATAACTATTTGATGTTTCTCCCTATAGGATTTTTTTTTTAGTTTTTTCAGTTTCACCTAGCTTTGAAGTAATTGGAATCAATCATAAGTGAATATTTTGTACATGTGCCTTTCTCTCCCCCCAGTACAGCTTTATTCTCTCCCATCTTCTACCCTTCCACGGAAATTTGGATATTTTGAAAGGAGTTATGTAACTACTGGAATTTTATTATAAACAATTTTCAAGGAAAAACTCTCAAATGTAGGTCTACTAGAAACAGTCCTTTATTTTTATCTTTCCCATAATTTAATGAATTCATGAATTGTTATTACACTTCTTTTTGCGTGGTACTGTGATAGTATGAAGAGGTTTAGGTGTAGTTACTCCATAAATAGTTAAATCGCATTCCAAAGAGTGTTATACCGAAAAAAGAAGAAGAAAATGTGATCTAAATCTTGAATTAAAGTATGAGATCAAAATTTTGTAATTGATGAATGAATGATGTGTTTTAATGTATATATGTGCAATTTTAATTTACATTGATATACGTGACTTGAAAACAGAAATGAGGGTAAGAAGACTCAGATTTTATGATCACATGATGAGCATGAAAGAGGAGAGGCTAAAATAAAAAAATATTCACCAAAATTATAGGCTACAAATTCAAACAAGGATACACAGAACAAATAAAACAAGAAACACAGAAACACGGGATTACACAAGATTTATTAGAAAACAGAACGGAATATCAAAAAATCCTCAAAAATAAAAAAAAAAAAAGCTGCATCGCAGTCGCGTAGTTCTTCAGGGCTGTTTCGCGTCAAATATATATATATATATATATATATATATATATATATATATATATATATATATATATATATATATATATATTGTTATATTTAAATTAACTGTTCACACTTCCAGTTAGATATTTTTTAAAATATGTTTTCTTAGTTGGCAACGTTTGTCTTTTTCTTCCATTGTTCTTTTTCTGTGTTTTATTTGGCATACAATTTGTATTCATATGTAACAAACAATTGTTACTCTCTCAATTATCTTATTTATATTTTATTTTTATTTATTTTACTCTGTTTTATTTTTTTAAATATTGGAGGTAATTCGCTATTTTATTTTTAATTCCTGATCAATCAGAATATTTAAGAATATGAAACAATTTACTTGTATAAATTAATTAATAATTACATTATACTTTAAGAGATAATAGCTTATGTAATAATTCTCGTATTGTTATTCTAAAAGGAATTTTGTCCTTCTGGCCAGCCCCACAATAAATAAAGACTTTACTATTATTATTAATATTATTATTATTAAATCCTTTCTGCAATAACAATTCGAAAAACTAATCAAATAGCACAGACGTTAATCGCTATTAATACATAAAGCGTTCATACAAATTGTGAATTAATAAATTTTTATTTTAGTGTATGTTTGCTTTAGTGTGATTTACTTGCTACTTTTGTCAGGTGAATCTTGAAAACCGGATTGTACTGAGTGGTTCCTGTTGATTGTGTAACCTGTTTCTGCGAAACTGTATCAAGCAATCCTCTCCTCATTATTATGCAGTTTTAGTTAAAAGTAGGAAATTACTGGGGGAAAAGGCATTATAAGATGTTATGGTTGTGTAGTTACAAATTTCTGCAGTGCGAAGCCTGGTATAGTTGTGACTTTATGATGCAAGGATTATATTAGTATGAATGTTTTTTCTTTGATATCGTAATAACTTAAGCGACATTTAGCCGAAAGGCAGTAACTAAAGCGGAAGTAGGGGCAAGAGTGAACGAACCCGAGACGTCAGCGCGACTATCCTTTCACCCGCCTATTTCCGTATCCACAGCTCATTTAAAGTTATATTTAGCGCCTCTTCCTCCATCCCGGGGGACTTATAAATACTGCTATTAGAAAGAGGGGTTGAATTTCGTCAATACCGTCTCTGTGTTATAAATAATTCGCTTGGTAAAAATAATCATTTTTTTCTCCTTACCTTATCGGCAGCCGGTGAAAACACGTGGACCTTGGCCAGAAATACTCCTAATTCAAGAAGGTTAACAAACAATTGCTAAGGTATTAATAGGATGTTCATCTCAGTACAAGGGAGCGTATAATAACTCCTTTTATAATAAAACAATAAGAAGAAGATAACAAAAAATATTATATAGTGTAAAAATTTTATTGAATGAATTGCCAACAATTACTATAATCCTCTATTTAAAAAAAAAATACAGTTTTCCCTGCAAATTAGCGGTATGATGGCGTTGGTAACTTTCAAAGTGTATCAATAATAGACGTTAAATTGCTTTGATGTGATTATAAAATTTAAATTTAAAAATGTTAAAAGTGCTAACTTCGTATATCAACCATATCACTCCTTCAAAAGAACAATGCCATAACTCAAAAAACCTAATTTTTCAATACATTTGAAAGTTCCATGTGAGTTAAAAATTAAAAATATGACTAGTGGTAAAGCACATCATTCCTATTCCTATAATGAAAATCTCAAACATCTTGTATCTTATTTTCAGGAATAAATTTCATGTTTGATATCGATCTAAAAGTGAACTTAACTATACCTAAAATTATTATAAATTATAATAAATATCTTGTATTTTTGGGACACAACAACAATTATCATTAAAAATTAATTTTTATTACAATCCTTTTATTTTATGAAGGTATTAAGCCATTTATACAATGTTTGAGCGTTGTAAAATAAATTCTTTTCACAATTTTATTTTATTGAGCTTATTGTAATATTCGTTTACAAGAGTTTGGATAAATAAAAAACAAAGTTTATTATTTTAGAAATTATATAAAGTTCATTCGCTGAAGGAAAAAAGGTTATCGGCATGGTAAACTCCGTACTGTGGAGCCCAAGCGTTTCGCTAAAAACCAAAAAGATAATTTTTCATTCCTTTTTTGAAGGTGTGACCCTTTATGGTTCAGAAATACTGGTCGTTGGACCCAGAGATCCACTAAGGCTTTTCGGAGAAAAAGTTGTCGCATTTCCAGAATTGACCGAGTGAAAAACACTGTCATAAGAGATAATACTGTTAAAGCGGATAATGCACACAATTGGGGCCAAGCAGCTGCAATGGTATATGGTCATCTGAGAAGAATAGGCCTCGAGTGATGGCCGAAAATGATATTGGACTTTATCCCAGAGGGGAGACGAAAAAGAGGTCGCCTTGCCCGAAAACTTGGCTGCAAAGAGTTGAAGAGGTGATGGCAGCAAGAGGCTTAGTGGAGGGAGATTGGGAAGACCGAGATTATTGTCCACAAAATATTCTGGGTTTCGGCATATGACCAAAGGTCGTAAAAGCACTAAAAAAATATATAAAGTTTATTTAATAATCGTTATCTAAAATAAAATCTTGTTTCATAATTCAATCCCCCTCTCTCTAAACAGGAGGAAATGTCGGTCTCCGATTGTCTGATATATTAGAATTCATTATGAATCATACTATTCCTCATACTCTGCCAACAACCTTCAAGGTTGATGATATGTGACGATATGGGGAGGTGAGAAAAGAATAAATTTACTACATAAAAAATGTTTGTTATCAACAGCAGATAGTATTATTCCAGTCAAATGTCAATTAAAAATAATAAACTTCAGTTAAAAATATGCATATGTACTGTTAATCGTGCTTAAGATTTCAAGGTTCTATTTTGTACCAGACATCTAACACAGATAATGTATCTCCAATATATTAATTCGATATTATGGGTTTTGCTAGTAACAATTAACAGGTTAATATGGAGTAACTAACTTCTAGTCCTTTAATAAATTGTAATAAAAAAGTAATTGAATTTTTGGAGGTGATTTCGTTGGATTTTTCGCTCTCTCTCCTGTGTCCAAATTAACATCAATGTAAAATTAATATAGTGGGAAAACTTAATATTGTTTTTATCTTATCTTGGACAGGAACGATATCGTTGCTATCGAAGTTCTCACAATACTTAATTCAGGAGCTGGAACGCTAATTAGAATAGTAAGTTATCTCCGGAAGTTTCACTTGTGGTTATATTTAATGAGGTTTCCTTTCTGGCGGGTTATCTCCAGGTTATCACCCCTCTTCCGGCCAAGATAGCGGTTTAGGTTCCGAGTGCTTCTATAACTACGAGCAGGTTGCTTATCATCGAGTCGACTTTACCATACAACTTTGACTTTTAGTTATCTATTAGTCCGCTTTCGATATATTAGCGGGAGGCAATCCAAGCGGATACTTTACAAAATTATAGAAAAAATAATTAAATAATTAAGTAGATAGATTTTGGATCCATTTGCTGAGTAAAAAAATTTACCGTACCTTATGAAGAAGCAGAAGTAACTAGAAAATAAATGTCCAGGTTATATTCAAATAATAGTTTTTATAACAGCACTCACAGTGAACAAGTTTTATTCCCTTTTAAATTATCTGCAGACAATTCAATGATAAAAGGAAACTGGCTTTTTTTGAGCTACTAAAAAGATCCTGGACGAGGAATCTTCCCTTTACTTTAAGGAACCCAGAACCTTCAACTTAAAAATTTGATACAAATTTTCTGGAATTTGAAATTTGAGATCTGTTATAGTTAATTATCAAAATACTCTTTTCTGATGGCCTAAAGCTTTAAGAAATATTTTTTTCGACACTTTCCTCGCACTAACACTGTGAAATAATTAAGTTCTGATTAAACTATTCTGAAGTTCGCACAAAATTCAATGCTGTACTCTAATCATTTAAAAAATTAAATATGGGATTTGTAATTAAAAGACATTTCTTTTTAATGTATAAATCTGAATTTTCAAATAGGAATTTATAAGTTGAATTACATGGCTTAAACATTAAATTTATTAACATATTAAATTTATTAAACCTAATTGAATAAAAATAATAAAATGATTAGAATATAAAATATTAACTGATGCCAATAAATCGTGAAACGTTTTAATAGTTGCAATTCAAGTATTATAAGTTGATGACATATTAATGTAGTCTGATACATTGAATGACGCATATATTTCATATACAAAGGATACATATTTTCTTCCCACTTTGAGGTAAAGACTAGATTTGTCAATTCATTGCTTTGTCACAAAACTGATGCTATTAATTTACAAGTCTATTACTCCTTTTAGGATTCTTTCGATGGCTGATTTAAAATAAAATTTGAGTTTTAGATGGAGTATACCAAATATCATTTAAAAATAATAGTTCATAAAAGTTAATAATAATAAGTACTTAAAAGTCTTAAAAGAAAAAATGAATTTGAACTCTCAACGCCCAGGAGTGGATTTTTTGGTCTTAGTGTATTGCCGGTCAGGTAGCGACTTCTTCAGGCGCAGCCGATGTCCTACCATTAACAAACTACATAGTCACTTTAAAGTAGCATCTATTTATTTATATATTATTTTATATTATATATATATTAAAAACTATATTAAAGTAATATCCAATAGGGAGCAACACCAGATAGTTATTATTTTCGTACCTTAACTAAATATTTTCAAGTAATATGTCCTATGAACGAATGTTGAAATTCTTGGGATATACGTTAGATTATTGCAATTCAGCGTGAATTATTTAAAATTTTATAACTTTTTAGATTTTTTAATCTTTATTAAGATATCAAATCATAGATTTTTGGTTGTTGTTATCAGTAATAATAATAATTAATTAACTATATATTGACCATTTTCATCCAATGTTATACTAAATAAAATCCTAAAAAGAAAATGAACCTGAGGTTCCGCTTTTATTATTATTCACGGTTTCTTGGCTTTAGATGTACATAGTTTTAAATGACGAACAGTTTTAGATTGTTCGTTCGGATCACGATCAAAATCAAAACATATGTTATGAATGCCCTTTAATTGTTTCAGTATTCCTGAATTCATTTTGTGAATTAGCGATGGGAAATTTTCCCTGAAAGTTAAAAATTATAAAAAAGTTGTAGTTTTTTGTTTAGTTTCTTTGTCTCTAACCTTATTTTTACCCTCTCTTCTAAAGAATAGTGAGAATACAATGATTTGATCATGATAACCTATTACAATAACAAAATAATGATAGAATATTTTCAGATAACTATATCAATTTCGGGCGTACAAAGTCAAAACATGGCTATGAGACTAACTACCATTATTATTTAGTTTCGTTAATGTTTGTTACTATTTTATTAAATAGTTTCCAATTGTGTCAGGATACCCTGAAACACATTCATGCTATAATATCATCATTTCATTAATTCTAAATTTCGGTATCTCATCATAAAGTCCATTTTTCTAGAGTAACATAAGATAGAAATAAAACAAATTTCTTTTAAACACATTCATTACGATAAAATTAGATGCTATAATAACTTGATATTTCATGATAATATTAGCGTGATACAGTTTAAATAAACAACTTTTATTTCAGGACTTAGACAAGGGGATAGCCTCTCCTCGGTACTGTTTAAGTAGACAAAATCATGTAGAAAATGTGGAAGAGTTGCTGGTGCAACGATAGGGACTAAAAACAAGCACATCTAAGTAAGATGCGGACCATCTGGCCTTAATGAAACCGAATGAGACTAAAACCGAAGCAATAGAGCAGTTGAACACATTAAAGGAAATAGCTGAAAGGGAAGGTTTACAGATATCGTTTGGGAAAACAGAATTAATGACTACAGATAGAAACTTTCAAAAGAAAATAGTAGAGACGGGAGAATTAAAGTAACAAATAAATTCTTGTACCCGGGGGAAATTATATGCAGCAATGGGTCGGAGAAGGAAATCATGAAAGAGAAAATAACAAAATTGGAAAGACTAAGCTTCGCGACAAGCAATTTATATCATAAAAGGAGCCTGTCTAGAAACAGGAAGATAAGACACTAGAATACGGTCGTCAAACCGGTGATACTGTACGGAATGGAAACCGCTTCCCTCCCCAGCCTAAGGGAAATGTTAGGGATAGAAAGAAGAATACTAAGAAGAATCAACGCCCCAAAGAAGACACAGGAAGGCTGTAGGTTGAGACTTAATAAGGAAATATACAAAGATATAAATGATATGGAAACGGACATAAGAAAATAGATGCTAAAACCGATACCTTAAAGATTAAGGTTCTACCGACATATGGTGAGGATGCACCCAAAGAGGATGCACAAGAGTGCTGGGCGATACATCAAACAGATGAAGGAAGAAACTGAGAGACTGAAGATAACAGACCAAGACTGTTTCGATAGGGATGACTATGGGAAGAGACTCGAAGAAATCAAGGACCTAGTGGGAAAGGAATGGCGTGGACCGAGGAGAGAAGGAAAAACAATCGGAAAGAATGAGGAAAAGGTGGGAAGAAAGAAGGAAGGAGAGAATGAAGTGAAAATTGTTATATTCGTGAGGTCTGGCATCCTGTGTCACTCCATCTTCCCATCGGAGCCTTGGTCTCCCTCTTCCTCTGGCCCGGTCCAACTTTCCCTCAAGCAGCTTCTTCGCGGGATCCTCCTCAGTCATTCTGGCCACATAGCAGGCCCACCTTAATCTATTAATTTTTATCCAAGTAATGATGTCGGGCTCCCCAAACATCTCCTTAGCGGTTGGTTCGCCTTCTCCATTGACCATTTACACAAATATCTCCGAAAACTCTGCGGAGTAACATTCTTTCGGAAACAGCCAGCTCTTTTTCCTTCAGGGTCTTATACAGCATGACTTTTGCTTTCCGTGTTAGTAGTGAGCTCCTTAGATGCTTCCTCGGCCCAAAATAACTTTATTTTTGTTTTGTTGTATTATGCAGTTTGGTATTTGTATTCTTTATAACTCAGTGCAAATCAATTGGAATCCACTACAAAATTTCTAGGGAGATTGTATTAACAGTAATTTTTAGGCGTTCTCTTCTACGCATACTTGAAAAGCCCGAAGCTGCATTAATAGCTAGAATAATAGTAATAATTATGATACAAAAAATGAGAGAATTACTTGAATTTTTTTGTTTATATTTCCTCTGGATTAGTTGTTTTTTTTCTACAGAAATACGAAAAATAAAAATAACACTAAGGTAAAATTGCATAACCAGGTAAAATAAAAAACCATTTTCGTTCCTTTTTCTACACTTAAATTCTTCAGTGGAACTGGAATCAGTGGTATAATAATAAATAACTAAATGTTAGCTTTCGATTAAATTTAATTTTGTTCATTTTTAAATCATCGAAAAAATATATTCGATATTTTCCTATTAGTAAATGTAATTGTGACTTGTTAAACATTTGCGTATAGTTGGTTATTCGCCAAAATATTAATCAGTTTTATTAATATATATCAAATAACCCTACAGAGATTGATGATTACTAAATGCCTAGCTCCGGATCTACTAAAAAGGAAGGATAAAGGAGTTGGGACAAGACCCTGAAGACGAAGGAGGTGGAAGCTGTCCCAGGTGGAGCAAAGGGTGCCAAGGAGGTTGGGGAGAGGCTGACAAATCCCTCCAATGTCAGGACCTGCCATGAGCCAACCTACAGCACTCTAGCAATGTCTTCTCCAATTTCTGTCTTTATTTTTGCGTCGATTTCAATTCTTCACATTTACTTCATTGTTCATATACATTCAAAATAGTCATATGAGCGTGTAAGCGTGTTTGAATGACATAAAATTGATTGCCTCCCCCAACATACTGATATATAATATAAATTAAGGCAGAGGAATACATAGCATATTCTACACGTATAGGCAATCAAGCAATTGAGTTTTATATAACATAAAAATATTTGTTATATTTTTTTTTATTTTATCATATTTTTTTATTACTATATAATATTTATTTCATTATAAAATAAAATATTTCACTATATTAAATATTAATGTATATCATATAATTTAAGAGAGCATAGTGCCTCAGGGCTGAGTTGCCGTGCCGAAGGTCCTGGGTTTGAATTCCCTTCGATGGCAGACTTTTATTTAATCTATAACGGCCGGAGATCGATCCTATGGAATCTAGGACTCTTCTTGGGCTCACCCAGCTTCTATAAAGTGGGTACCCAAAATATGAGGGAAAATCTGGCGGTTATACGTGATTTAGGACAAATTGCCTTCCTGCGTCTTTACCTTTATATTATTCTGGCAGTCTAGGTCAGGTATTGGCTTGAACAGGAGTTATTGTTTATATTACAGCTCCATTTCAATCCAAAAACTACGAGTATGGCATACGATTCCACTTCTCCCAGTACAGTTAAATTTCTCTGGATAATTCGACTTAACTACTTATTCGCCGGGGCTACAGATATGATCATGGCCTAACAACAAGAGTCGTTTTGTAATATTCCCTATCTTCCGATTAATCTTAAAATGTAAGATGTAATAAACGAATAATATAAAATATGTATTATGAGCCACCGAAACCATTACTTCAAAAATATAATTTAAAAAGCAATAGTGTAAGAAGAGTCAGGTCAATTGATTGTTATATATGTATATATAACTATTATTAATACTTTTGTTTCTACAGATAAATATAAGAAGAGAGACCTACTATGATTAATGGTATCGGGTTACGTCAGGCCTTAACCACGTTTCTGGGTCAAGAAATCATGTATTTATGTCAAGCGATACCATTAGCAGCGGCCCCCTCCTTGAACTTTCCTTGAAGCCACTAATTTTATTTTCGTGCACCTTTCATAAAATTTGCCTATCAAATCACTCAATATGCCCATAAAGCCTTCCTTTCGACTACATTTACAAAACAGAATCGTATATCTTTAATAGATTGAACAGTTTCAATTCCAAATTATATTCAGAGGGAACATAAGCGGTGTAGTTCAATATAATTATCCATGATGATACAAAATACATTATATAAATATGGTACAAAACAAAATTGATAATTCAATTTATGGTTACTAACTACAAGTAAAAACCTGGATAGGTATTTTTATCTTGATTTTTAGTCCTTCCCTAACATTTGGTGGTAGGTAATTGCGAGTTAAGGGTTTCATGTACCTATTACTTCCGAATTATCAACTAAATCTAAAATTTAATATTTTGTTTGCGTTTATTTAAAAAACCACTATGATTCGTAATCCATGTAAGGTCTTGCGTTCATGCCATACTAGAGACTGCTCTTTAGAACAAAGATCGTGAAGGAAGGTGATTTCTTCGAGATAATCTTCAACCATCTTGTTCCCCCCCCAATTAAGGGTACTCAATTTATAAAAGCTGGGTGAGCCCAAAGTACTAAGAATCTCCGGATCCCCGCATCCATTAGCTGTTAACAGATTAAATAACTTATTCGGGTTTGAACCCTGGGATATTGGACCAGCAACTCAGTGCTATACACCCATAGCTACCCCTCTCCTTGGAGTTAATATAAATCTTCTGAATATTAAAGTTAGAAATATTTCATCTTTCGAGAAGGCATAACTTTTGATCAAGTATTGGTCAAAATAAGAAAATGGGCAAATCGCAAATTTCTGTGACCAAGCGTTTTTGAGTTATTCAGTAGACGTCCAATACGAAACTAGCCAACTTAGATGAATCCGTTGATAGATGAAATGCGATATATTTCATGATCACAATACTTCCTTATAATTCTATATAATTTATAGATTAAATATAATTGCTATTAATTAAATTTACAAGCGCATAATATCCAAGTTCAGCAATACATAAAGATAGACCATTAAGAACTTGAGTGAATGAGGTTCTTCTGTATTGCTGTATGTTTGACAACTGCATTGGATGTACCCACGTTCAATTCACGTGTTTCTAATGAAGCTAATTATCGTTCTTAATCAGCACAAATCAATATTCCTCAATCACTTCACATACTTAATTAAATCAGCTCATATAGCGGTCCTATAGCCCATATGAAAACTATACGGGAAAACCGAGGTAACTCAATTTTGTTCTCAACATTTGGTAACATCGGTTTCTGATAGATTTTTCCATGGCGAACACAATAGTGTGGAGGAGAAAAACGAGTTAAGGCGGCACAAATGGCTGAAAAAGTGATATCAACATAATTTGTCAATGAAAAAAATTAGTTCATCTGAACGGTGCCTGGGAAAAATCGAGGTGACTTCCACGAGTAGGGCTCCGGGACTCTCAAACATTCTCTTCATTGTCAGATTGATAGGACCAGGAATTCGCCTGGACTTAAATAATTTTATAAACAATAAAAACGAGTTATCACGGTTTATCCGATAGTCCTTATACCCATATCACAAATATCGAACCAGTATGGTATATTGTTCATATTTGGCTAACCTACCAGTTGCTTGTTGAGTTGTGCACCTACGTATGCATATAATTGTAAATTTGCATTGGTGAAAAAAATCGAAACATCTGAATTATAACAAGTAGATATGGAGATACTTAACGAAAAAATACATAAACCCTCCTGCCAAGATCAACAATAACGAATGATACAGTTACAGACAAGCTTGATGTGACTGGACGTGACTGGACACGAGCCGCCTTGCCAGAAAGTCAGGTCACTTCGCTGGAAGCTGGGTCCAGGAATAGGAGCTCCTCTGTAGCAATCCACATCTCGGTCTGGGTTATTTCAGCCTCTTTGGCACCACGCCCTCCCCTCTTCCTTCAAATCCTTCTGCAATTCTATTGTTGCTTATGCCTAATAAGGCCATCTTCCGTATCGTTAAAGTAGCTTGGAGATGAAGTAGAAATTCTTGTAAATAAAGTAGAAAGTTAATAATAATAAATAAAGTGTCATGATATAATAACTATACAGGATTGAGAAGAGGTATAGAAGAGGTGTGTAGAGGCTCAAAATGGGCAATTTCGAGTTAAGCCTTCAGAAGCAAATGTATTGGCCTTTTTATAAGAACGACAAATCTGATATTCCATTTCCAATATAGGTTTTTTGTAAGTAAAGTCATATTTTGAGTTGAAATCACATTTGAACTTGAAGTTTCATGGGAATTATGACGTAAGTTAAAATTAAAAAAGTTTCAGGCTTTCAATAATTTTTAATGGTTAATAAAATAATTTCAATTTCATCATTATAGTAGGAGTGCTTTGGCTTACCAATACCCAAATTTTAATTTTTTTCAACTCACATGGAACTTTCAAATACCTCTGTTGAAAAATTAGATTTTTGAGTTATGAAGTTGTTCTTGTGAAGGAGCGCTATGAGCATTTGGAATCCTTTTGATTTGTAGTATTAATAGGTGGTTTCCACAAATTGGAAGTACAAAAAAACGATAGCGGATAGGGGGATAGTGGATAGTTATCTAAAATATAATTCAATAAACATAAGGAAAAATATTTGAAATCATATTCATTGGTCATGGGTAGAGATAACAATTACCGGTTTAACTAACTGGTAGGAACGACAATATTGGTCCGAAAGGAGCCGGGCCATTCTGACTTGTAGTCGTGATTAATAGGCTAAGCAGGTAAATGGCACAGAAGCTACAATGGGGTAATCATAAAGGAGAGGCGATGTTAAGAGAAAAATTAAAATTAAAAACGATCTATTAGAAAGCTCTAAGCTGCGAAGTTTAAAAAGCTCGTATTTAAGACTGAAATGTCCTTTCCGATGACATTGGGTCATGATGTGTTTCAGCTGTACAATTCCAATTTTAGAGAATAAATCTCGCTGCTCCAAAATTTTGCTTTTAGCGTTTAGGAAAAAGAAAGGTGAAAATTGCTTTTTGCTAAAGCCACCGTGTAGTACAAATGATAAATATGATAAAAGTGTATTGTAAATGTTAATAGGAAATTAATATTTTTTAAACTTTTTAGTTTTACAGAATTAATGCAAAAGCGTAATAGCGTAAGAATAAATGAATTTTTACAAAAGGGGATCCCCTTCAGTGTAGAAAATATCTGGTATCGTTACTCTCATTTAAAGATTGAATCCTTTAGAAGTCTCAAATTCTTTGAAATAATCATCTAGGATAACTGACTTTCCATATATGTAATATGGATTGAACTATCTTACACTCTGTGCCGACTGGGAAGCGTCTGAGGAGTAGATCAAAACGTAGGTGGAAAGAATGCGTTAAGAGTGATCAGGTGGATTTGGGTATTGTCCGTAGACAGAAGTTTGTAATCAGAGTCGGTGGTATCGGCAGCAAGCCTAGTGGTTCGTTAACGCTTTTTATTATTGTTATTATATAACATGAACTATACTATTGTATACAATCATAAATATATGCTAACATTGCTCCTGTTATAATGCATACGAATTTATATTAACCTTGACGTGGATGTAAACAAGACAGACGCCAGCAGAGAGGAAGAAGATTGCGCAAGTATTGGGTAACGCCGCGACTTCCTCTTCAATAATGGACCCGCGTCCATGTGTCGTTCGGCACATCTGCCGCCTGATTGTTCTTCATCTCTAATATTCCTTCCCTAAAAATTGATCTGTCTCTCTCTCTATGGTCCTCTAGGAGAATGAGGTTGGAATTATCATTCTGTACAAGTTGTCATTTCTTAATTTAATTGCACGTCGAACCAGGCTTTGAGAATAGAATTAAATGTTTAGTATGGCATACTATAACCTTCTGTACCAAACATTTTAAGTAAGATGATTCGAAGTAGGGTCCTCACACTGTGGCTCTTCTAGGAATGGTCATCCATCTTCTTCTCAGTCACTTACAACCCCTCTTAGAAACACTACCTTTAACCATAGTTTGTACATGTTTCTTAGGTTATTAGGTTATCATTGACCATGAAACCTTGGCCATCGTACTGCATAGCGGAACTTTATTGATTGGTAATACAAATATCAATTCATAGTTTCTAACATATATAAAAGTGCAATGTTAAGAACATTAAAAAATGACAGCGAAAATTTTTTCAAGAAGAAGGGAAGAAATTACCAGTGTTTATAATCGCCTAAGTTTAAAGTCATCTTAATCTTGATTAGTCTTTTGTATCTTATTATTTTATAAATATTACTTAGAATACAAACCTTAATTTGTTTAGCGTGAAAATTATTTATTTATTTCAGGGAAGTGAAACAACCTATCTTACAAACCTGACATTATATCCTGGAATTTCTACGATTCTAATTATATCAAATGTATTGTTACTAGTTAGGATGAAAAGCTGCCTTGTAAACATTTCTGGGCAAGATCCTCGAAAAGCTCATACTAAAACGTCTGTATCCATCCTAGGTAGTAACCACATAATCCCAGACCACCAGTTTGGTTTCCGAACATCCCACTCCACTATCCAGCAATGTCATCGTGTGGTGGATGTTGTCTCATCTGCATTGGAGCGTAGATTGTACTGCACGGGAGCCTTTCTCGATGTAGAACAGGCTTTTGATCGAGTCTGGCACCCAGGTCTCCTTTACAAAATCCGACAATTCCTTCCTCCTACATACTTTTTGATCATTTGCTCCTTTCTAACTGGCAGAACATTTAAAGTAAATCATATTGGTTCCTAATCTCCTCTCTATTCCCGTCTGCTGGTGTTCCTCAAGGTAGCATCCTCGGTCCTATCCTATACACAGTATATACAGCTAACATCCCAACAAATCCTAACACCTTCATCTCCACCTATGCTGATGACACATGTGTGTTATCAGTTAATAACGACCCACATATTGCATCCCGATCCCTTCAATCACATTTATCAAGCCTCGAAGAATGGTGTCGGAAGTGGAGAATTAAAATCAATTCCTAAAAGTCCCATCAAATTACCTTTACCCTTCGCCGAAAACCCATGACTTCCTGTCCTACTGTATCCTTTAATAGTACTCCACTTATCCCTGTTGAACAGATCCGCTACCTAGGACTCAACTTAGACAAACGTCTTACTTGGAACCCTCACACAAGACTGAAAAGACAAGAAACAGCTATACGCTTCCGACTACTTCAACACATACTAGACAAACGCTCAAAACTTCAGATCAATTACAAAAGACTTATTTATGTGACTGCTGTAAGACCTATATGGACTTACGGAATTGAACTATGGGGCTCCATCAAACCATCAAATTCCTCTCGTATTCAATCCTTGCAATCCAAAATCCTTCGCAAAATCCTAAACGCTCCTTATTTTGTCACAAATAAAACCATCCATAATGACCTGAACGTTCCATATGTTACCGATTTAACCCATTCCAGATACCTATCATTCCATAATAAACTCCAGGCCCATCCAAACCCACTAGTTTCCGTCCTTGGATCCAATTCCAATTCCGGACAATCCTCCTAGGTGTCTGAAGAGAAGATGGCCTCGGGACCTTCTATAATAGAAATGTAATTAGAGTGCTACCATTGGGTAGTGCCTCTACATGTCCTTTCATGTATTTATTTATTCATACAGCCCTTGTACTAGATGTATATATTACAGTTGTACAATTGAATAAAATAATTTAAAAAAAAAAATTATTAACTTAATAATGAGGCTCATTATTATATCAATTCCTTTTTTTAAGAACATAACATAAGCTACCAAATTATAAGGCAATGAGTTTTTGACCGTAAATAAACACACAATTGATGTAAAGGAAGAAAAAAAATGAAGCAAATCATTAACACTTAATCTTCTCAAGACTCGGCTTTGAACAATCACTGCATTAATTTTGTAATTTATCAAATATTTCACAATATTTAATTATCCTCATGTCGCGGATCTGCATCGCTTACATCACAACGTTTCTTGAACCGCATCTTAATCTGTTTGTTTGTTCATTTAACGTCACTTTATGCTGCTATGGCTAATCGGACGATGCTACAGTGGGAGCTCTAAATTTTGCCTACCCAGGTTTAATTAGGATAGGGTTTTTTAACGAGTACCTGCATCGTACAGGCTCGGGACCCCCGTTTAACGTCCCTTCCGAAGGACGGCTTAACTAAGGATTTTTTACTCCCTTAAAAAAATCCTAGGGTCACCTGCTACAAACCCGCGATCTTGGGCTTAGTAGTATGTTACGCTAACAAGTAGACCACAGGATTCATCTTAATCTAAACCTGCTTCTACAGTGTAAAGCGTGTCGTTATTTTGTTTTAATATGTAGGTAACTAAATAGATCAGCTTAGCTACCAAACTCCCTCCTATATGCTTTTATTATGTACAGATTACGCGACATTTTTGGTTGCTGAGAGTCCGCAAGACATTTCCCGGTAGCAATCAACTTAATACCAACTTTAAATAATGGCGTATCTTTAACAAAGGCACTTAGCTTAGGAAGCCCACGAGACCTAAGGTTCAGATCCATAACAATTTACTTATGGATACTCAGAAATCTACAAGACTAATTATTAAATGATGAATAATACTGTCATGACTAAACTACCACACAACTGGTAAAATGCTATAATAAAGGTCCAATTGATATTTTCTCTTGCTTCTTCGAATTCATACTTTAGTATTAATTAGTTTAAGGAATAAAGATGATGTTTACTCTTTGCGAAGAGTAAGTGCAAAACTTTGCTAAGTACTAAGTCATTCATTTTATTTCCTTTTAGAATAAATCAAAATAATTTAAAACATTTACTTGGAAGATCAGCGCAAATGTACCAAAAAGAGAAAGAATCGCTGGATTTAATAGAAAATTGTATTAATTAACAATCTTAAAATTGATAAATAAAATCGAGAATTATATACAGAACATTTGTTGCAATCGTACCTATTTGAATATAGAAGATAAAAATATACTGTCCATGCTAAAACATTTACCCTATTACACTTTGTGGTCTACGGGTCATAGAAATATTTGCGAAATCATTAATAAGAAACTTATTGGCCAATTTCTACTCGATCCTTCCCAGAAACATGAAAGGCCAGAAAGTATCGATTCCCTTTGTATGAAGGGCATTGTCCGGATATTTAAAGTTCACTACATGGTTTGACCTAAAGACTATTGTCTCATAAAAAATATTATCAACATTTGATTTATTAGTACACTAATTATATTGAAAACAAATTTTATTAATATTCATAACTTACATATGAATTTTTTGAGACAGATTTATTTAGTTTATTTGTCTTGTTTTAATTTGTGTTTGTTAGTTCGTTGAAGAGTTCTTAAAACACTGTATGAAGGGAATTATAAACGTAACATTGTTTCTGATAGTCTTAGATATGACTGCGTATATCAGCATATTTTTAAGTTAGTTCAAAATAATAAAATCAAATGTTTCTCCCGTTGACTACAAAATTGGGCCCAGTTGATCTATATCATACATAAGTACTTGAAAAACAAAAGCGGAAAAAATCGGAATCAACAAGTTTGTGAAAACTCCCTTAAAATCATCATTCTTTATGGTTGATAATCGGTTCAAAATGAAATCGAATAATTAATAATTAATTTATAATCCTTCCTGCCTTGCAGTTGTAAACCATCCGTGATAAGTTTTGTCCCAAACTAAAGGGGGTCGTATCGTGTAATTAATTTATTTCAAAAACTAACATTAGCACTTAATTGGTGTACATCGCCCGCTTAATTAGAGACTATTGTTGTTGTTTACTTAACGTTAATAAAGGTGATTTTGTTTGTTGATCATGGCGGATGCAATTGCGAGTATCATATCCAGGGGAGAATTATTTTTTACTATACTTGGTATAGTTCAAAGAAACAAAAATAGATGAACAGTTTTTATAAATATAAAGATGAAATACGATTCACCGTTATGAAATGGTAATTTTATTAGTAATACAAAACCTAAATAAATTAATTTTAGTGGAAAACGCCAAAGAAATTTTTGTAACATTTTCAACCTGTATAATATAGGTACCTGATATAATTTAACCTGTACTGAGCCGTCCAGAGGTAATAACAGTAATGTAGAGTGTTTTCCGTCGATTTCGTAGTATTCTATGCAAGTTCGGAAACATGACCTCCATATTGAATGCTTTAAAGTAAAAATAATAGGTTATGCATGAAGGAATTATGTAATAAGCGATATCTTTTGTAAAGCTTTACATGTTTTTTTGCAAATATTACATCGAGTTTACACGTACATATAATTTATACATCTCCTTATAAGTAATTAAAAAAAATAAAATAAAAATCATATAGTTCATCTTATTTTTTTGGATCTGGCGGTAAGCATGATGGTAGCTTATAATGAGTGGTTTGGTCTTCAACTCATCGATAAAGCTAACTTATTTTTCTATTGAATGAACGATAAATTGTGGCAACGAAAATAGTTGTATTACTTTTCAGTGAATCGTGATTTTAACAAGGTGTAAGGTGTTTCATAGGTTTCTATGTTTGCAACATGCTTCTTAGCCCAATAGAAAGTTGTTAGATGTTTCGTTTCTAACACGTTTAGTTTCGAAGTTAGTATTCTTGTGAAGAAATACGATCTGTTCGAATTATCACCGATTCCTAATTTAACAAACAACATTAATTACAAAATACGTAATACATGTTGTAAGTGAAATATTCATGTAATGATGTAATATATATAACAAAATTTACATCAGGTTTGTATTGATAACTAATTATGCTTATCTAATACATATTAATGTAAGGAATTGCCGATATAACTTTCATAGAGCCATGTTAGAAGTGCAGTTACACGACAGGACACAAGCAAACGTTTAGCCAATATTTCCATTTCGCAATAAATGCATTGCTAAGACTTTGGCATTGAAATGGTGAAATGGAATTCTGGAGTGCTTATTTCCTTTAAAGTAAGACGATTGCGTAAATATTTCAATCGTGATTGCTACCTAAGGGGATAGATTGTTGAAGGAGTTCTTGATACACTCCCTTTCAAGGGCATTTAGACCCAAGTGCTACTGTAAAGTTCAAGATTATTTCTAATAAATTGTGATAATTACCATTAATATTATTAATCACACCAATTCTTCATGAAGTTTTTAACACTAAAATTTTTCTTAAAAATATTGGCACCAATAGAGGAACACCAAGAAATAAATATCTGAATATATAACCAATATAATTTATGAATTTTATAATCATTATGAATTTATAAGATTTCCCAATGAAATGGTAAACACTCACTTCTTCTTCAGTTTGAACAAAGGATATTTAGTATTAGCAAGCCTATTAATATCTAAATTCAACCCCCAAATCAATCAAAGAAATAAATAAAAGTTGAGAAGACCCAAATTTCAATCATCAATTACCTCTTCCATCAGGGGCTTAAATATGACAAGTGAAACAACCCGACTCCGCTCAGGCAAATATTGATTTAAAAATTGGTAAACATTTTTCAGTTATCGGCTAAAGGACGCTTATTTGGAGATGGCTGTAACAGAATAATCTCGGCAGTATTTAGCCATTTCTACACATAAGGGACCCCAAATTTAAACTAACTAGACTTTAATTCACATTTATATTTTAACCAAAATACCGTCAAAACAATCTGCAATTTAGGTATAATATAGTTATTATAACTAACATTCTAGTTTCGAATTATAGTCTTCAGTTAAAGATTTCTTCTCGTACATTTTCTCTATAATATATGAAAAAAAAGAAGAAAGAATATGGGTAGCTCAATGAGCGCATAACTTTTGATCTGATGAAATAGTAATTATTTTTAAGAGAAAAGATTTACACCCAGCGGGGATTCGACCCCGGGTCGTCCGCCTCACCGTGGCAACGCTCTAACCATTTGAGCTACCAGGGTTAGAGCGTTGCCACGGTGATCCGGACGATCCATTTTCGAATCCCGGCCGGGGGCAAATCTTTTCTCTTCAAAATGAAAATATTTAAAAATTAAAGCAATGATAATAAATTATTAATAATATAATGACGTAGGTCAACAAGATCCTAAAACTAAAAGTATTGTTCAATGAACATTCTTCCTCGTGTATACATCGCAAAATTGCGAGAGCACTGGGGATATGGGATCCAAGGTGGGGGGCGACCCAGGTAGCTCAAATGGTTAGAGCGTTCCCACGGTGAGGCGGACGACCCGTAATCGAATCCCGGCCGGGGGCAAATCTTTTCTCTTCAAAATAAAAATATTTAAAAATTATAATAAATAATTATTTTGTAATAATTCTCTTGAATCGATTCATGAATCACCCTGTGGCTTGCCCAGTTTTTAAAGGAAAATCTTTGCTGGCGCCACCTAGCGTAACTGTTTCAGAAATAGTGCTTCTTTGAGGACCAACGTTGGTACAAATGTTCTTTTTTTTTTTCATTGAAATATAAAATCTCAATAATATTATTATTATGGTCCAGCAAAAACCCGGGCCTCCTCCACCACAGCCAGCCCATCTCCGCGATTCTGCGCTATTCTCCTCCATCCCCTTACACCCAACGGCATCAAGTCCTCCTCCACATAACCCAGCCATCTGATCCGAGGACGTCCTCTACTTCGCTTGCTGTCGGTTTCCCCTATAGCATCTTCAGGGGTATTTTCAAACCTTAAAATACTAATAATATCTTAATATAAAAATTGAGGAAACCGAAATAATTAATAAACATGAATAGATAGCACCATTCATGACTTAATATACAAACGTAGGTTTATTGACATTTTTAATTTTTAAAAAAATAATGCTTTCATAACTTACGCTCCATCGTACTGAGAAAGTCCATTTAACGATACGGATAAAAATTGCATAGCGTTAGAAAAGGAACAATTGATCGCACTCAGGTAACTACAATATGCTAATGCCATCAAACTAACTGCTCTGCTCTATTAGTTTAATAGCCGGCTTGTTACAGTCGTAAAATGCTTTATAGGCCAAGCAATAGAAAGGAATTTGATTGAAAAATTATAGAGAAATGCCTCATTTTATTGCGTGATGATAGAGGAGGAAGGATAATATGATTACGAGGTAGCAGCGAGGAAATGGAGGGAGCGCTGTGTATTTTTGTAAATGAGGAGCAGTTAGTTGTATCAGATCTCTGCAAGCCTGCCGATCCGAGAGCTCAACGTTCGTAGATCCATCAGCTGATAGCCAATATCGTTTCGTACTAAGAGATAATCCAATGATATTGATCTCAAACTGTTTATCTCATCAGATTTTTTAACATCAACGTTACACCAGTAAACCATATTAGATGGCCTGAACTACATTCATTCCAACCATGTATTTATGACAAGTTTGCAGCTTAAAAGGAGCTCTAGCATCAATATTTGTTTAAGTGTTTATTTAATTATTTATAATTTTTTTTTGTGATGCAATATTTATATGCATATATAATATTATAGTAGCTGACCCGGGCATGCGTTGCTGTGGCTGATATAATAGTTTTAAAAAATATTACGTTAAAATTTGAATGTAAACGAAGCAATGAATGAAAAAAAAATGAACTAATTAGATTTTGGATTTTACATTTTATTCATGTTATAACTAAGTAGAGTATACACTATAAATAAGAAATATTTAAAATTCTTAACTGATAAAATATAAACTTTAGTTTAATGAATGAGGTATATAATAGTTTATTTTTTAATTTATAAATAGTTATATTGTTATAAATTATAATAATATTACTAAAATCGGTCCAGTAGTTTCGGAGATTAGCCCGGACAAACATAGCGACAGGAGATATATATAGATAGGTACGATTCCGGTTGATTCTTATATGATAGGGACCGAACTCAGAATCTATAGAACTTAGAGAGCTGCGGTTGGGCTCAAACTGTAGCAAATTTAATATACTTTAAAAAGGGTTACTTAGGTTGTTGTTTTTTTTCAAATACGCACCGATTAGGAGATACAGGCCAAAAACTGAAATAACTCCTAAAATGTCAAGGCTTTTCAGCCACCAAAAGTTTTCCCATCCGTTTTTTCTGATGCGAATTTGGATTTACACTACTCAGGCATGCCCTTACAATATATCAGAAATGCAGCAGGTTAGAAAAAATATAATTTTGCAAAAACAATATCGCGGTCATTAATCGAAATAAAACATAGCCTATATTTTAAGTTGGACAATGTTACATATCTGTGCGAAATTTCATTAAAATCGGTACAGTAGTTTCGGAGATAAGCCCGAACAAACATCGTGACAGGAGATTTTTATATATATAGATAGGTAAGATTCCGGTTATTTCTTGTATGATAGGGAGATAACTCCGAATCTATAAGACCTAGAGAGCTGCGGTTGGGCTCACATTGAGGCAAATTTAACCTTCTTTAAAAAAAGGTTACCTAAGGCTTTTTTCAAGTACGCACCGATATTTTAAGTTGGACAATGTTACATATCTGTGCGAAATTTCATTAAAATCGGTCCAGTAGTTTCGGAGATTAGCCCGAACAAACATCGTGACAGGAGATTTATATCTTATATGGAATATTACAGTCTGTTAGGAAATTAAAATGATATATTTACGATGGAGACATTAAAAAATGGGACAGCTAAACCAATTAAAAGGCAAGAAGGTGGAAACAATATGCTTAGAATACTCCTTAAATAGCTCCAAAGAGTAAACAGAAACTACCGGAAAGCTTTTTAGTATTGTCGCTCCAAAGTAATGAAAGAATGTCTGATTTAGTTTTTTCCAAAAATGATATTTCACTAGACTAGAAATTACTATTCTTTAAATTTATTGATTTGATATAATGGTAACTGTTAATAGAAGGTGGTCTCCTGTGGTGTAATGGTCAGCATAACAACCTTCTATACCAAAGTTCGCGGATTCGTAGCCCGTCAGACGGCCTCAGACTTTTTAAAGGATGTAAAAACTCCTAATAATGGATTAAATTAGTCAGGGGGTGAAGTCAATGATTTGATTTTATTGTTCCGACGTTCTTCCCTAGCCCTGAAGATGGCCTACCATCACTAGAATTTTCCTTTCAACTGTTTTTCATTCAAAAGTAAAAACTCCTTAGTTATGTCGTACTCCGGTGACTTAAAATGGCACCTCTGGGCCTGGGAGGTATCAAGTGCTCATTAACACGTACCAATACTAATTATATATGGATAGGGTAAATTAACTGTAGCGTCATTCAATTAGCCAGAGTAACATAAAGTGACATTAAATAAACAAACTTCTAATTGAATGCATTAAGGTGCTAATAACGTAATACCTTCTAGTGCATTTAATTAGTTCGAATTGAGTATTAGTAGACATAATTTATAACGATTACCTTCCTGAGAAGTGTTAAAATAAAGTTGTGGAATTGTAATTTGTTATTTATATAATAACATAATTTGTTGTTTTAGTCATTCTATTCACTTGTTTTATTAGCATAATACAGTGGTATATATCATTGGATAATAATATCTGGCGCAACAACTCGTCACCGAATCTGGGTGATTCGGATTCTTCGCATTCCCCGCCAATCAGCTCTATTCTGCACAGCATCCCTCCAGTTTCTAGCATTAAGAAGGGTGCGTGCATCCTCCGCTACAGCTTCCATCCACCTCACATTTGGTCTCACTACTCTCCGTGTGCCATGGATTCCCTCTGTGAGAATCTTCTTGAGAATACGAGTGTCCTCCATTCGTGCCACATGACCTGCCCATCGTAGTTGGCCAAGTTTAATTGTTCTAACAACATGTGAGGTCTTATAGAGGTCGTACATCTCTCTATTGTATCGCCTTCTCCATATTCCTCCCACTTTTATTGGTCCGAAAATCTTCCTCAGGATTGTCCTCTCGAAGATTAGGATCCTTTTCTCGTCTGCCTTTGTTAGAGCCTAGACCTCTGAGCCATATGTGAGTACTGGTCGAATCAGTGTTTTGTAGATCAGCTGCCCAGAGAGGAACCTGCCAGTTAGTTGCTTACTTAGGTTATAATAGCACCTATTAGCTGAATTAATTCTTCTTCTTATCTCCTGAGACATGACTTAATTTCTGTTCCTAAGTAGACGAAGCTGTCACCGCAATCGAATCGGTACGGATTAACTTCGAAGTGTATACTTGGTCTTCTGTATTAAGCCCAAGTTTCTTGGCTGCCTCTTCCAGTGCTATGAAGTCATCGGCATACCCTAGGAGTTGGACTAGTCTGTTAAACAGGCTTCCATCTACCTGAATTCCGGAATTTCTTATGACCATTATGGAGACAGGGCATCTCCTTGTTTCACACCCGTATCTGTGTGGAATTCTTGTGAAAAATCTGATTCGACTTTTACATTTCTTCGACTTTTACACATCTATTAAATTTTAACAAAGTGAATTAATTATATTGAAACGTGGTTGAGTAATTCATTTTTCATGGGAATCCACCTGTTGTATAGTTCTAATAAAAATAATCAGAATAAATATGAAAAATATAAATAGACAAGATATAAATATAAATAGTCACGACATCAGGGAACACTTCAGAATAAACAACAGAATTATTTTCTTATTAATAAAACTTGAGTTCTTTATTATTTTCACATATTTAATTTTTGTTTATTGATGAGTAAATTTGGGGGATCATAATAATTAATAAGTATATTTTTACATAGATGATTTTGATTTTATGCAGCTGGAAGAAAGTGGTACTTGAAGACCTCTAATGAAGATTAGAGGAGAAAGCCGGTAGCGGACCTAGGCAGCGGAAGGGGAAGAAGACCGACAAGTGCGCCAGGCCTTCCTTGTCCTGTGGAAGAAATCTAAAAGAACAATGAGGCAACAAGAGAAAGGTTTACTAAGAGGTAGGGGAAAGGGAGGAAATGATGTATTTTAGATATTTGGAAAAAATATAAAGATAAATAAAATGTACTACCTCTAGAAATGAAGGAATCCTGATCTTGTGTATTTAATTGATAACATAGTTATTCCATCTGGAATAAATACTAAAAAATATATAAATAAAAAAAAAACTGTAACACTACAACCCATGAAGGGTCTTTGGTTCAGTACGAGGTAGAGACTACTGTTTCTTGGACAACGGTTTTGCAGGTAGATAATTTGTCCTAGATCACGCTCAACCGCCAGTTTTTTCCCTCTATTTTGGTACCGACTTTATAAAGACTGGATCAGCTCAAGGAAGATCCCATAGGACCCATCTCCGACCGCTAACAGATTAAATAAAAGTCTGTCTGCAGCGGATTTGAACTATGTGGCACGGGAATGAGTCAATATGTTCCTTGTAACAAACAAAAATGAAATTTTACTTTTATCCTAAATGAATTGCTACAACGCACAAAAACAAAAAGAAAATAGCATTCCTTTTTAAAAATAATTAAAACTGTTCACTTATACTCTGGAGGCTAGGAATGTTTTCACTAGCAAACGATTGTTTTTGAGGGACAGCGATAATAATCGCTATGAAGAAAAACGCACATTATCATTTGTGATATATTATCAAAAATAGTCAAATAGTTTATAATGATTTGTTATTTTGATTCAATTGATTATCTCGATTTCCGGTACTTGTATTGGTAATTAATTGTATTGGTATTGGGTAAAATACAAACAACAAAGTTAAGGTATTTATCAGCATAAACACCTAATTATGTTGATGAATATGAAAATCATAATTTTTCAAATTAACACCTCACCCATTATCCCGTATACCATTATTAACTGTCATTTAAATATTGAAAAATTTCTACTTATGAATCTATGCATAGTTTATAAATGTATTTTTTTAATCTATAATCTATAATTGGTTTCTCTTTTTCAACAATTTCATTTAATGAGTAACGTAACCATTAGAAAGTTAAATAGAAGTCGTGTAAATTCATTGCATTCCTTTCCTATATCGCATCGTTGATTATTTATCAATCATAAATTGATTAATAAATTAATGTACAAAATCTATTATAGAAGTAATACTGAGAAGTTGATTGATAAATTTTCTTATCTTGCAGATTTATTAAAAATAGATGTATTAAATAATAGTACATTGAACCAGTTGGCCATTCTCGTAATTCTTGCATAATAAAATGATGTTTAGTATTTCCAAAAACTATTCTTTAGCAATTTATATTATATCACTATAGTTTTTATATTAAAATCATGTATGTTGTAAAATATATAAAAAGTTGATATATATATTATGTTCAACGTCCTTTTTTACTATGTTAAGGCATAATATGGAGAAATATTGCGATCTCGAATATTTTAGAATTTTAATTTCCACTGTAAATAAACAGTTTTTTTTCAGACTTCATCAGGAGTTCAACAATTATTTATAAATACTTTGGAATATATGATACACGGATGAATGTCAATAAATAAGTTATGGTTCAAGACGTAGTAAATTAAGACTAATTTACTTAATGATAACTCTCACGCTTAGACTACCAATGAGTCCAGTCAAGTCTAATTAGTCAACTTATAGCACGGCGAGGTGGATATATTGTGAGCTTACCATAAGCTAACTGACCAGAATCTGATTTCAACAGGAGATACGAATTCCAATCAAAACATGAAAAGTAGCATTACATTATGAAAAATCCCAACTAATTTCTATAAATCCATAGCAGTCTTATATCTTAATAAGTCAAAGGGAATTCTTCATGGTGACTTATAAATCCTAACAGTTATAAATCACAATCAAATTACAGACACTTTCACGAAACTGCAGTTGTATTGTATGAGCTCTGCAGATGTATTGTCGATTGTAACGAAAGTTAATATGATCTCGCAATTTTGCGATGTATACACGAAGAAAAATGTTCATTGAACATTACTTTTTAAATAGATTGACTATGTATTCTGTGTAATGATAAACTTCTGTTAGTTACAGAATGTGGTTATAAATGATTAAGTTACACTTTAATCAGTTTTCTGACTAACTCATTTCGCATTCAAACATTACTATCCTTTTTTATTTTTAAAAATCGTAACTGAGTCAATAATATTTCCTGTAGGTGTGCTCCCAGGAATGCTCAAACCGCAAAACCTATCGCATTACTGAGAACTGTACTGCAATTGAGAACTTTTCCACAATCTAAATTAGTCAAACATGCACGAAACGAGATTATATAATTATTCCATTACTTAAAATCAGCAAGATAGGTGAAGGATCATTCATTCCACAATCTACAAATGTAATTTTGTTTATAAAAAATTACATATGATAAGGAAAATAACTGTTGTATGAAATTTTACTTCTTTTTTTAATTATTAATCTTGAGATCCCTATTTAAAAATCAAAACTTTGAGGGAACATAGAATTATATATATATGTATATATATATATATATATATATATATATTTTTTTTTTTTTTAAATCAGTGAACAATGGAAAAGAATACTTTTTTAATTACAAAACCATTCCATCAGACTGGTACACTAAAACATGTCTTTATAAGATATAAAAACATACAATTGTCTCATTAATATCACCTCTACGTTCACTTCTACTTAACATTAAGAAAAGATATATTTATGGTATCTATTGTTTTCTAATTCTATACTTAAGCGGGTGATCTCTATGCTTCAGGGTCCTCCAAGCCATTTTCCTAAATTCTCAAATGAATCATACAATAAGAAATATTAATGAGGCTAATTATTTTTTTTTTTTGCGGCTCTGTCTTCTTTATCTTTTCAGGCAGTTTTGTCGGTTCAAAATTCTTCTTTTTTTTTTTGTCTAATTAAGATAAATAGGTCACCAACATTTCTAACCAGTGATGGTATTTGCAGTTGACTTACGTCATTATAAAAGAAAAGGTATGTCCAGGACCAGGACTCGAACCCGGTAGTAGAGTTCTAGACTAGCGATCTGGGTGACCCGGGTCCGAGTCCTGGTCCTGGACATATCTTTTCTTTTCAAATTAAAATGTTTAAAAATTAATAAAATCAATACTAATAAAATAAAATGAATTATAATAAAATATAATTACGTAAGTCAACAAGATGCAAATTAAATAAATGCTCAAAGAACATTCTTCCCCTCGTATACATCGCAAATTGCGAGAACGCGGGGACGTGGGATCAGTGAAAAGAAAGGATATGGCCATGACCGGGGAGCGAGCTTGATTGAGCCAGGATAGCTCAGTTAGTAGAGTTCCAGTCTAGCGATCTGAGTGACCAGGGTTCGAGTCCCGGTCCTGGACATTTCTTTTCTTTTCAAATTAAAATGATTAAAAATTAATAAAATCAATAACTGATATAATAAAATATTATTATTCGTAAAGCTCCCAAAGTGGAAGACGCTAAGCAAAGATGGTTCAAGTTTAGAGCTTCTTGTTCTTCTTTTTTGCCCACCAGGTTTTCATTCTTTGCGGGAAATTCATCTTTTCTTTCTTCGCTCCATTTTGTTACAGTTCTCGGCGCTATTGTCCCTGACTTAAGCTCCCATTTTTCAACTTTAAGTTTAAAATTGTTTCTTGTTTTCAAGTCTTCATTAGTTCTTTTGGCTAAGTCCAAGTCTTTCTTAATATTTTGGATCCATTCCCCTCCATCAACAAGGGATGCTACGCATTTTACTATTATTTTTGTCTGTGATCGGAAAGCCATATTATGTGGCCATAGAATTTAATACGTCTTTTGCGTCCTTTCTGTCACCTGAAAAAAAAAATATTATTATAATTTTTATGGCATTTCATAATTTCGTCTCTATTTACTTAATAACCAATTCATCTTATATTATTTCCACTAAACTTATTAAATTATATTTTTACAACTTAATGATTTATTAATAAAATAGAGCCAAAACACAAAATGAAACATTAAATTTTATTAGAATGCAAATGGAAAAAAACCACAAGCAGAGCCTTATGTTTCAAATTTTTTTATGTAAAATACAAACACTTATCAGTCGACGTTTCGCCTATTCAGGCATTATCAAGACACAATAAAAAGTAAGTTCAATCACATCTCATAACAGAAGTGCAATACATCCCAACGAATAATCGCTAAAAAAGGCTCATAATCCGGGAACGCACCTCCACCCCAAGACGTTCAAACCAAAACTCTTTCATCAGGAAATGAAGTGGAAAAACGGCTATACCACAAATCAAATCAATAAAATAGAGCCAAAACTCAAAATGAAACATTAAATTTTATTAGAATGCAAATGGAAAAAACCCACAAGCAGAGCCTTATGTTTCAAATTTTTTTATGTAAAATACAAACCCTTATCAGTCGACGTTTCGCCTATTCAGGCATTATCAAGACACAATAAAAAGTAAGTTCAATCACATCTCAAAACAGAAGTGCAATACATCCCAACGAATAATCGCTAAAAAAGGCTCATAATCCGGGAACGCACCTCCACCCCAAGACGTTCAAACCAAAACTCTTTGGTTATTTATTAGGCGAAACGTCGACAGATAAGTGTTTGTATTTTACATAAAAAAATTTGAAACATAAGGCTCTGCTTGTGGTTTTTTTCCATTTGCATTCTAATTAATGATTTATTTATTATTAACAATTTTATAATCTATTTGGTTACGGGTATCATGATCCAGGAACAGACCACATACAAACATGACTAGATATACATAAATAAATACAAGAATGTATGAGGGATAACAGAAGATCAAAAAATGAAGGTATTAGTGGTCTTTAGCATTTGGGACTGACACCCAGATAGGATGAGTTGGATTTGATCTGATGTAGATATATTAAGAGATATCAGGCATATATTAATTTATTTACAACATTGAAGTATAAATGTTATAAAAAAAAAACTAGTTTTAAATTTTAATTAATTTTTAGAGAATGAATGCCGGGGAAATAGAAGTGTTAGTAGCCTTTCTAACTCGAAAACCTTTCTCCATCGTGCAGAGGAGGAACGGGTCTTCCTGACCAACGGGACTGCCACAATGCTTATAACGGGTGTGCTCCTTCTCAAATCGCCGTTGGGCCAAGGTATCCGTTACATATCGCCGCTATAAGCTGTTCATTTGTAATAATATATTATTGTATTCAATTTTAATAACCTACTCCAATCACTTAAACAAATTCTTATCTATTTTCCTTAGAAGATAAATATCTGAGGAAATTATTAAAAGATACGTGCGTTGTGATAATATCGGATTAATAACCGATAAGAACTCCAAATCTTTAACCCGTAATACTAAATAAAGATCTCCTGCAAACTCTCATTTCGCTTCTTTCTAGCCTAATTATAATGCATCCTGACAATTTAATTAAAAATGGTGTTTGCGAAAAGATCTATATATACTGTAGCCATTTTGGACACCATGAACGCGTGTATCGTAAATGAAAGAAAAGTAGAAAGTATGAACATGCAATAATATTTCTTGTATATTCTTCAAATTGAACTATTGTGGTTATTATACAAACCTGTCCTATGGGTTCCACCCCCACCCCCCCTATCTGCTTTCTTCAATCTTTATATGTACATTGACCAGTGCCATAACAACTTAATATTTTTTAATCTTTTTTCTCGATTCCTTTTGGGAATCCTTTGCTTATCTGGCCCAGGAATCCCACTGATTCTGTTAAAGCATTGTCTTTAGTATCTACATCATCGTATATACGACGCAGGGCACATTCCGTTTTCTACGTACTTATCAAATGATTATTGTTATACTGTTGCTCCGGTCTTACTAGAACCCGAGCCTCCTCCACTACAGTCAACCAATATCAACGATCCTGCGCTATTCTCCTCTAATCTTCCACACCCAGCAGCTTTAAGTTCCCTCCACATCGTCCAGCCATCTGATCCGTGGACGTCCTCTTCTACATTTGCTGTCTGGTTTATCATAGAGTATTTTCTTTGGTATCCTGTTCTCTGGTATTCTTTCCACATGCCACATCCATCTTATTCTGGCTCTCTTTATCAATGCCACCATGTCAGGCTATCCATTCAGCTCCATCAGCTCCATACCCCATTATCGGCCACTCCGCCCCAAAGTCTTTTTAATATTTTTCTTTCCCAGAAGTTGACAAAGTTTTGATTTTTAGCTGAAGGGGCTATATCTCGCAGCCACACATGTCACCGCTCTTTCTTTCTTTTTTTATATTTCTATAGTTTATAGTTCTGTGGTATATATTTGTAGTTGCATTTTTTAGGGAGCTCTTTTAGGGATCGATTTAAACTCCAACTCTCTTTGCAGTGTTGCAGTTTAATTAATTGATTGTTAAATTAATAATGGCAGTGATACCAAACCAAAATTAGGAAGCTTAGTATGGTTCTTTTGTTTTCTTAATGAAGGCATTCAAAACAGGGATATTTTTTTTTTAAATAAAGATTATTCAAAGGTTATTTATTGTTTGTTGGTTGTTCATTTAACGTCACTTTATGCTGCTATGGCTAATCGGACGATGCTACAGTGGGAGCTCTAAATTTTGCCTATCCAGGTTTTATTAGGATAGGGATTTTTAACGAGTGTCTGACATCGTACAGGCTCGGGACCCCCGTTTAACGTCCCTTCCGAAGGACGGCGTAACTAAGGATTTTTTACTCCCTTTAAAAAATCCTAGGGCCACCTGCCGGGCTACGAACCCGCGATCTTCGGTTTAGTAGTTTGTTACGCTAACCACTAGACCACAGGTCGCCCCAAGGTTATTTATTTATTTATTAAGGTTATTTATTTATTTACATGAGTAAGCTGGTCGCATTCTCATGCGCTCCTACTTTGATATCCATTTTATTGGCGCCGTGAAGGTCTGATTAACTAGGAGACAAAGCCTTAATAGCAAATATAAAGCGATTAGCCGTAAGTATTATCAAGGTTATTAATAAGGCTTTGCAAGTAGTTAGGACCATCGGAGTGGCATTGGCACGGTGAGATGGCGAGGTGTGGGTACACTGGCTCCAGGACTCAACGGTACTCGGTACATCGGCAATGACTACTGTAATCGGAGGAGAATGTAGGCTAATTACCATCGCCGAGGGGGTGGGGATTAGGAAGAATGTAAAATGGAATCGGAAAGTGCTCCTTGCAACATTGTAACCGTGACCCGGCGGTAAAAAAAAAAAAAAAGCCCGTGGCCTTGTGTTTTGAAAATGTAGGAGACGCAACGGCAACGTACCCTTGGGTCCGCGCGACCTTTGCACACCGCGGTGGTGGTGGGCTCATTTCTGATAGCGCAATGGCCACCGATCGCCGAAATACTGCGCCCTCTCCGGAAGGTCCGTTTCCCAAGGGTAAGATGGATTAATATCCCACCTGGTTCTTTTCCATGATTCGAAAAAGGTCCTGGGGATTGTTTCTTCGGAAAAGGTGAGAAAAGAAAGTAAGTGGTCGCGTGTGAAAGGAGGCCTGACTCCAGGGATTTAGTATTTTCACCTGAGCGTTCTTTGTTTCTTTTCTGTTTACTATGTTGGTATGATATCAAACATGAAGTATGAAAATATGACTAAGAAGGTACACAATGAATTTGAATTTTCCAGAAAATGGCCTGGGTTTTGATTCGTGTTATTAAAACATTAAATTATTACAATGTGCCAGGCACTTGAACAATTAGCAGTAACGATTATAATTTAGATTGATAAAGAACGGAATAAGGAAATTAGAGAAAATTCAAACTCAAAGAAATAATAATATACAAACTGACTTATAAACACTAAAGTATATTCTTATTGAGATTCGTGTTTGGTAAATTTCATTCGTATTGGACTTTTATTCACCACGTCAAAATAAATGCATTTGGAAGCTGGGTTGGAACGCAAGTTCTGATAAATGATAAACGAGACTAATCATAATACATATCGGAGTCACTGTCGTTCCAACTTTCGGGATGTATTTTAGGAATAAATAGAGCTGAATCCACATGTTCAAAGATTGGTATAGTTTTAGTTACCTTGATTCTTTAAAAAAACAAAAAACAATATATGGATCGTTGTGATAATTAATTAATGAATCAGGAGGCTAGTTAAGGTAAGGCCACTAGCGTTACCTATATACAAGGATATGAAACTGACAACTAGTATTTAAGCAATATCTAAAAACAAATTTAGCATCAAATAACTAATATGAAAATCATATTTTATCTTTGGCCATGCTTTAAATCCTGACTTAATTGTTTTCATTTGGATATTAGTTACTTAAACAACGTCATTTATTCAAAGGTAATGTATTCTTTGTCTATGGCGGTTGTACCCAACCCATGAAGGTATGCGGATCAATCAGCCTTAATTGAACCACGTGCCCACTGTGACACACTCGACTTGGATTGAAGGTCTGCTTTGGGGAATTTTTTTGTGAAAATGTACTGGTATTTAAACTTCGGTATTATTTAAGTATTTAAACCAAATGCAAACAATACAATATTTCTAACAATATGTCCACACAAAATACAAAAAAGATGAGGTTACTATCGGGCCCTCCTACGGACCACACACCGAAGGTCTAGTGGAGAAGTAGGTGGCATGAACACCGGCCATTGTGAAAGAAATCAACGCGGTCTATCCTACTACTACCGAAATATTTGGGTACTATAAAATCTAGAAGTTTTTACTTTCAGTTTTCTAAAACTACATCTTTCTTCCGATTTCCTATTTTATTAAAATCAAAATTAGTCCATGCATTTTATATTTTATAATACTTTCTTGTCTGAACCATAGTTTCTTATAAAGTTGCCCAGACAGTAGTTTACAGTAAGAGGGATCTGATGACACCCCAACATAGTTGAAGATGTAACCGATTATAGGAGAGTGCGCCTAGAGAAAGTGAGGGTTTGTTGAAAGAAGACGGGTTCCATCCGACGTATCCTTTAATTTCTCCTTTTCCCTTTCTCAATCCTCAGTTGGATAAGTCGCTTTCTAGGGATCCACACTTTCCCCGGATTTCACATTACCTCTACTCAATTAAAACAGACTCCTCACCGGAGCTGTTTGTACAGTCACGATTCTGTAGCAACGATCCGAAATTAGACCCATAGGTCACCAGCCAAGATGTTTGGCCACAACGAGATGGTTTGTAATACGTACATTTTGCAGCCATTTTTTTTTTAAAGTCCCGATTTACTAAATTCGCTGCAATATTTTTGACCCAAGACAATGAATTTTTGAAGGGCTTTGAAACTGGGTAACGACGACACACGACTGTGGTATTTGCTTTGTAGCTCTGAATTTTCGTGGTCATTGACAGATAAATTAGGTATTAGGCAGTTTTATTGTTCGTTCTTTGCCAAGTTATTATTATTCTGCTTTGTTTAAAATATTCATTATTATTTTATTATTTTAACGATTTCAACTAGGCATGGACTGTTAAACATGAATAGCCACATAAACATGAAAAAGTATCTTTTAGTACCCAACAACATGAATTACAATACAGTACAATCTTTTAGGAACGAATCTTACAAAAAAGGCTTCCAGTAAAATTTGATTTCAATTTGGGTATAATAAAAATATTAGTGAGTTGAAGTTTTAATATCATACATATTTGATTACTAATCCGTCTAAAATTAGTAATTTACCTCCTTATCCTCAGAACATCTATCCTTAACGTAGCTAGTAAGTCAATGTTAGTGTTCTTGAATACTGTCTTCTTTCTTAAAAATAAGATCCTATAGAATGAAAAAAACAAAAAAAATGAAAATTTCTACCAACACATTATTAAAATGTAACATTATAATGTAATAAGAAAGATCTGCAACAGGAGTCCAAGACTAACTTTTGGTCTGCTAAATTTAAAAGAAACGAGCTTAACAAAATAGGGCCAGCCCGCTACATGGATCTACTGAGGAGAACATCTCATCTTTTAAGCGACAACGAAACATTGATTTATAAAAACATCCTGAAACTTAATGGATATACCAAACTGAAATGTGGAGGACATCAAAACTTTAGAGCATCTACTATATCCAATCTTTCTAGCCTGATGTATTCTGTATGACAGCCAAATAATTTATCTTTGATCGTACATTTTAATCAGTTAATTTAGCTAAATTCTTCGATTTTCTGGCAAACCTTATAGTTAGGTATTGAAATTGTAATTATAATTTTATTGTTTTAATTCTTGTTCTCACCTAATTTAAAATTTGGAACTTTTTTTATTTTTATTGTTATTTATTTTAGTATGAGCGCATCCCACCTTTGTACCAAAGGGTTCAGATCGATAAATTAAAATAAAAAATCTTAATAACAATACAAACTAAAAATAAATCATAGTTTCAAGTATTCAATGTATGATATCGAAATTTGTTGATAACTAACTTACTCTTATAGAAGATGACAGAATGCGGCGGTGGATATGTTTTCAATAGAACATAGCCTCAATATGGAGCTATTCAGATGTAAATTGGACGATGAAGAAACCGTGTGTTGACGTATTCAAGGTCCCAGTTCTTTAAATGGGCAGGCAGGAAACAGCTCAATATTTATCATAATATATCTACTGGAGCACGTTCTTTGCCAAGTTATTATTCTACTTTGTTTAAAATATTCATTATTATTTTATTCTAAAAGACTCTATAGCCCGCTATACATCTGGAAGTATAAATACCGTAGTACCGAGATCGGGAAAGTGGTTACGGGAGATGTGTTTCCAGGCCCGTGGTGGGCTTAGTGCTTTGCAAGGGAATAGTTTTCCAACTTAGTAGGACTTTAAGTGTACATAAGTAACTTAATAAACAACTTGGTAAAAGAAAATGGAATACTACTATAATAATAATAACACCGGCCAACAAAAAACATTTGTTTGAAAACTTTTTTAACTTTAATAGTTGATCTTTATAGATTTTTATGTCCTGAATCTAAATCTGGCCTTAGTTTTTTTGTATCACCAATAGTTTTCCAGCAATATGCTTTGCGTATACAGTATAAACCCCTATCTAAACCCCTATACGGTATAAGGGGGAATTAATGAAACACTATGTTACATCATAACCATGGTTTGTGTTTACAGTGGCTACTTAAAACAGTGATATGATGTGCTAATACAGGTTCCCCTTGTCAACTGGAATTGGTCTATACTTTCATTCTCTTTGAAGCTTCTTGTGTAGCTTTTTCTACGATGAGTCGTTTGTCGAACTTCTCGGTGAAGTGACCAAACGTAGTCCCCCATCATGTTGGTGTTCCAGGTGCCCTGGTAGCGTTTTTCCATCACTTTAACGTCCTGGCGAAAACGCTCACCCTGCTCCTCCCTAACATCTCCCAAATTGTCTGGGAAGTAATCAAGATGGCTGTTCAAAAACTGAACTTTCAGGTTCATCAAACATCCTAACTTTTTAATCTTTTCTTTTTTTCTCCTTTTTCGACCATTTTCTTAGATCTTCGACACATACATAACATACCTTATGCGGGGCCCAAGATTTATCCTGATCACCAAGTTTAGTTCCAAAGTATGATAGATAAACCTTTTTGACAAAGTCTGTAATGTTTCTTTTGTGTTTTTTAATCACAAACTCACCACGAACTGTCAGCAGAGTTTTAAAACTGCGATTAGACATTGTACTGAGCACATGTACAGGAAACGTGAAAGTGAGGTTAGGTTGACAGTAAACAAAACGTCAGCTGTTAACAGAAAAAAAAAATCAACCTTTTTTGGCCAGAAAATGTGTTTCAGCAGTGCTACCAACTTCATCCACACCAGTAGACCTAGTTTTTCAGTTATTTATTTTAAATATTAAAGCTGTCCAATTCTTTAAAAATCGCTTAATTTAATAAATTTAACTATAAAATGTGAAGAAATTGTAGGTGATACAGCATTTTTAATATTTGGATTCAGTACCCTAAAAACTATAGGAATAAGGTATTTTCAGTACAAAAGTTTTTTCATCGTTGGCCTGTGTAATAGAACAGTTATAATGTCAACTAAATTAATACATTTACATATTTTTCAACTAAAAGAATACATTCAAAAGGTCAAATAAATAAAATAGCAATCATATAATCGCAAAAAGTAATAAAATGATGTGTATTGATTCATTCATTTACTTATGAATTTATTCTTTAACTCATTCACTCATTCATTCATTCATTTACGGATTAACTCATTCATTTATTTATTAACTCATTCATTTAGCCATTCACTCTTTCACAAAGGCGTTCACTCATTTATTTAGTCATTCACTGCTTTATTCAGACATTCAATCATTAAGTTAGTCATTCACTCATTCATTTAGTAATTCACTCTATTTTACTTATACACTATAAATTAGAAATAAAAAAAGAAAGTCAAAATCAACAAACTTTGAAGATGCGCCAGTTCGGATTTGTAACTACTATATAATAATTTTCAGTTTTTGTAATAATAAAAAAATATATCACCACCATTTCTTAATATATTTTCCTATAATATATACTCAATCTATCTTAATTAAACATAAACGATTTTAGTTGCAGCTATCCTGTTTATTTATCTATTTTTTATCAATATGCCAACTATAGAAAAAACAGTTATTTTTTATTTATTTCGCTTATTAAATTTGGTATCTAAGAATAAATAAAATCAACCATTCGTACTGATTACATAGCACTGTTATCGATACACAAAATATGAATATATTGAAATTGGTTTTGTTACTTTAAGGCCGTTAGCAGTCACGAATTGTGTTATGTTTATCCATAAAGGAGCAGTTGCAAGTGTAACTCGACTATTAAGTATAGCACGTCCTCATTGAGTTAACCTCGCTGATAATTGATTTAACATTCCTCTCCTTCGAGACGAGAGACCTCTACCCGATAACCAGTAGCGGAAGAAGAAGGCCCAGAGGACTGTGCCAAGGACTGACACAGATTGAGAGGATGGAAACGGGTATCTGGGTCGCCGGCCCAATGGGATCACCTTGGCCGGCACAGGGTCACTGCAATATATCCCCATACACTTCTTCTATAACTCTTTATATATGTATGTAACATAAATTAAATGAGGACTCCTATTTATGATGTGACTTAAGCTGTATGAAGGTGCTCATGTCCGAATTACATCTCCTTATAATTCTAGAGTATATTATAACTTAATTAGACTTAGTAAATAAGTCATTTTTGAGGAATGATTTATACTTTGTTATATCACAGTTTTGCCTCGTATATAAAATCCTCAGTCAAAATTAAACTTACGGCTGATCCAAGGAACCCACCATCAAGGTACAGCAGTCTCCCTTACATATTTATAAATCTATAGCCCCGGTAAATAAGTGGTTGACTCAAAATTTCTCCCAAGTGAGTTTTTTGTATTTAAAGAAGCGGGGTTGTTTTAGTTTTGTAGCGATTGGGGAAGTTACTTAGGCTTTGGATTGGTAAGTTATTATTCCAGTTATTGCTTATATTATAATTCCATTTCAAGCCGAAAACTATGAGAATGAGACGATTCCTCTTCCTTCAATACAATTAACTGACTCCGGACAAATTTCGCCACTTATTGATCGGGGCTGCAAATATGTATTGATAATAATTGTTAGGCGATCTCTCTCAATTATAGAAAAAATTTCCTTTGTAAACCATTTGTACGTATATGCCGTGCGGAATGGTTTAACCACAGCATGGATAAGCTACTTAGGGCGGGTTGTTTTTCGGTAAAAGCCACCAAGATCTTTCTTCACACCACTTCGATTCTTTCTTTCGCATCTATTTATTTAGGGAGTATCAAGTAATTGGTATTTGTGAACTGATATATTTAAGTATGAATTAAATGTACAACATTAAACCTAGGGGATAGTTCTGTTTCGTATCATTGAAAACGGACTTCAACGTTGTGAAGACAAAAAAAAAAAAAAGGACAACAGTGAATACGTTTTAAAGAAAATTAATAAGTAGCGACCTCATGACAATGTAATCAACCCGAAGGGACTTGTGTCAAGTTAAAGAACTGAAAATGTTTAAGAAGAAGGAAAAACATATTTTAACCGAGAAAGTGGCTCAGATCCAGACGGAAACACATTTTTCTAATACCTCCAAGATCGCCCTGTAAAAATTTCATCGAAATATTCTACTCCATTCCATAATTTTCGGTTTCCATAATGCTTTATAAATTGAACCAAGTTCAGAAAAGAAATTAACACCTATTCGCAGGAGCTATATGAAAATCTAAAACTGCTCTAGCTTCTGCTGTCTTGGAATGTGAAAGAATAGATACTGCATAAATCTTTTATAAAAAAAGTAATCACCTTAAAGTTTCAACGAGAAAGAAAAAAGGGAAGAGAAAAAAACAGGTGGCAGGAGAGGATGGATGAAATGCCAAAGAGGAGAGAAATCTTAAATCAATAATTGTTAATTCAGTTCACAAGAACTACAACTGGAACTACATTTGTAATATAAAGACAGAAGTGTGCTGTTCAATGATTGTCTGATTCAAGAGTTATTTAACGAAAAGTTATAGCTAGGTCGAATAAATGCTTAGACTTTAAATTACCAGGTTTGAAGTTTCGTTAAATAGTTTTCATATTGATTACAGAATTTTTCTATTCCGGTATAACTATAATTAGTTATAATTATAAAAAATAGTTTATTTTTATTTAGCAAAATAAAAATTCTTTCACTCAAAAAAACATACTTGATGATGGTGATGTTCATTGAATATTTTATACTACAAATGTGTTTCATGAAAAAAAAAAAAGTTTACCATCACCAGTAGGACGAAAAAATGGAATTGAAAGTTTTTTTGAACGATATTTATGAAAATATATTTTTAATTTTAATACTCAGAAAAACTTTCTTACTTACTTCCCGGTTGTTTCGGTGGATTTGGTTTCTATTTCAAAATTTTCTTCTATGCAATCCAACGTTGAGTAATTTAAGCATTTCTCAGGACAATTTTCATGTAACAATAATCTGGACCAGCGACTTTGGTTTGAGAAAAAGTCCGTTACATAACTCTGCCTTATCGATCCTGGAAGTGTACTAATAATTCATTGTATTATAACCGGGAGTTATGCCATTTCTTTTTTGCACAATCTTGTTATGGATTTACTTGTTTCTTCTCGACTGCTACTGTTTCGACTAAATGCTTTATCGAAATCAATAATTAATCCATCATTTTAAACAATGAAATCTACTGTAAAGTTGAAAAATAATTTAAAAATCGTTGTGTAAAAATAATTGTCTCGTCTTGTCTTCTAGTAAAGAAAATGCATCAATATTTCTTCTTGAGACATGCTTTTTTCATTGCATTTACATCAATAAAAAATTATTTTAAAAAAATACGATATTTCTTTATTTAATTATGTACTTATAATTATTTAAATAGGTATATAGGTTATAATAGACCTAGACCTGGATAAAGTTCTAATTATGCAGTATCTTAAGATGAAGGAAAAAAGAATATGGTACGTTTGTGTTACTTATCGATTGTTTTAATCTATAAATCTTATTATAATTAATGTAAGAAATATTCCATTTATTGATCAATTTTAATAGTAATTTACTTTTAGTTTAAATTACGCAATTACGATATGTTTAAAACGCATATGATGACTAGAGATCTTAAAGGCTACATGCAGTTTACAATTATTAGCTAACAGTAATAATATAATTTTCATTATAATAATATAATTAAACATATATATAAAAAAGTATAGTTTTAAATGTTGGAATAAAAATTGAATTGGAGTCATAAATTTTAAAACAGCGGAAAAAAAGAAACAAAATATTGACGAGCTCTTGCGCAAAGACCAAGTCAACGACCTCAACTCTTCCCGATATTTTATTTCCTACATTTCAACAAGAATTGAGAGCACAAAGCAACACTAAAGTGCATATTTTTTAAAAATATATTAAAATCAATTAAGCCTATGAAAACTTGAAATTTTTTTTATCAATCAGCATATAATTAGCAAGCTAGTCACTATAGCACCATGCTATATCAATAACAAAACTCTGTATACTGACCTAAAAATAGCAACTTCAACAATACGCTGACGAACACATATGAAAATACAACAAACTGTTTCAAGTAAAACTACACGGAACCCAAACCCATTGATAGAACAAATGGCCACGACTATCATGCCTGAGAACTCTAGAAGGAGACTAAAAAGAACGTGGATGAGAGATCTATTATCATAGGAAATTAAATCAAGCCACCGGAGAGGTACCACTGGGCACTGTCCTTCTTCATGCATCTCATGTTATTTTGTTTTATTTTACTGTCAGCCAACCTGCTCAATCTCCTTGTCAACTGTTTGTATTTGATAGGTGTGGATACAAGTATAAAGAAGAAAAAAATTAGTAAGCGATTAGCAACTGATCTATATTGAAGACCGTTAACGCATTAATAAAAGATCTTTTATTAAATACTGCCTAATATAAGATATAAATAAAAATGTAGGTACTGGTTCACCGCGCTGCGTTTCAGCAAACAATAACTTCTTGGGAAGAACTTCCGTAAAGGGAAGTTATGGAAAAGTAAACTGGTCTATGACATCATGGAGAGAACATTTTGGTGGTCTTAACTCCATCAAGTGGTGAGTCATCCGGAATAATGCCTCGCTGCTAAAGAGGATGTAGCAGTCCCTTGGTATGCTGCTCTCTACATAGTGAGTAATGCAAGCATATTTAAATGGTGTTTTATATTAATAAATTAATTTATTAATTGTGATTTCTATTCAGGCAGTTAGTGATATGAATGCTTGAAAGCGGTAAATGAAAATGTCTTGCTTATTATAGTAACTACTTATAAGCATTTACAGAAAAAATTGATTCAATAAGTTGGTGATATAATATAAATTTAAATTTATTTTAATTTCCTTACAGCTTTTTTCTTTTCCCACAATAAACTTGTCTACACTGTATATTTAGGTATTCTCTATGTTCATATCAGATATTCATAAAACAAGAAGGATATTGAGCTCAGTACATTGTAAAGACTGTACTAAATCCAAGCTAACGAATGTGCAAGGTGATCTGACCGAGATCACGCTAAACCGCTAGGTTTGTCTTCCAATTACAGGCAATAGAGGAGAGTTGAGCCGAGAGAGCTCTCTAGAACCCACTGTTTGTATCACTGATTACAAACCGATCTAATTGGTACACCTAATTGTGAAAGATATAGTCCAAACCAGATTCATCACTATTTCATAGATTAGCGAATCTTGGTTGTGTAGATACCAAAAATAGTAGTTTTCTTAAAAAATAGTAACATGTAATTGATGTGAATTGTTGTGATTGTAAGTTCTAAGAATCAGTTGTCATGGTTTTATAATCATGGTTCTTTAGTTCAATTATGGAATACATTTATAATACCATATTTAACGTATAAATTGTAAACCATATTTACGACATAATAACACAATAAATGTTGTGCGAGCGTTTATACATTGTTATCCGCCTTGTGATTCCATGCTAGTTATCCACATTATTTCATTGTTCCACGCCATGTTTCGATCTTGTACAACGAAGCCGGCCAATCGAAGGTCTTCTGGTGACTCCATTGAGCAATAAGTTAATGTGTTCACGTCCCTATCTATGATCGACCTTAATTCCCTGAGAGTATTGCTATGCGGCGACCTGCATAAATTTTAAATTGAACTCTTGTTTTATCCTTGAGTTAGCGAGAGCAATATTGAATACCTCTCCACTTTAAAGTACAACAGGTAATAACCATGAGTAGGATCGCATGTCGTTTCGGTTATTTCTAACATAATTGCGGCTAAATTACTACTTGCTAGAATGTGTGGCCAAATTTCAAATTTAAAACATTAGATTTTTCAACTTGATGAAACCTTAGTACTATTACTCAAATATCATAGTGATAAAATAAAATTGATATTTATTTAATTTAAACTAAATAATCACGCATTGATTTAACTAATGAATTTGCAGTTAACTGTTTACTATCCATTCCATTTCTTAAGTTATAAAAATCTATCCATGCACTTATACCGTAGTCTTTTCCTAAAGATATTGATAAAACGAATTAGGAAGTACTACAGTTGTGAATGTAATATGATGTTTAATAAGCAGATGGAAAGAAAATAAAAAGACTAAGGATGTCAGGTATTTTATATATATAAAGATATACGGATATTGATATTCAGTATGGATGTTGATGGTAGCAAAAGGGATTTTCAATAGAAACAAAATTTAAAGGACCATTAATTTGCCCCTATAATAGCTTAGTGAAGTCCCAAGGGCGGTTTTAATCACTGCAGCAAAAATATAAAACAAATAATATAGGTTTAATTAGTTTTAATTGATTATTTATCTACAACTATTCTCTATATTCAATAACAGATAGTCTTAAATCGTCAATTGATAAACTTTGGCAAGGGGCAGATTCTACACTTCCACAAGACTCAACGGCTGTGAGGGCTTAACACGTCTAAACGACGGGCACGATCGCGCATCAATTCTAAGAACTTATATTATTAACATTTGACCAATTTCAATAAAAATAAATCATTATTCTGCCATTTAAAAATTAAATTACTTCCCAAGCTACATCGCCCATGAGATTACGGTAATATTCAAAATTTACTTAAATCATTTGTTTGAGGTAAATATATTTGTAACATCAGAATAACTGTTATCCGATAAAAAATAAATAAACTTCTGATTAATTCTTTAAGTCAAGATTATAAACTTTTGAGTTTTTAAGAGATATTAATAATGAAAGCAAGCGAAACAACGTTTGGCTTGTTGCAACTGTACGTTGTTTCTATTCATCACTAGTTTTAATATTCTCTAGTTCAGGAAACTTTCCTAGATCTTTTCTTCCGAATGAAATTATTTTTTGCCTTACATTTTGGGTTTTTTAAAGGAACATTTAAAGGAACATTTTTTAAAAATGGGTTATTATTGAGAAATTGGAATAAATGAGAAAATCAACATTGCATTGTGCATGAAAAATCGATGTTTCTTCCATTTTTTCTATTATATGATTAAGCATCTTTCGAAATCTATTTCGTATTGTATCTGTTTGTAATGACAGAGAAAATGAACTCCATGCGAATGCGGTCATGCATAAAAATAACATCTATAGTAGACTTCTTTCACTGTTGTTATCCTAATTTTAATATCGATATCAAACTGTACAAATATTATTCTCAAAGCAAAAAAATCGCTCAGGATTCAAGTTAGAGAAACCAAAGATAACTCGTACAGAAACAGAGCAAATCATAAAGTTCATTAAATCAACTAAATATCAAAGCCGTTTAAAATATTGTTTGTATGAAGCTGGTTAAATTATTGATATAAAATAAAAACCATGGTACTCCAAAGAATAAATATATTAGTGGATTTATTGGGGTTAGGAGTAAAAAAAAAAAATAACTCGAAAAAATAGACAAAAAATATATGAAATTAGATATGTATGTCTTACGGTTTTCCGAAAATTTCCTGTATTCAAACAAATTCATATAACAAATTTTTTATTATATTATAAATAAAAATTATAATTAATATCAATATTTCTTTCTTTCTCATACCTGTATATGAAGTATATTGTAAGGTAAAGAATCAAAATCGTAAAACATTTCGACCCCAGGTTTTCATCGGAGATTCATGTCTAAGGCCTAGTGAGCTCAAATTATCAAATAAAAAAATGGACATATATATATATATGTCTGTAATTGTATTTATGTATTTATGTATAAGTCTAGCTCAGAAACAAAATGTCGTACTAAATCGATACTGCCAATTTGAGGTAGGTATATATCGATGATGTATCATTTTCTTCATAAGATGTGACAATTTTTGTTTTTCTTCAAAATGACTCAAACTATTTAGATGGAACTCGTTATATCAGTATGCATATTATAAACTTTTAATATCAGCTAGAAATTAAAAGGAAATAGCTTAGGAATTTTCATTTTCTTATCAAAAAGGAAGCCTAATGCACCTCAAATAGCCAACTTAGGTATCCCGGCAATACAAACCATACAATAAAAATTAATTGAAAGTTTTGAGAGTACATCCCACTTTAGTAGTTCAATGGACTACAAAAATATTACATCGCTCTTACACAGTTCGATCAGATGATGGAAGTGGCGTTTGTGGTTTCATCACTATTGTTTAATCAGTGTGGCTGTTTATTTTATTACAAGGCGAGTAAATTCTTTCATGATAAAAAAAAAGTGTTCAAATTGTTTTTCAAAATTAATCTGGAGCTACGTCAGTTGTAATCACAGTTTTTTCTATCATAACTGATACTTCATTACCAAAGTATTCAAAACCACGACTTCGACTAGATTAAACATGCTTGAGACTATTCCTTCAATTTACATTTTCCTACAGTAGAGCACCCAGGATGGTTGATAGCAGAACTACTTGGAATGCCTGACATTCCAGACGCCTTTGTAGAAGCCAAGAGTTATCCAGGTTTAATTAGCAACCTACGGTGGAATTTACTCTTAGCTCAAATATTTAACTCTTGTAACATTCTTATTTGCCTTTTTTACATTTTCCAGCAATATTTTTCTTTTACTGTCCATTTACCTTTCTCTCACCTCGTTCTATTAACTCATTTAAGTAAATCTCTCAATAACAAATGACTATGTATATTTAGTTTTCAGTCGACTGTTTGTAAATTTAATATTGAGTAATAGCCTTACGTGCATTGCAAATATAATTTGCATTGAATAGGTTGAGCAATTATAATTACATGTTGTACCTTTCGTCCGAATTGTTTGAAATATTAATATATCCCTTTTTTAATTTTTAAAATTAATAGTTAAACAATAAGGTTTATTGACTTTTGGCTTACGTGGATGTAGATAACAGGGAAGACAGAAATGTTTGTAGAACAGGAACAGAACAATTGAAGGCTCTTGTAGGTACAGCGTGGAACCGCAATAGACCCACTACCTTTAGGTATTATCAATAGTTTTCATTTTAAAGTCATTTTCACTATTCTGCCGGTATTAGGTAAGAAAAGCATTGTGGTAGGGGTAAATTTTGTCTTTTCAGTTTTCAATGAATCGTTGCAAAGCGTTTGTACCGATTTGAAAGCTTCTTATTTTCTTTTCCCTCTGAAACGTCCTGCCAAAATCTATTTATTACTTAATTAATTACTAAGCAGAAATTGTCTACGATTGAATAAATGAACAAGTTAGTCCAGTGAGACGATTAATCAAAATGTGGGTAAAACTGGTCAAAAGTTGGAAACATACTCCCAGACTATTATTAACTTGTTCCCAGACCTAATCACAGAACTGTATTGTTTATTTCAGATCTGTGGTAGATTTATTACTTATTTTAATAATAATTATCATTTATTATAGTTCATGGAGAATGAACGCATCTTGATGATTCTTAGAATTACCACACGAAAATACAGGTTTCGTATAAAACTTCGGGTAATCCATCTAATACTTGAGATAATAAAATTCGTTTAGATAGATTGCGTATCAAATTAGTTTCTGAAGAACGCTTTATGTCTGAAATACTTATATTAATTTCTACTTTGTAGATTGGCTAGAAAACTTGATTTTTATTAAATTTAAATCTAGAGTGCTGGAGTCAGTTCGATTAGTATTCAGTGTCAGTAGAGGTACAATCAGTTTTATCGTTCGAGCTCAACAGTTGTTTTTCTGAACACGCCGTATTGTTGGTGTAGGACAGTCATATAGCTGGCCCAATCTGGTGTATACAAGGAAGTAATAATGCTTTTATAAATGATTAAATGGAATTCCCGCATTGATAAATAAATGACTCAATTAATAAAGTAATAGGCGTTAATTCATTAATGTCTATAGCATTTGTTTGAATATAAACATTAAAAAATGCCTATATAAATGAATAAATATTTTAACCTGAGGGTTACTTTTTAAGATAAAGAAATATTAATTATATTTTACCCAAGGCAATGACAATACTCCTCTATTGATTTATTTAGTATTTTGTTCCTTCGAGTAATAAACAAACGCGCTGAATCATATCCCGCTGAAGCGTGCGGTAGTTATTCATGACGATTTCAGAGAATAAGATGTAGTCACACATACTGACAGTATTCCCGCAATAGTATGAGTTATAACGGTTGAGTTAAAAAAAAAATTAAAGACGATGTATTTAAATTAAATATATACCTGACAATTTCATGCCGTGTTATATAACATTTACCTACAGATATCTCTTTGCTCCCAACATGATGCGCAAAACAGATGAATGAATAAGAGGCGTCGCTAATAAAGGATACGAAATAGGATCGATTTAATCGTGGAATTAATTACCGTACTTTAGAAATATATTCTAAAACCGTTCTTTAGTTCTAATTATTTTAAACGAGGATATAATAATTATTCAGTGACTTTTTAAAAAGTATTCTAAACGATCAGTAAGTGGATTTATACTGTGCTTTCGGGTCTTCATTGAATATGTTATTTTGGTCGTCTACGAGATAACAAGGGATGATAAATCAGAACACAGATCACTTTTTTGTGATGCCCTAAGTAATCTCATCAACGGACTTATGTCTTACAGTCTGTGGAGGAATTGCGTTTAAGTAAGTATTATATTCAGTATGGAAGGTCATATAACTTATGTATACAATTTCATAATAATTGCTTATATACATTTATTGCAATAGTTCCTCAAGCTTCAGCGATAAATATATTTAAGAACATGTATCTAGGATATAATATATATATATATCGATTATATATATATATATATATATATATATATCGATTATATCTATATATATATATATATATATATATATATATATATCTATTATATCTATGTATTATATAGATATAATATATACATATATATATATATATATATATATATATATATATATATATATCCAATAAATTATATGTAATATATTATAAAATACATAATATATTATCTGACCCGAAAGACGTTGTCCGGTGCAAGCATTTAAATCTGAAGATTGTATTTTTTTTTAAATGATTGTGATCATTTGGACCGTTTCGATGAAAATATATGTAAAAAAAATCATTAAAATATCTGACGTGATAGCACATGATATTTTACAATTGTACATGACCTATTAATTGCATACATTGTCGCTACTGTACTAAAGAAACAAATGTAAATAATGAATACAGCTAAAGGATACAAAAAAAGTAAAACTCATTTTACTTTTAATTAGCTAAATAAAAATATATTATATTATGTTTAATACATAATATATATTTTCTGCTAGTTTTCAATATTTCATATTAAAATATAAATTTGCGCAATATCAAATATGCAATTTTCAATTTCATTTACTATTGTCTAATTTGATTTATCAACGCATACAAAATATTTACTTATATAATATACGTTTCGAAGAAAGTAAGATAGGGTTTGTAAATCTCTTTGTTTGCAATGCTAAATCATTATTATAATGATGTAATAATTATTCAGAAACTAATACGGTGAAGGAATGATGGTACAATCAGGAGAAGTTGTTTCGTTCCCACGTTCCGTAGCCTATCTTCCATTTTAGCAACAGCAACCGAATTAAACCAACGTATTTTCAGATAGTATTTTTATTGCTACCACTTACATTCCAGAATCTTCCTCCTAAAACATCGCTTTGAAGTTCTTAAAACTAATTTATATTTTTTATAATAAAAAACTCAAAATGGCCTTTTGGTTTTTGAAATATCTTAATTAGTTTTACTTTAGTAAATCTCATTACCACTCCTGAACTGCTATAAAAGTATAGAATAAAATATGATTGAAAATCAATATTTGTATCAAATTTATCAAGGATTATTATATTGAAATTATATTTGCAGTGATTTCTGATATTTAGTTTGGGTCAATGAAATTTCTATTAAAAATTACTTGAAACTCAAATTTCAAAAAAGTTTGTAAAATCCAGGACCATTCTTGTTTGGAATTTTCCTTTACTACACTGGGTGGATTTGTGGCTCATTTGCAGTTATAAATCGCATTTAAAGATCATTCATTAATTTTTCTCCATCACTTATGTTTGTTTCAGATTTTTCGTGAAGGGTACACCAGGTTACTTTTTTTAGAACCCTTTTTCGATTAATTTTTTTATTTGTATAATCAATCATTTATTACTTCCTATTATTTTTGTTTTCGTTGTAAAACTTTAAATTATTTTCTTGAAACTGTATGTTAGTACGTTATGTCGATCTGAGATCCAAAATTATAAAATATATTATTGAATCTCAACATGGGTTAAATCCTGTTTAATTGTAAAATTTATAATAAATAATTGGCTACAAGAGGAGGCCCACCTGATACATGATTCAATAAGAATGGAAGAGGCTGATTGGGTAACTCAACGACTGCGCCGTAGTGACGCTCAATAGCTAACAGATCGCTCCTCTCAAATGGACTTATTTAGACAGCAGTGAAAAAAAATAACAAACACAAAACAATAAGATAGATACGGTACTAGCATATTGTTGATTTAAAAAAAAAAATAACCGTAATTGTCAGGAATAATTGTAGCAAAATACCAATTATGAAAAGAGCAAGGACCGTACACTATCGATGTTTTAAAATTTTAAAACAAAATAAAATTTTACTGTACCTTTTAAAATCAATCTAGGGTTTTTTCATTGAAAAACAGAAAATCTGAAGTTCAAGATTTAAATAATGCATCTATAATTATAATATATATAAACAGACGTAATTTATATTTGAATACAAACAGTATTACCGACAATGTATATATATAAGTATATAATTTATAATTTTTTAGCCACAAAAATTCATATCCACATGGTGGCTTGGTACCTTAATTTTTCACCCAGTGCCCTTACAGGAGGATTTTAATTATGGATTTTAAAGTGCTAATATGAGGGAATGAGCGTATGAAGAAGGTAAATGTAGGAGGCAGTGAAATTTTTATGGTTTTTATTATTTTTTAATTACTATAATTAATATAAATGCATTTGTGACGTATTCATTTCACAATTGTTATTTTTTGAAAGTATTCTTTGAGGAAATATATATTTAATTTTTTTCGATTTCGTAAAAAAAAATTTAAATTAATAGTATAATAGAAATTAAAAACCAAATATTAGTCAATTGGCATATAATATTTGAGAAACATTATACAATTAGTAACAATACTCTTATGTATAAAAAAATGGAAAATCACAATCGACTACACCTTTTGTGCCATTCAGCCTGGAGGAGCCTCCAGCCACTTCGTCCACACATCTCGCTCTATCCCCAGTTCCTTCAGCTGAACCAGGGTCTTCCCTCTTTTCTGACGCTTTTCTTGGATGTGCTCCATCTATATTCTTCTACCCCCTACTCTCCTGCCAGTTGGTCTCACTTCCATAAACTAAGTTGGTAATCTTCTCTCCTTCTGCATATGTGTCCATTATATCGAAGGTAGTGGCATTTTAAGGCGATTTTCAGTTATGTTGCCTTGATTACTTCTATTATTCTCCCATTTATTATTGTGTATCCCCTGGCACACGTGAATCATCTTGTTAGAAATCAATCGTCGAAGTTGTCTGCGGAAATCCTATAATCGCCAATTGATTTGATTTCATGTCCGGTAATTGAAACGTTTTACACAGTATAAACAGTATTTTAATCAAGCTCAAAACTGCTCCAAACAATATCTTAGACCAAAGAGATGTTAATTATTGATACATTCTGTCTATCCCTCCAGAACCTGGAGTGGTAGAAAACTCTACTTCCTCTGCGCTGCCCTTTTTCCCAAATAAATTATCTCACAACAAGGGAGGAATGAAATCATGTTTTTCACAGGCTATAATAGACCACTGACAGTGAAGTCACCATCTGCTCTCTATAGAAATGTTGAGTCAGATACACTATTGAACAATAATATATTTGGTCCTTACACAGAGTCCCATTGTTGAGGGGAAAACTGCTTATTTATATTTCGAAATAACTGTTGTTGAATATTCGCGACCGCACCCACTGCTTTATAAAGTAGGTACAAATTTTAAAAATAAAGAAAGAGAATACGACCCTGATATTAACCAACATTGTAATATTGAGCCGTTTGAATGGACATTGTTCCACGCCCACCAGCTCTCATAAGACCGTATGTGCCTAGGGAGAAGGGAAAAAAGATTAAATAATAAAATGCGGATGGTAAGGCCTCTGGGTTCAGACGGACCCCGCCCAGGCCGGTGTGTGCAACACTAGGAAGAGATAGAACCTTACCAGAGGTACCGACTGCCTGGCCTTGCAACCCAGAGCAAGGACGTATTGTAATCTCCACACGACATTTCATAACGTGGACGTTTCGATAGCCTCCAGAGGAAATTGTTACAGTTACGTAACATCTCCAGGAGCCACCCACGTACCGTTAGCTCTGGGGGAGGTCCTGCCGCGCCTTGCTAGATCACTCGATCTTCCGCACATCACATCTCATCAGCATCGAGTCGCAGGAAATGGATGATCCGATTTTTTCAGGAAATGCTTACTACTACTTACTGATTCAACTATACTCAGCGGTTTGTGAATTATTTTTTTCCCTGGAATATCCACGAATAGGTGACCTCACATACAAACGCTGTTTCAACATTGTTTAATTCCTCTACTAAATACTCAATAACTCTTCTAACAATAGCAGGAGAATCTGGAGAAATCTTGAAAATAAAAATCTTTTACTGATTATTATGGAGACCATCCAAACAAGAGAGGGAGAATAAGAATTTTTTTTAAACAATTTTCCATAGCAATAATTAGAACAAAAATATTAAAATCAAATTGCACACGTTGTAATAAAATCAGTAGAAGTCCTAACATTTCAAACGATAAACTATTCCACATTTACAAGGATGGTATAAACATCTACAATGGAATTAAATATAAATTAATATTAAACACATGTACTAAAAGAAACTAAAATAACCTGGATTTTTTAATTAAAAATAAAATAATTGGCGTTTCAGGCTACATCAACATTTACTTGACAAACGCTCAAACCTTCCAATTAATTACAAAAGACTCATATACATGACAATCATTTGACCCATCTGGACTGATGGAGAAGCTTTGTAAAATCCTCAATGCTCCTTACTTTGTTTGGACCAAAGTAATCCATAATGACCTTAATGTCCATTTGTTGCTGATTTGATATGGTCGAAACGTTTCCATATAATAAAGTTGTATTGCACAAATGACTGGAAATAGGTTTTCATTTAGTGAAGGAATTATTAGCGATTTGGCCTAAATCCGATATCAATCCTTACATGATAAACTTTATTCCCACTCAAGCTCACTAGTTTCAAACCTACCCGCCTCTTCAATTCCTGATAATCCTCCGAGGCATCTTAAGAAGATGGCCTCATGACCGTCTAAGTTGAACTTGTTATTTGAGTACTACCACTATCTAGTTTCTCTACTTGTCTTCATTCATGTCAGTATGTAACACTCCTACCATTTACTTGTTGTATTGCTATAAATGCAGTTGTAAATTTCAAAGAATAAATTATTAAAAAAACAAAGAATAATGTCATTGACTATGATGACACTGCTGCTCATATACCGCTCCTTAAAAAGAATAATATTGTAACTCAAAAAACCCAATTTCTCAATAGATGTATTTGAAAGTTTTCTAAATTAAACCAGATGAGTTTCAAACAAACAAACATTGTTTATCCATACCATTGCTTTTGGAATGATGGTATAAAATGATAATAAAATTTATTTTTATAATAACTTAATTCATTATTATTACATTATTCTCATAAAACTTCAGGTTCATGCATAATATATCTCAAAATACGACTTTATTAAAAAATAAAAACGTCTTCATATTATCTGATGGAAATGGAATGCCAGATATATTGTTTTGAATTGAAATGCTTCAGTCAATATTATTGCTACAATACGCTTAACTCAAAAATGCTAATTTAGTGTAATGTCGTTCTTTTAACGGAGCAATATGTGCAAATTAATCTATGCAAATTAACCTTCTTTCGTAGTGTTCCCCTCAACGATGGATTCCTTTAGCTTAATCGAACTACAAATACATTCGATATACATTACATAACAGGAGCCTAATGGTATAAGGGAATTTAAAAAAAACAAACTCCAATACCGTAACATTATACTGAAATGGCTAACGTTACGGAATAACTCTTTGGAAGTCCTGTATCTGTTTGAGGGTTAGTTACACTTACAGTTATTTTATTTTTTCTGATATTTTATTTAAAGGTCACAACATATGTAATTGATACATTTTTTTATTTATATATATAATTACAGTGTTTGATTTATTCTTTAATACATAAACGGTACATAAATAAGTTCTAGTAATCAAGCCAAATTTTCGTTACTCGGATTAACAAAGTATCTATATGCTTATAACTACATGTGATCAGCTTTGAAAAATATTACTTTTGTTCAGAATTGTGACCCAATTTTTCACAAGAAAAAAGACACTAAAAGGTATTTAAACAATTAAGAATCTATAATGATTTTCTATTTACTAGAATGATTGCTTAAATAAATAATAGTTCAATATATTATTCACTGCCATAAGATTCCTTTTTCCTGTCGCCTGTACTCTACACGTGCTTTCTTGTGTAACCAACACCATCATCTCAAACTGGTGGATATTCCAATTACAAATCTCATTTTACTGGAAAATTAAGGTGTTCCTATAAAGTAATAAACACGTGATGTTCAGAAATCTTTTAAGCGAGGACCCTCAATCAAAATTGATAATTAAAAAAAAATCAGAGGTTTCAGATCAATGAATATATATAATATGATTGATGATAATGAATGAATTTTTGTTAGTTCTTTTGTTCATTTGGCCCCAAAACATCTTTGGTCGTTAGAGTCCTAGTCATAAAGCATTTTAACTACACTTAGTTAATAGAGCACTCTATACAAATTAAAAACTGTGAATTAAAAAAAAATGCCTTCCTAAAAAAGTCAAGACCTTCCACTTCTTCTTTCGTGGCTCTACCTCCCATCAATTGGATATGGCGTCATCCGTTTCCGCCTGTCCTCCCTGTTCAGAGCTAAGTAAGATTTAAATGTTATTGATGTACAATAAAAAGTAATAAAAATAATAATGCTTAGCGAAACCGGACCCGATACCACCAACCTTTGGTAACAAATCGTCTACAGGCCACTATTCCTACCCAAATCCGCTAGATCACTCTTAACAAAATCCTCCCTCCTAAGCCTCGGTCTTAGGGATATGCATTTACCAGCCGACGCAACGCTTATTACTAATAACAATTTAAAATGGCAATCATTTTCATTGTTACTATAGACCCTAAGTACTAAAACTTCTCGACACGTTCAAACTTATTCTTCCTACAATAATATCGGCCAAATCTTCCCTTTTTCTGATATTAACCATATAATTAGTCAGAATTTAATTCCAGCCATAACAATAAAAAGCAATAAATAAAAAATATTTACCTTTCCAAGAAAGAAGAAATATAAATATAATAAATCACATTATTTAATCTGGAATGAATTTTTCAACAAATTTAATTTGGCAAGAAAGGATATTACATTGTCAGTTCTACTGCTAACCATGAGTTGATAACATCTAAGCAAAAGCTATAAAAAAGTTATTCCATTTCATTAAGTCTGATTGTAGAACGGAAATTCAGATATGCAGTACCGTAAGGATGTTTCAATTTCGGAATTGGGGATAATATATATATTTTATTAAAAATATTTTACTTTTTATTGTTATAATATATATAAAGTGTCCCCCCTTCCCCCGTGGATCCACCACTGTTGGTAAAAAGATCAGGAAGGGCTGCTATAGGTCGCTGAACTGTTTCATCCAGAGTAGAAAGGCCCGCAATCTATTCCGTAGTTCCGGGAAATACAAACGTGTAATGCACGATTTGTATGCCCATGAGATTTTTTTGAAAAGCATTAAAACCATACAGGCTTTCTGGGTAATAGATTACGCATTTATCTGATAAATTAGCGTTCCGATCTTTAAAAAATTGAGGAGGCATCAATACAAATTTTCAAAAATAAACCAATTATTATTATAATGCAATTGAAAAAAAAATATCAAGCCTTACAACTCTAAATAATGACATACCAACCAAAATTCACATAATTGAAAAACAAATTTAGCTCACGAACAGTTCAAAAAGACGTATGAATAAAAGAAAGAAACACCACGCCAAGTCTTGGTGATAGCTGGTGAGGTGTACTATATGTAATATTCACTAACGTGAATTTTCGGCAAATGTCTTGGTGATCGGTTTGATGCGAAAGGTTGCCAGGTTAGTTAGTGACGCAGTATTTTTATTTAGTTCTTTCGACTAGTTTTTGGGAGACTTTAGACGAATATTTTCTATTTATTATATCCATGAATTAGAATCGAATAGACATCCCTTATTGTTGTCATTCTTAATCAAGGCATTTGTATACTACTTGAGTAAGTTCTAACGCAAACTTCAGATTTTATAGTTAATGGCGGAAGTGTAGTTCAAATTAATGGATCTTCAAACCTAATCAAACTTCTCCTACTAAAAATACAATCGTATGTGATTGAAAAAACGCACAAATAAGAGAACTTATTTTATCGACAGTTGACGTTTGGGTCAATAACTTAGGGCTTCGTCAGGGCTAAGATGAACAAGAAAAGAGCAGTGATAAGTGGCAATCGATGTATAAAATTAGATAATGGCAATCAATAAAAGACTAATGAAATATAATATATAAACGTTCTTATCCACTACTATCGTAATTATCTTGATAATTTCATTATTAACACTAGTCTTAGTCTTATAATTATCGTGATATCCATTTAATACTCTTCATACCACCAGTTATGATAATCATGTGTATCCATACAAAAAATTCCGACTACCATTGGCTCCTGTCAATGATAATTAGAAAATACTAGCATATTTCGTAGCAGTTTGAAATTCAATCAATTTCAATTACTTTAATTAATTATTTTACTTAAAAATACTAAAATTATATAAATTTTATATATTTTTATCATTAAACACCTTATCCCTTTATAGGAGTCTATGATGATAATTATTATTTTTCGTGTTTTTGTTTTAAATCTTCCTTAATCTATTGACGCATTGTTTTAAGTAATGTACTTTTTTGGTTTTATCGCAGAATAATACATTTCTTTGTTGCTGTCACTGGCACTGTCATTATTGTAGTTACCAATGTCGTTATCTATTTATTTTATCCCAGATGATAGCAAAATAATCATACCGAAATGTTGGCCTTTCTTCACCCCGAACCAAGCTACTAATACTTATTGCTAAGATATAACTATAATCATCATAGCAAATTGCCTTCATATTTATAATCGAAAATTGCCATCGTTGAATAATCTAATTAACTATATCATTATACATCAGGCAGTAGTTGCACTTAATTACAGTTCCCAGAAAAACTTCTGATTCACAAATAATAACAATTCTTTCGATAACGATTCTCGAGAAACCACCCGAGCGTTTACTTACACTTAGTTCTTAGAGAATGAAGTCCGGAGAAAAATTGAGCAAATCTTAATTCCGTTTTTAAATATCTAGCTGCTACAAAGTTCACCCAATGGACACATTATTGCCAGGCTTATGGAGATATTATCCCGGTTTAGACACCTCACTACGATTAATTTAACAAGCATTCATGTTCGTGAATAGCAAATGGAGAGAAGGAGAATAAAAAAAAGATCCGCCATTAATTTGCAATAAATTAACAATAGAAAATGCACTAAAAAGTTACTTGGTAAGTAGTGATTTTTATACTGAATGGACTATATTTATATGAAAATTTAGATAGAAATAAATAGAAAACTTTTCATCAAAATTCTAAAAAAAAAAAAATGTGCCACAGTATTAACAAAAAAAGGCTTTCGGATATTGCGCAGCCGCTGTAGTACACATACATCACAGACCGAAACCCAACAAAGCAACTAGTACAAAAAGCAACAAAACAGTTTCACAAGTTCAAGAAATTATCATGGCACTGACACAGCGATATGAAAGAGAAGATTGAAAAAGGATCAAGTTATAAATATATTTTTTTAATTGAATATATTCAGTTTTCAGTTATATGATTAACGAAATCGAAGTGAAATTTGGAATTTTCTATATTAATCAAAATAAATGTGTAATACCTGTAATTATTAAGCTAATTAAACAAAGCGTCATAAAAGTCATTCAAAAGAGTTTTTGATCCGACAAACAGGCTGGTTCTATTGCCAGACATGTTACTCATCATTTCCCAGATCAGAAGGCAACGTGACTTAATATGAAAACAACTATTGCAAAATGCCTGATAAGAAAGTAGGTCTCCTCATGTTTGTCACCATTAGCTTCAATAACACTCACTGCTGCCACAATGGCTATATTGTCTTGTTTTTTTATACTCTTTGTATATTTATTACACTCTGCTCTAACATTTCTTTGAAAGTTAGAATCTCTGTATATAACCTGTAGGTCTTCTTTTATTCTCTCCGAATGATTGCCCAACAAATAATAAATTTAAAATTAAGGAGACTATGTTAAATTTAAAATAATAAATTAAGGAGACATAAAAAAAGTTTAAACGTAATTTAAGGTTGCCTTTCAATTCTTCCTCGTTGATAAATACCGTCACCTATTGGGTAATCATTCGGAGAGAATAAAAGACCTACAGGATATAGACAGAGATTCAAACTTTCAAAGAAATGTTAGAGCAGAGTAATAAATATACAAAGAGTATAAAAAACAAGACGATATAGGCATTGTAGCAGCAGTGAGTGTCATTGAAGACATAAAAAAAGTTTAAATAATTAAATTAAAAGTTTACAGTTTAACTAATTAAATTAAAATTAAAATAATTAAAAGGTAAAGGACACGGTGAGCCCCATCACCGGAAAAATCTTCTTTTTTTTTTAAATATATTTATTAAAATTACCCGCGCGGATCTCATTAGGGGAGCGTCCAACGCGGATGTGGGGATGGTCGGTGGAAATTCTCTTGAAGTATGGACTCGCTGACCAACAATGAGGGCGGCGTGCTGGAGGGATGTGACGTAGGTTAGAACTCCCTACTCACATTATTTTTTAGTTCACCAAATACCACTAATAGTCATGGATCCTTCTGAGGTAAAAGGGTCATTATCCAGAGGTAAACTAGTCCCCCGTTCGGGTCCCCGGGTGGGGACTCCTTCAGGGGATTCATGCCGCAGGTTGAAATATAGAGATTTGCGTATAGGGACTTGGAACGTGAGAAGATTCAGGTGATAGCGTCGCGAAGATTAAGATGGGCATGTAAAGTTGCTGGGCTTGGTAACAAACGAATTCCCAAAATGTTAATAGGCGCTGTATCGACTGGGAAGCGTCTGAGGGGTTGACCGAGGCGTAGGTGGGAGGATTGTGTTAGGAATGATCTGGCGGGTTTGGGTTTGGGTGGTGCTCCGTGGACGGAGGTTTGTAAACATAGATTGGCGGTATCGGCATCGAGCCTTCGGGTTCGTTAAGCCTTTTATTTATTTATTTAATTTATTATAATAATCATTTGTGCTAAATAATTGTCGAATTATTCTTTGTGCGATAAAATAGTACAATTTTTTTTCTTTAGATATTTATTAAATATAATAGCATCAGAAACAAAGATTAAAGGATGGTCAAAATATTTCCTTTCGAAATTTATAGAATATGTTTAATAATGATAGTCATAAGGCTAAGTGAACTCGAAAGCTCGATATCACAATCCTCTGCTTACAATCCTCCGTCTATGGGCCTCCGCCCAAATCCGGCAGATCACTCTTAGTGTAATATTCCCACCTACGCCTTGGTCTACCCCTCACACGTGTCCCGACTAATTAACTTTTTAGGAATTCGTTCGTTACCGAACCCAACAATTTTACAAGCCCATCTTACTTCAATAAATTAACCGAGTACATTCTCCACAATTCCGCGCTGTGTAATTTCCTAAATTCTCCAGTAGTCTCATCCTTTATTTTTAAAGAATATGTTTACTTTCCCTTACTAAATATATGAAAAGTAAAGAGTATTTATTTCAAGTTTTTTTTTCTTCATTTTATATTTTACTTCATACTTCCATATTTCATTGTGGTAACGTTACTTTATTGACTGGAAATAAGGTGAATATAAAATAAATTTTTTTCTCAAAACACTTCTATGTCTGGAAAACTTTATTCTTCAAGACAATTTTTGTAAATCAGGGGCCAAATCTATACTGCACAAAACTGAACAGGGCTAATTTTGAGGTATATACTTTACTTACCATTTATATTATTATGGAAATGTTTACACTTTACAATATTTAATGTAGTATAATTATAATAAATATTATTGTTTTTTATAATAAAAATAATATTAAAATGCTAGGCAAAATAAATACAGCAAAATTAGTGGTATCCCTAATCATTTTTGCGAAGTTTAGTACAACCCCTAAAGAAACCCCTACTTCATTTTTACCAAATGAAAGCTAACTGAATTGCTACTTGTTTATTGATTGGATTTTCGTTATATCTTCTTCATAAACCTCTTCCCCGTTGGATACACCAGTGATCCCTGATAACTGTCCTCTAAGGATCTTTTAATCCTCTAGGACGGTCGAAGGCCGGCAAAGACGGTGCCGAAGGCTAGACAGTAACTTTGTGAAGAGCTGAAACCTGATCTGACCCACGATATTATTGTGTGTTAGGGTGTCAAGGTTCCCAACCTGTCCTTAGGAGCTGGTTCCTACATGGCTACCATATGCAGCAAGTTGACACCGCAATGCTTTTACAGGTTTACATATATTACACGACAGGCAGTGACGAGGGTACATGGAAAAGCTGTTAATCAACCCTTTCTTCCAGTTTATCGTTATCACATATCGATAGTATATGTTTACTAAACATGTCAGTATTATGTTCCCATATAATATTTATACTCGTATAAATAAAAACATCTAGATAAATTTAGTATAGCACAGAAGCATCAACGTCAGTCTTTCTTGTAACAAGCATATTCTAGGGAGTAACATTCAAACTATAACACTAAAATAAAAGGCTTTTCAGAAACAAATTAAACGAAATAGAAGAGGTCAGTGGAATAATAATAAAAAACATACTGGCCAGAAGGCTACATGATACAACTCATAAAGCGTGTAAAAAGTGACAGAAAACAATTTAAAAAGAAGTAATTAAACAAAAAATAATAATAAGTAAATAAACAGTACGAATCCTGACAAAATATTAAGCAATTAAGAGAATAGATAAATCAATAACATCTATTAAATGGAAGAACAAGCACGCAATAATTTCTTTACATGATGTACATCTTCTTAAAAACAAAATTAAAAGAACTAAACAACACACTACTTTTTTTTTTGCCTCCATGTGCTCTCATGTAGTCAGTCATACCTATTCGTGCATTGAGGGAATACAATATTATAATCCGCATACACATGAAAGGTAGCCAGACAGAGTTTTACCAATTATAGACCCATATGTCTCTCTCCAGTTATCTACAAACTATATACGTCCATTTTAGAAAGTATATTAAGACCTACAGTCGAGCCGCACATCGGAGAGGAACAGGACAGGCCAGGAGACAAACTCAAGACCACATATTCTCTCTGAGAAATGTCATGCAAAAATCCTGGGACCGAGATAGGAATATGTACTTCGCCTTCCTCGATCATAAAGCAGCATTTGACTCTGTTCCAAGAAACGAAATATGGGAAACACTCAGAGTTAAAAACATTCCAAAAATCCTGGTGGATGCTGTAAAGTCTATATATCAAAACCCAAAAGGTATCATTGGATTTAATGGGAAGGAGTCGGGGTACTTTACTACAGCAAAGGGAGTAAAACAGAGTGACAGTTTAAGCCCGCTGCTATTTATAGTATATATGGATGAAATAGCATCAATGTTCAAAAGGCGAACTGAAAAGACGTTCCTAGGGCGAAGAAACCTCCTGCCTGTAGTGATTCAGCTTCTGCTTTATGCGGAAGATATTGAACTCATTGCGGACTCCACAGAAAAGTTGCAGCAAGCCGTAACTGAATGGGATGAGGAGCTCCGTAGGAAAGCTATGCAGATCAGCACCGGTAAGACCGAGATCCTGCAAGTAGGAAGGGTACAGGAAGAAATCCATATATACTATGGAAGAAATGGAACCAGTCATGGACTTCACCTACCTCAGAGCAGTAATGAACGGTACTGGGAAATTAGACTTCGAAATCTCAAACAGGATAAACAAAGCAAGCTTGGTCTAGTACCAGATCTGTAATGATGTTGTTGGGAAGCGAGAAGTAAGCAGAAAGCTCCACATCTTCAAGTCGGTATATCTACCTGTGATCCTGTATGGTGCCGAAAGTTGGATATTAACGGACAGGCTGGAGAGTAGTGTCACAGCTGCAGAAATGAAATTTCTTCGAAGGATCGCAGGGAAAACAAGAATAGATCGTATACGCAATGAAACGGTCAGGGAGGAACTCAGGATCATAGGAATAAAGGAGATGCTCGAGTCCCCCCAATTAAAATGGTTTGGACATGTTCTGAGGATGGAGCCCTTTGAAGATGATGGACTATGTCCCTGAAGGTAGAAGACCACGATGACGCCCTAGAATGTCATATCTGGAATATGTCGAGCGTTTGTGCAGAAACAGAGGCAATAATATCCGCCAGGCGAGGAACCTAGCTAGGGAAGAGTGGCAGTCCTGGTTAAACGTTCCCCTACGCTGGAAGGCACTCACTACAAGGGTGATGCGAAAGAAGAAGAAGAAATAACACAATAAATTATTCTAAATATCATATACACAATATAATATTGCATTGATGTTAATTAATATTATATTAATTATTCTAATAATATAAAAATATGATTTCGATATTTCTGGGACTTAGTGTGGGATTGCATCTCGAATTTCCCATATCTGTGCTACACATACTGTTTGAAGCATAAGAGTATCAAGGAAAATATGTTCTCTTAATATTCTAATATTTCAAAACGATTCACCCGATTTTGACCAATGTTGGAGAGAAAGAAATATAAATTTAATTTAAAAATGAATGTTTAGTTTATCTGTATGTCTTATAGTTAAATACACTGGTGTATGTAAAATGTCTAACTATTATAAGGCGGAATTCTATGAATGGCAAAGTGACGAATAGATAATAAAATATATTTCCGAATTTCAAAACACAATAAATAATCAGAAAATCATCCAAAATGATAATATATGCCATATTAACCAACTACTGCTGGAATTAAAATTCGAATTTACAGTTACATAGAAAAAAAAGTATTCTGTAAGGTAATTAATTTGGATAAGATGAATAAGAACAGAAAAAAAAACCCTACAACTGAATATTGATTCTGAAATCAGCTACTTGTCAGATCTCTTCTTAATTTCGATTCCCTGAACCAACTTAGTGGAATGGTCGAGGAATTGTTTAGGTGTGAATATGATATAAACTATAAGCATAAATACGACATTAAAAATAATTATAAAGGAGTAAAATAAACACTTAAATAAAATCATTATCTTACATAAGTACGGAGAAGTACTTGATGATTATTTCTTAGCCTTTCTTTTTCCTGGCAAAACTAAGAACTTATTAATTTCAACAATGCACAATTGCTCATTAGTGATACTTGATTAAAACAGCTCTTCATGCAATCAAGTCAGCCATCACTCACCCCTTCTCTTTCTACTTATTGTTAATGACGATTTAATAATAGACGGTCAGACTGAGTTTTGAACCTTATTTAAAAACAAAACAAAAACAATTATTAATTTTAAAAAAATTAATAACTAATTTTCTTTAAATTAAATATATAGATAAAATTAAACTATTCCAATTAATGGGAAATAAATATTTAAGACCTTCAACATCATTAGCATTCTTATTCGGTCTTGAAACAGCAACCTTACGGTAAATAACCGAACGCGCCCCTGCTGATTGCGCCATCAAGCTTGCGACACATCTACATAGCGACCTTGAAATTATTGTATGTTAACTGTTGGAATGAGAACATTTTATAGTTTAGCATAAAGGAAAACGGTGAGGAAAGAACGTGTTAGGTAATCACTGATGTCGCATTACAAGTTTTATTGTTATTTATTAATGTTAATCACATTTATAATAATAGTAAATCCACTTCATCATATATCTCTTAATTATTTGTATAATTGGTGTTGGGAAATGTTAACGAAACTCTGTTCGTAGAAACCTGAGAACCCAGTTCGAATTTCACGTAAAGCTATACATGATGTGAAGGCTTGAACTGAAAAAATGTTTTTATTTGTTCTCTACATTCCAAGCTTTTATTTCCAACTTTTTTCTACCAAATTCCTCAATACTGCTTTTTATGGCGTCGACACAGAAAACACGTGTTTGAGAGCTGCACTTTTTCTTCTTTTGCATCGAAGCAAGAGAAAACATTTTTTTTAAATTAAAACAATAATATAATTTAATTTCAAATCTATATAGTATAATTGGAAGAAATAATTTATCTGAAAGAGCCAGATAAATCAGGGATTATTAGCACAGTAACCCAACACATGGAGGTATTTTGTTTCAAAATTAAACCTAATAATCCTATAAACAAATAAAGTTACTGCAAATGAAACGAGGATGAAGATTGGTGTGGCCGGGGATGGACGGGAGGGAGGCAGCATGTAAAAAATTTTGCACGAAATAACTTTAACTTGTTATGTTGTAACAAGTTTAATATAAATAATTCAAATATCGTTAGTTTTTATTTTCCCCCCTTTGTGTGTAGGTATCGAGTAGGCATCTTGTGAGTATCTGAGTTCAGATGAAAAAACTAATGATTGACTCAAAGAAGTTCATAAAGAATTTCATAAAACCATCAAAGAGCGATTATCCCTTTTGAAGTTCGAAGACTAATTGCTTAATTACGATAAGCCAATCGCATTAAAATAATAATGCGTGCATCATTGTGAGGTTCGTTGGTAGAAATAATTAGTCGTTAGTAGTGCAGAAAAACGTATTTGGTTCTAGGCTTAAAATAAATATGGAATAAAGACTTAAAAATGCTTTTTACTTAGCATTCCCAAGATAACGTAACTCGCGTTCTTATAAAAATACATAAAACCCAATTCCTACTATCCTAGGCTCATGTAAATGAAGAATCAAACTAATATATTTAGACCAAAAAGAATGTCACTAATAGAGAATTGAGAAGAATGCTCCACGGATACCTGTACGAATACTGTACCTGCTAGTATAATGGTACCTATAGTGGCGACTTATGATTCTTTCTCGATTCCATCCTCTTTAATTATATCCCTCTCTGTAATCGTATAATAATTTCCAGCGATTTTATTCCTAACCTCCTTGCTAAATTCAATAACAGCCTACACCTGGAAAATCTCTTCCACTCCCTAAACCTTTTTATTGTTCCATTTTCACTGTCACTTCCATTTCCAGTTCCACTGTCACCACTCATCATACTCATCGATCAGATACCTGGTTAAATCTGTACGTCATTGATTCTCCTCAGAAACTTCTTTCCTCCTATCAATTACCGGTCCCGTTACTGTCTTCTCGCGGTTTAATCCCAATTTCATACAATATCCAAACTCCAAAGATACTCACTAAAAACATAGTCATAAACGATAATAAATCAATACCCCAGAGAGGTGGCATGTGTCCCCTCCATCCGTGGACACATTGGTGGAGTTAAAGTGGCTCTTCCCCTCCATCCGTAGAAAATATTTCCTTGATTCATTCCTATAACAAAGCATTCAATTACAACATCCCTCATACATCTACATTCTCCTACAATTCAAATCCTCTATCCAATTCCCGGGGACAAGATCTCGCATTTCCGACCTTTAGACCCGTTCCCACAGAACCGAAACATTTCAGCGTTCGTTTCTCGCTCGTTCCAATACATTTAGGTATTCACTCCAACCTAAGATCCACCATGTTCCATCCTAATGCAGCCTCTTGGCCAGATATGTATTCTATTACTTTTGTACGCATATGTTATTCTCAATCCCTTAAGAATAAAATTATTTTATTATTCAGGCCTGGTCCCTGAATAAAATTATTTTTTTATTCCATTTCTATTCTATTCAATAGGGTTGATACCTACGAGGCGCAACTACTAAGCCCAAGATCGCGGGTTCGTAGCCCGGCAGGTAACCATAGGATTTTTTTAACTGAGTAAAAAATCCTTAGTTACGCCGTCCTTCGGAAGGGACGTTAAACGGTTGTCCCGAGCCTGTACGATGTCAGATACTCGTTAATAATCCCTATCCTAATTAAACCTGGGTAGGCAAAATTTAGAGCTCCCACTGTAGCATCGTCCGATTAGCCATAGCAGCATAAAGTGACGTTAAATGAACAAACTAACAAACAAACAAACCTACGAGGCGGATTTGTTGGATTTGTGGTATGTTAACGAATTATCAACAGGATAATCAGGAATGCTCCCAGGATTTTACTGAAATATAGAAGATTGGATTGTACTAAATCTGATCAAGAGATTTTGGATTTTTATGGATGAGGAGGGAGGTATGCAGACCAGGGTAGCTGCCAGGACTGTAGCTAATACATAGATATTATCGTTCAAGAAATTCTGGGTTCATTATTTTAATTTATTTCTTCAACCTTATCAATCCTGTTTAACATTTAAACAACTTAGATTGGCTTGAAAATATAATACCGCATTCACAAATATTGCACTCTTTCAACTACAAATTGGTAGATAAAGAACTATGCACAGTCACTACCAATACAATATCGTATATGCTCTGTACACTACAAATACCGTAAAATTATTAAATGTACTTTTTATAAAAACTTGTTTGTCAAAATCCTTCCTGAAGTGGAATAACGGAAAATAATTAAATCTACCACACATTCATAAGGTTATTACTAAGTGTACTTAAGCAATGAATCTAAGTTTCTTCAAAATGAAATTACAGTTTAATTTCACCCTATAATGACATGCACAATATATTTTTAGTGTTAATCAAATATTTTGCTAAGATGGCATATAAATTCTTGATAAACTAGTTTTGTACATGACTTTTCAAAACGTTTCAAGTAATTGTGTTGAATCATGGCGTAATGAAATTTAATAATGCAAATACAAATTAAATTAAATAACTTCACTTGGATAAAGTTTATGGGTTTGCATGAGAAGTTTTAATGGCTTTTAGACAGTAATGAGATGTTTTATCGCTTTTATCACATCAATTTCTTTTTTTTTCTTTTGAGATAGGAGTATATCACAAAAGTCGATGATTTCAGCTAAGATATAAAAATCATAATCTGTTGGTGTAGATAGACGACATAAAATAACTTGCACATAATTTCTAAATATCATTTATATAGCATATATTGCTATGTTTTAACTTCTATGCAGTTATAACAATTTAAATTTTATTACAGAAATTTTACGACCGTGAAACATCTGCTATAAAATGAGGGCACAGGCGCCAGAAAAAAACAGTACCTTTTTGCAATCCATTGTATCACATTTTAATACAATTTTCTTCTCTTTTCAACCTCGTGTATTTTATCCGGGTCCTAAATAATAGGACGTGTCCCGAAATATGCTGCTCATAATTCACGATGCCAAACTTAAGGTAAAATGTATAAATGTTGTAGAGGTAAGGTGGTAAAAAGAAATAAAATGAAGTTAAATAATCACAGTTCCCAATATTCATGTTCTGATACTATTACAAATTATTTGGTTAATTAATTAATTAATTTGGTATACTAATAATAGGTACAGTTGACAGTGTAAATACATAAATTGTACTAACAGATCGGTGAAGAAATATGTTCTTGTACACTACATTAATTAAAATACATATATTATATGAATATGTTTTTTAATATTAAGTCGTCCCAAAAAAAATTGTTTTATATTTATTTGAAAAAATAATATTATAAAAAATCGAAAAACAAAACAATCACTTTTTACATACACACATACACATTATATAAGTATACATTTTATATATATATATATATATATATATATATATATATAATGTATACTTATAAATACGTATGTAACTTATACATACGCATACATAATATATATATATATATATATATATATATATATATATATATATATATATATATATATATATATATATATATATATTATATATATGTTTGTTTGTTTGTTTGTTCATTTAACGTCCCTTTATGCTGCTATGGCTAATCGGACGATGCTACAGTGGGAGCTATAAATTTTGAATGTCTGATTTTTAACGAGTACCTGACATCGTACAGGCTCGGGACCCCCGTTTAACGTCCCTTCCGAAGGCCGGCATAACTAAGGATTTTTTACTGCCTTTAAGAAATCCTAGGGCCACCTGCCGGGCTACGAACCCGCGATCTTGAGTTTAGTAGTTTGTCACGCTAACCACTAGACCACAGGTCGCCCCCTATAATATATATATATTTTTTTTTATTTTGTATATATAAAAATTACATCACTTATACAGTCACGTTCCAGAAGCCTTGCACAAAGGCTATATTCCTTGCCATAGAGTCATTAGTAGCTATGACTGGATACTTACTTGATGCGTAACGTCTTCCTCATGTCTGAGGCGTTCCTTGCAGTGTCTCTGTGACAATGATATTTATAGTTATTAAACTACCATCTAGCCAGTTATTTTTTTTTCAATTAGATTGTTCTTTACCGTTATGTACATGTAGAATGAATTCATAGATCATCTTGGTATTTGGATTAAGATCCTAACACGACAAATTTTTATTAGGTATAAGTGACTTTCAATCCTTCATACTTTAATTTCTTCTTAATAAAGATGAAAGTTTGTTTTTGCTTACTCCTCTTTTTGTATCAGAACGTTATATCGAAGATCTCTGACGTAATTTCCAAAAAGCACCATGGTAATCCAGTAAGCTTGGAGCCATTAGCTTGGAGCTAAGAAGTCTGTATTAAATCTTCTCATTTCAGTATTCAGACCTTATCTTTAAAAAAAAAAATTACACTATTAATCGATTCAGTGCAAAATTGCTCACTATCATTCTCAGGCTCTTCTAGTTATGGGGCAAACCATCAATGCATTTCGTTCTAGTCTTACAGTAGTAGATAACAATGTTTATTCCAAGCAACATCGTATCTTAATGGCTAAGGCATATACTTCCTCCATCCAATTTTTCTGTCATCTGATGATCAAAGACGGATTTGGTTGAACCTATTCCTCTATGGAACTTTCATTAAAAATATTAAGAAAAATAAATAAAAACTACCGTCATTATGGTTATTAATTAATTCCAATTTTATGTTTTGAACCTAATGAGATTTTTAAAACATTCACATATTAATAACCATTTATTGTAACTTAAATTATGATTTTTCATAAGGGAAACAACTATCCTAGGAACTCTTCAATGTTATCTAAAATTTTCGTTTTGATCACGTACAGAAGGTATTGGCGGCAATCGTATCACATGTATAAACCATGCACATTACTCAGTAGCGAATAAACAAAATTACATGAATTTACTCAATGACGTAGATGAACGAAAGAATAATATTTAACAGAGATAAATGACAATTTTAAATAATAATTGTTTTTCGACTTGGTTATTTTTAACCTGAAGAGATTCTGAATTATTGAATTAGGCAGATGCATTAGAGAATACTGATAAATTCCCTTAAGTCCCTTAAGCATTGAAATAATAAAAATTAGAATTAGTCACGAATCTCAATAATCAAAAAATATCTCATGATACTACCATAGTATTCTGCAGCATCGCGTAGGAGTTACTTAAAGTTATTTTTCGAGGTAGCTGGAACGTGAAATTTGGCCATATAGGATGTTATTCTATTTTAGGTATCGTTAACCGAATTGTTACAGATACTGAACTTCCCGCCAGAAATATTGGTTTCCGCATTGAAAGACATGTTTTTAGTAATATGGTATTTGTTGAATATTTCAGTACCGGATTAAAAATGGCCTTGATAAACATAAATAAGATATATGATGATGTGTTTTATAGCATAAACTTCTACGAAACTACATAAACTTGTTGTAACATTATATTAAATGCAATACCTTATTTCGTTAATGATACAAAAATTGAAATATAATAAACCAATATCTAAAAATCATAAGGAATATAGTTTAATTTTTTTTTTACTGAATTTTATATTTTATTCTTAACATAATAATATTTTCATTGATTTCATTGAAAAAAATTCGCTTAGGAATAAAATTAAAAAAAAAATCATCCGAATCATTTCTAGTCCACAGAAAGGAAACGATCTTTGCTTTATTGGATTGTAAAATTGCATTTATTGAATAGCTGTTGAAGAGCTTGGTTGCAATCTCTCTAGAGCAGTCGTAAATCTGGCAAGCGTCAACAAATAAATTTGACGCGCAGCATAAAACAATGGATTACGACCTATTGTCATTGAGTGCCATTGCTTTTAGACAATGTTTGTATATTCCATGAATTAATAATGGATCAATCTATTTTTTTAAATTTAATGGCGTCATAAATCGATCTATTAATGGTTCTCTACTTCAGGATTTCAATAGAAATATTTAATACTCTTGAATACAAACAATTTCAACATGATATATTTAATTAGGTACATTTTTGAACCTTCTACGACTTCAGAAACTTTGAATAATATTCTTTCAAAAAATGTTAGCTACCAAAAGGTAATATAAAGTACCAATGAAATATAAATAATATACTCTGAACATAATATACAACATAATAAATTATTGTAATAAGGGTATATTATTACTCATACCCCAGGACTTTTCCAATCTGTAAAAATGTCTCCTTTCTTATGCTTTAGGTTATTTTCGGGTGCTTCTACAGTCCATATGTATCTATTTATAATACGAAGAATAATGAAAGGTTGTTAACTATTCCAAATAAACAAAATTAAAGATGCTTTGGAGAAAAATATTTTGCAAATTCGACAGTTAAAACACAATGCTTAGGAGCAAACCATGTTTGTCTTTGTTCAATCCAATATTACTTAAGATATCTACCCCCTAAAGATTTTTTTAACAGAATGCCCAAAAGCCAAAATACAACTAAATATTTTTAGAATGTAATAGAGCAGTCCATCATCATCAAGATAAGCCCATTTTCTTGTTGTTAAACGGATAAAATTTTTATTTTCGTCAATCTTGCAACACAACAGCGTTGTGCCAAACGTGCGGTTTTGTAACTTGTTTTCTGGTTTATTCAGGCATCTGTCGTAAGTCAGAAAGATATGCGGTAACATCACGTTGTATTTATGCTTCTGAATCATTCAATAAATTGTAAATACGCATTGTGTGTGTAACAATAGAGAATGCACGTAACTGTGGCCTTGTGATTGGTTCGATTGTAACTATCCGAAAACGCTCAGAAATCCAAAATCCTATAAAAACAACAATTATCGAGTATGATCATAAAAGGCAGTATTTATGAGGAAATGAGTATTCATATGTACATTATGTACAACAATCTATGATACCTGATGAAGTAAAATAACGACCAACAAAATGAACAACCTTTCACATTTTAATCATTTTTTAATTATTATTTCGGGAAAATTTAACTTTTCCCATAGACCCATTTCTTTTTGTTTGATTTCAATCTAACTGATTACAATAATATAACTTTATTTTCTAATTGATATACTTTATCTAAAAGCGTATAATAGGAGAGTGGAGGTAATCTGATAGTATCCCATGATTATAATTATAGATAATAAAAAATTAGTATTGAAAAACTAAACAAATAAATAAATAACTCTATCGGGATAAAGATATGATATTATTAAAAGTAACGAAACCATTGAGCTCAAATTTCTCAGTCAATATTTGTTATTTAAGTTTAACAGAGGACCAGTCGAGATTGATTTTGTTATTTCATTTATAAATTTATAAAAATAAAAAAGCAAAAAATGTTCCCACTGTTTTTCCTTTCAGCGTTCTTACAAATCAGAAAGAGCTAGTTCATCATCACATAATAATACACTTAATGCCAAAAGTCGCAAAATACTAAAAAAGAACTACAAAAGATAACAATACCAGGTTTATCGAACCATACTTTCAGCTAAAGAATCCAGATTCTTTACCTGATGAGTAAACTATTTCCAGCAGAGAATGTCAGCTGAAAAATACAGTCGTTGACATCGTCATCTAGTTTTACGATATCGAATCTCATATAGAAAGTATCGTGAAAAACATTTTTGAATAGTTAATTCAAAAAGGCAAAATGTAAATAACCTCATTCTGTTCCAGATAGGCAATAACTATATGTTTTAATAAGAATGTGTAGGGTAGTGAATTGCTAAATTTTAAATTGTATTAGAGTAAGTATAACACGGCTGTTATGAAATATATTTCGACTTTTGGGGTCTACTGAACCATCGAATTCCTCTCATTTACAATCTTTCGTAGAATCCTGAAAGCTCCTTACTTTGTCACGAATAAAATCATCCATGAATCCCTTAATGTTGCTTTTCTTTCTTCCCTTTCATGGCTTACCTTACTGCCATTCAAGCCCTCTAGTTTCAAACCTACCTTCCCCATCGATTCCCGATGATCCTCGAAGGTCTTTGAAAAGATAATCTCGGGCCTTCGAATTTTTGCCATATCGTATTTCATTAATGACATTTACTTGTTATAACATTTTAACACAGTTACAACTTTCAATTAAAAAAAAAAAAAAATCTGTAGTAGGAGGAGTCTATTGCCCGCATAGTTGAAAACCACAATACATTTAAAAAAATAATCTGTGTATATAAAAAAAAGTTACTATTGTTTTATGAACTGGATTTTCATAAAATAAGGTAAAGATGAATCGATATTATAATTTTTAAAAATCAATTATTAAAATTTACTCTGTAAATCATATTAGAAATAATAAAATACTAGAAATAACGAAAAGTTATTTTAGATACCATAAAGGTATTGGTAACATTGATGTTTAGGATTCTTGCCTTACTAGCAATGCAAACAGCAGTCGTTCATCTTCTACATACATACATAACGACCATCATTGGCAAGCAATTATAGATCATTTTATAGGAATGATTCCGTTTTGGTCTATTTGGAAGTAAAGATATAAGTTGGGACTGGCATAATTGAGAAGCTCCATGTATTAGTAAAGACAGCAAAACCGTTATTGACGTTCAATGTGATGTTGAACTCTCGGCACATCCGTTCGAATGCAAGATGAAAGATGAACCGATCCAAAGATCAATTTCTACCAAGTGACAATTTCCTTTCTTCAATGAAGGAAGAGCTACGATTGAAATGCAGAGAACCGCGCTCCCAGACGGAAGAGTGGAAAGACAAAGGATCCTTACATGACAAAGAGGTGCAAATCCGTTAGGTGACGTCAGGGCCCGCCATGGCAGGTGACTCCACCACGCCTATGTAAATATCTTGAGAGAAGGTGAACAGCTCCGGACAGCCCTGGTTAGCCAACGTCTCCTTTCTTTGTCTACGATCTTTTATTTCTTTTACTTTGCTCCGTTCCGATCATGAGAAGGCTAATGCATGGAAATGATATTTATGAGAGCCACAGCCATGGTTTTTACGATCGGAATAACTCACTTATCGTAATGCTGTCAATAACATGGATAACAATTCTGTTAGAGTATGTTTAGAGACTTTATCAAATCAATGTATTCTTCTGTTTCGATTTTTTATTTTTTTTTATTTCACAATATAAATTTAATAATTAACCAAAGAACACAACTTCTATATCGTTCAGAGATATAATTTGATATCACTATTGCAATTTGGATAATAATTAACGGAAAGTACACTTAAGAGCGCTGTAAATGGGTAATTCCAAAGATGCCTTCAGAAGCATGAAAAGAAAAAAACACAATGAGGACAAGAACAGCCATAATAAAATATCCACGGATGGTGCTTGACTCCTCATCCCAGTGATTGGCGCGTGCCAGAGTGAAGGAATCACAGCAGTTAAGGAACCTACTGTAAAGAAAGGATGTTCTTTTCAAACTTCAAACTAAAGGTTTTCTTTATACTAAGAGTGTTACATTTTTGATTAAATTTTAACATCATCCCAATCTTCAAAAAAGAAAAATTCATGGGAGTAAAGAATACCCCTGAATTCCCATCCGCCTTGAGAGTATGCGCTAGCCAGTGAACCTAGTCAAAAATCTTAATGCTTCACCTATACATTTTTTTAGGATATTATAATCAGAAGCAGAAAATGGAAGCTAATTCATGAATAAGATCACCAGCAATCAAAATGATTGTCCATACAGAGACAAAATTTAACGCTCATTTCTCTATAATTTTAGTCCCAAACTTGAGTCTCCAACGATCAGAACATTTATTTACTTTTTAAATGAATAAATTACAGAAAGCTTTGAATGATTGAGAATGATACTTACACTTGTATTCTGTTGAAAATGATGTTATTGTTTAATGGTCTGCCATGCATGAACTAGCAATTCTATAGTAGCGAAAACTAATATATTAGGTACATGAAACCACAAGAAGTTCTGTACTTCATAACAAGCACCAGACTTTCCCTGGCCTAGCAGAGTTGAATAAACCCTATGGCATTCATCTAGAGACCTCAAAATAGCTTTTGGATCATAAGTACTGAGGTTCGAATCTTAAATATTGATTTTTTTGTACAGATTGATTAACGAATACATTAAAACAAATATTATTATAATTAATTTTTTATATAGTTCTTTTGATGTTGAATATTTTTATTTTGAAGAGAAAAGACTTGTCTTTGCCGGGATTCGAACCCGGGTCACCCGCGTCACTAGCGCGGTGCTCTAAACGCTTGAGCTACCAAGGCTCGCATCCAAGTCAAACAAATCTATTCTCTTCACCGATCCTATATCCCTGTATTCTAGCAATTTTAAGCAATGCATACATGGGGAAGAATTTTCATTGAAAATTAATTGGGATATGGTTGACTTACGTCAATTTTATATTAATATAATTTATTTTTTATATCGTATGGGTCGACCGCCGGGTAGAACCGTCTTTTCTCTCCCGGCCAAGACAAGTCTTTTCTCCTGAAAATAAAAATATTTTAAAATAATATTTATTTAATCTTGCGGTTTATTATGATAAATCACTGCCGACATTTCATCTCATGGCCATTAATTCAATATATTTAATAAATAACGTCCATTCCATATTTTAATGACATACCGCGTGTTAATGGAGGGATTTATAAGCATAAAAAAATTACACCAGTATATAGATGCATAGAATGTGATTCTATGTCTTGTTTACTCCGCTGCACTATCTGATGCAATAAACCCTTTAGATATATAATCTTAATATCTTTAAGGTATTTTCATTAATAAGCCTTGTACGAGTAATTATGCGAAAGGAGTCATGTTTTTTAATCTTGATAATACTTTAGTTGTGTACGACGATAAAGGCTAGCATTGAGGAATAAACGAAATATTAACAACTTACAGCACTTTGAAGTTTGTAACGTTATTGTTAATTACACACGGATATAGTATATTCATTTGGTCAACCATAATAAACAATATCATACAGATTAAAATCACGTTTTTTAATAACTGTAATTATAATTATTATAACCACTTCCTGGAACTGTAGTACATTAACCTAAGGGACTAGAATAGACTGATAATATGATAAGACTGTTATTTAAAATATATACTAAAATAAATAATTAATACCACCTACCTTTTTTGATCAAACAATTGAATGAAAAAAAATTAAATTTGCGTTTGAATTGTTAAAAAAGTTAATATTTTATTATTGAATATATGAACATTAATTAAATATATTAATTATATGTCCCTCTTTTCAATAAGGCTAAGCCAAGATAATCTTGACTTGAAAAACCTAACTACATCCTGATGCTCTATGCGGCTCCATCAAGCTCCATATTCATTTCGATTCGCCAGGTGCCAGTAAAGTTCTGAAATTAATTCAATATTTATTTCATATATGATTTCTTTTATACTAAATGCATTCAACTTATCCATGTTGTAATGCATTTTATAATCTTCAACCTCACTCTAGTAATTTATTAACAGATACATTTCGTAATTTATTGTATATTTTAAATCCAAGAATTTGGTGCTTCCAAAGTATGGATGACTTTTTCAAGCGTATAAAAAGAAAGGAACTATCCCTTTAATAATATCTATCATGACTCGAAATTGTAGTCGACTTAAATATAAAGGAAGAACATAGAGTATTCTATGGCATATATATTTGGATCAAGTACCATTACTTGGTGAGATTTAAGGAAATATGATTAGCCATCTTCCATCCTCTGTGTTTAATATGAAATTTTGGTTCTCTAACTCACATTTGGTTGGGTCATATTATAGTAAAAGTGGCTAAACAAAAAAAAACTCGTTTTTTGACATTTTTTTTTGTCTTTCCCTTATAGTTACTATTCGATATCATTTATCGAATAATAATACTGTATAATATCAAGTAAAGTATCACTTCATGTTATCATGGAGTTTATCAATTATTACCAAATATGAAGATGCACAACTAGATGATGAATATTATGTTGATAAATCTCTACAACAACATTAAAAGATTCCGACTGTGATAGTTCAGTTCATGCGATTATTCATAAATATAACAAACCGATCCTTAAAGATGTGCTGAGAAGTAATGCAGAAGTAATTAATCAATGTAAGCATGATTCTATTAAAGCTTCGTGAAGGGGATTCTTATGAGGTCATTCTTACTTCATTCATCAGTGTTGTAACTATGATTGGAGAAAAACAAGGGAGCTGATGATTCAAAAACACGACCTGTGTACATGAATTGAATATATTACAAAAAAGTTCACTGGAACAAAGACATATAGAGGAGAATACCGAGGGGGTCTTCAAGAGGAAGTGCATAACAAGGATGTACTGTGATTTCACAACCCCAGGTCCTCTTCTATCCAAGGCTATCACCTCAACTCCATTAATATTTTACTCAATTTATTCCCAACTTATTGCAGTATTAATCTCTTCTATACAGACACCAACGTCAAAATATTCAGTCTTGTAACAGTGGATGAACCGTACACGTTTAATATAAATTACACATTACAAGTGTGATATTGCTTTAAGTCGGAAATATTGATGGAAGTGCTAAGCTTACATCTACACAGTGTAATCTTAGAAATTAGAGCTATAGACATAAAGATCTGGTGCGATGTACACCAAAAGACTTAAGTATAACACCCTACATCTAAATAAATTTAATAAGTTATTATTAGGTTACTATGATAACTCCAGTTTCCATCAATAATCCATCAATAAAAATATGAATTATGATATAAAATAAATAAATGAAACTCAATAAAAATTATTTGATTTGAATTGCTGTTTATTTTTACTTATTAATTGAATAACTTTGAACTCCATTTCTCCTATCATTTCAAGAGAGCAATAATTCGTTGAAGTATTCCTTACATTTGAACATTGGACTTGGCTTAGAGGTTGACGAAGACCAAGTGCTAGGTGATAGAAGGCTTTACAAGATTTGGAGATTCTGGATAGTACACCGTTCAACTAAAAAGCGATAGTTACTGTAAGTTATGAAGTGATGTTTATGGTAAGTGACTATTAACAGTAGTTAAGTCGCTCAATTCAAACGGCCAATTGTGACTAACGGCCAATTCAATATTCCAGCTCATTCAAATCGTTTTGCTGTCGCCTCTCATCTGGACAAGGCATAATCCACCTCAACGAGAGGTTAGTACGGCTATTAATAATAACTTTTTCTCTATAAGGCAAAGCCACTCACTCAAAATTATGAACCTGATCGCCTGCTGTTTGAGAGGTGTAAACTGCTTGAGCATGGAGGAGACTTCCAACTGACCAATATATGCCACATTCCTTAAATCCAAGGTTGTCCAGACTATAAAATTGAGCAGGCTAAGATGACAAGGCATGTGTCAAGGTGGGAGAGAAATAAGTAACAAAGAAGTTCCTTACGAGGTGAGAAGAAGAAGACCTAAATTGTAGTGGCTTGATATTGCGAATGAAAATTCTGCATTCTGGGAATAAAAAACTAGACGATGTTTGTACGGGATAGCGGCAAATGACATATGACTGCTGAAGAAAGCCTATAGATTCTATAGATTAGTTGTCGTGAAGCTAGAAAAGGTTTTATTCTCTTCATTTTTATGTTAAAAGAAAATTTAATTTGATTTATTTAATTTTGGATCGAATTTATTCTTCGCTTTTTATGGAGTGTCCCAATTACACGATGCTTTTAAATCGTAAAATTTGTATATTAAATTAAAGAATTATGAATGCAATTTCCAACAGACATCACAAAATAATAATTTGGTTAATAAGTCGAAATTATATACTTTCATGAAAACAGCAAATTTTTCAAATTGTCCAAAATTGAGCGAGTTTACTACAAGAAGTATAAAGAGTAGCATACTATAATGTAGTAAACTTAGAAATATGTTTAATTTAATTTTATTTATTTAGAAATATGATTACTTTTTGAAAAATAAAAGTTGTAGAGCATCGTATTATCTGTCCACTGAGTAACAACTGTTATATTTAATGAGAAATAACCGTCATTGATGGCAATCTCTCAAACATATGGGCGTATTCGAATAGTTGAGATATCAACTTGAAAGGAAAAAAAAAAGTGCTATAATTTTGATTTGATGTTGAAAATTTAAGTTATGGATCTCTTCAATCAATAATATTTTTCGTTTATGTTGGAAAATAATTAATGATATAAATAGCACCTTCATAGTAGTAAGTATGAAAATTAGGGATAGTTATATAGATATAGGGTAGCGAAGATCTTCAAAAATTCAAATTATATTTGTATACGAGACGTTAATAGTTTCGCAATAGATATTATATATTTCTAACATGGATGACAGATCTTGTATGTATTCCCAATTTCGTGAAAAATACATGTTTTCCAGATATCTAAATTGTATAAATATTTGTACACGTCTTAATCTTCTTATCACCCAAATAAATTATATAATAAAAAATCTAACGCCCCCGGGTGGGCTCGAACCATCAACCTTTCGGTTAACAGCCGAACGCGCTAGCCGATTGCGCCACGGAGGCTTCTTAAGTATCGCTATCCTAATCTTACAGCCATATTTTTTAATTAATGAGGGCATATTTAATTAACCTAACTCAGTATTCTAAAAATTATTTTCTCACAGGTTTGCGGATTGAAACAAATGGTATCTGTTCCGCAGATTGTCACTTCGAATCGAATTATAACAAGTTTTAACTGTTTATTCGTTTCATTTTTAATATTTTCCCAAAATACGAGTTGTCCTGAACTTTCGTATGGGAAAGAGAATGTAATTATTGGCAATGAGTAGATTTCGGCAATCATTTCATTAAGAAATAGAAGTTTCAACTATCATTTCGATGTATATGTTGTTGAAACGTTCATTTTAGATGTAATGATTACCGAAGTATACTCATTCTCATAATTACGTTTTCTTTTCCATGTTAAAGCTCACGATAACTTGTATTTTCAGAAGATATTAAAGGAAAACGAATGCAAATTTGTAACTTGTGACTCAACTCGAAGCGACAACCTGCGGAACGATTACCCAAAAACGTATGTTTAATAGTTATACTACACATAGAAAAACTGGCTAAGTGGCAAGGTTTGCTATGATGGTGTAGTTAATCTTGAGTCATTTTTTTTTCACGTAAATGAAAGCATTTGTTCGCATTGCACTTGTTTAACTTTTGAATTTCAATAATTTTAAGTTATAGCGCATACCTTTCGCTTCTTCACAGATTTAATGGAATATTTTTTTGAGGAAGATGAAACCAATGTATCTTAGCTAGTTGTTCGTTTATCCATTAAATGTCACTTTGTGTTGCTATGGCTAATCGGACGAGGGTTCAGAGGGAGACATAAACTTGGCCGATTAGGATAGGGTTCTTTACCGAGTACCAGGTTAGGGACAATCATTTAACGTCCCTTCCAAAAGGAAAATGGCGTATTTAAAATTTGTGAAACTGAGGTGGTTTGATTTATCATCGCCGAAGTAAGGTAGCTTATTTTTTAATCAAGTTGGTCATTCCTATTTTGGTTTCTTAGATCTATTTTTCTTTATACACTTATTTATATTTTTCTGATGCATCGTCAGCGGAAATCGGTTCAGTCCCGACCTGAAACCTAAATATCGTTGTATTGGCGCTTAACCCATTGTAAAATAACGGTGTTATATTAATATTTGATAATAAAGTAATATTTAAGTGAAAAAATGGCCAATAAAAAAAATATACATAAATAATTGTATAGTAATACAAATATAAATAATGAATTGTATAGAAAGTTAACATAAAAAGTTGATCGATGCCAAAATAATGATGTTGATACAATTCTTCTATAAATAAAAAATCATAATTTGTGTTAATTTAAATTTATATAATTTTTCAATACGCATTATCAATTGTAATTTTAATGATCATATATGTGAGGTAATCATTATATGTGGAAGAAAATGGTCCGGGTAGAGGTCAATAAATTTCTCTGAAGATCAAGAAATATTTATTCAGTAGCCAACGTTTCAACCCACTTTGCAGGTCTTCTTGATGTGATTACATCTTGGACGGACCTATCAGGCTCCCCCCCCCCCCCCCGGGACAGCCCTGAAGAAGACCTGCCAAGTGGGTCGAAACGTTGGCTACTGAATAAATATTTCTTGATATTCAGAGAAATTTATTGACCTCTACCCGCACCATTTTCTTCCACATATTTCATCAAGGTCAACTATTTTCATTCAAAAAAAAAAAAAAGGTAATCATTATATTTTGGGAAATCATATCACAAATCGCATATGACAACCATAATTTTCTGATATTAAAAAAAAATTATATCATTACCTGTAATTTAACTGTTTTCCATTATTTTTGTTATTTTCCGTTTCTTCCCTGAAGATGACCAAGATGTTGGTCGAAACGTAGACACATTAAAATAGGTTTTGCTTACTTTGTATTATCCTTGACTGCACTACCTGGCCAATTCAATTCATTATTAGAATCATCCAGTCAACTATTTTCCACGCAAAATAAAAATATTAGTTTAAAATGTTTAGATGATTACCAGTAATTATTTTAGGTAAACAAGTATAAACGTATTCTTATGACACCCGAGTGATACCATCATGATCCAAAGGTCTTAACCGAAGGCCACTGATAGATGTCATCGACGGAAGGATGCCGCGGCAATTTTTCCGGTCCACTTTGGCGCGCAGGAAAGCGGAAACAAGGCCACAGCCATCCGGGTCAGGGGAAACTTTTGGAAATGGCGGCTCCTGTCGTTGATGGCCCAGGGAAAGCGGGGAGAAAAAATATGGGCAGAATGAGAGCAGTTTCACCAATATTACGGGAGAAAACCACTTTAAAAGTACGTGTAGAAATATCCCAACGTAATTGTATAAGATGAAACTATATCGATCGGGATAGGGATGATACATATTTAAAAGTGTGTATGCATAATAAAAAGGATACGAAATTGCATAAATAAACCAGCAGAACATTTATCTAAAAAAAAATGTGGATAGCAATATATATCTCCTTCATAAGAACAACGGCATAACTCAAATATTGGCATTTTTGAGTTAAGCCTTCCATAGCAATTGTATTGGTTGAAGCATATTAATTCAGGAACGACCTTTCTGTTTTTTTAAAAATAAAGTCATATTATGAGTTTCACCATGTTTGAACTTGAAATTTTATGGGAATAATGACAGAAGTTAAAATAAAAAAGTTTCAAGCTTTTAAACATTTTCAAATGGTTAATTAATGAATTTCAATACCATTAATACATTATTGTCATTCCATTCTTATTAACCACCTTACATAAAACTATATCAATTTTTACTATTAATAAAATATTATATACTTTATTATAGTATATACAAGTTGATATCTTGATGATGGCTCCAAAACTAAAAAGAATATATATTCGGTCGCTAGATTTAAGATAGTTAAAAAAAAAGTTAACAAATTACTTTTGAAACCATTATTGATCCTGTAATTAATGTTATCTAAAATGGAAATAAATTAAAAAAGTTAATTTCAATGAATCTTATGTCGTTCATAGGTTCAAATCATGTAAAAATCCGCACAATCCTCCTGTCAGTTTTAAACATTTCAGGCCAGATGAAATATTTTATGACAATTGCTGAACCCTTCATCATCAAACTAGGATTTAAAAAAACTGGTCGGTATCAAAGATAAAAGATTTGCATTATAAGTATTTTAGTATTATAGTGCATAGTAGTATTACAAGGTTTGCATAGTATAATTGTTTTTCCATGGGTTATTTATTTTTTAATTAAAAAAATAAAACAGAAAAAACTAATTGAAAAAAATGTTTCGTAAAAAAATATGAAGTAAACGTATTGATCGAAATAGCAAATAAAAATCCTCTCTTCTATCACTTTCCTAGCATCGTCCTGCTTATAGTTTGGTGGTCGGAATCATTAGTGTAACGGAACCAAGCTAAAATTAAATTCTCAAATATATATTTAAATTTGTTACTCAAAATTAAAATTAAATTCCCATTGTTTATTTCACGTCGCCCTGATACGTGTTAGAGGTTTTAAATTTTACAAATTTCCGAATCGGTCATTTTATCTCTACGTCTCATTCTATTTACTGTTCAAAGCTGTAAATGTTTCAATTTGTTAACAATTAGAGGGGGATAAGTGGAGGAAAAGTCAAGTTGGAAATTGTTGATGTTTGGAAGTTGATGTTTTGAGGATAAAAATCCCTGAAAAATAAAACTCTGAAACCATTGAAAAATTCCTTAGTACTACTAAACAACAAATAAAAACAACGGTTAAAATTAAATAGGTAATTGGATGTGAAAAACTACCTATAATCGAATGCTAGGTTCTGTATCCTTTAATATATAACAATAATTTATTTCATTTCTAGTCCCCGAAAACTATATAGAAACATGAAAAAAAAATCAGTAAATATTTTATTATCAATATTAATATTAAATAGATCTTCAGGCAACAAAGCTTACACAAATTATTTATTTAATTTCAATTTTTAGTGGCTGAAATATAGTCATAATCGAATCTATAAAGAAAACATCAATTATAAAACAAGGAATTACTAAAGAATCGATTAATTTCTTATGAATTAATCAATTGAATCAGTTCCTAATGGAAATATATATATATATATATATATATATAATAACATGGTTAAAGCAATAACTTAATGGAGATATTCACCGTTTTCTTATATTTGTAATGATGATTTTATTAAGACCTTTTTTTATATACATTGGAAATATTCTTCTTCATTTCAATTCATTCAGAGCTCCTTCATCAGGTACAAAGTAAGAAAGTAATTTATGACCAGTGATAGCACTGTCCCTCGCAACATATCTTAATGTCTTATTTACAGAAGAATATCAGGAGAAAGAAAATTGATGATATGGTCTAACAAACTTGCCCGAACAGAAACTGATTACTAACTTAGCATTTTTGTTCTAAAATCGTGATAAAGATCAGGATATACAATTTTCAAACGTATAATTTGTCAAAATTATCAGCAAGTCAACAAATATTTGAGCTTGTTCCACAATCGGAGCAATTTTTATTAGTTTTCACTTAATAAATATATTGATTTTTTATTAAATGTATGACGTAGTTTATCAATGTTTGTTTACCCTCTTCAGCATAAATTGCGAGTAATAATCAACCTTCTTAAAATTCTTTAAATAAAGCATTTGTATCCATTCTTTTTCCGTTTTAAGTAAATCAATCAATATAAATAGAATACAAATAAAGAAAAGAATGATCCTTGAATTTGACGGAGAAAACTTATTAATACATTTAGTTCAACCACAAATATTTATTGGAAAAAGGGAAGGAAAGATCTCGATTACTTGAGTCCAAGGAGATCATCTCATAAAATAAGGAATCCGGTGTTTTTAATTTAAACATGACTTCTAAAGTATTGCGCTTATAAGCTAGAAAACCTTAGGTAATGTATTATTCATCAAATTAAATATAGGAAGTACTTGGAAGTAATTGTGTTGCAATCAAAAACCTCCAACGGATGCAGACGAGTTGAGGGAAGGAATCGCCATCCCATTAGCAAATAATGAGTTAAGCTCTATTGCTTTAATCTGAAACTATGAACATTACAAATTGTTAGAAACACGTACATGAGAAGTATATTTACTTTTGTGATGATAAAATATTTCGCTACTACTTAAACAGGTTAACTATGAGATGGTTGTGGAAACACCAAAAAGCACTTATAATACGAATGCATCCAATATTGTCATGATATCTTTATGAATAAAATAAATTATACTTTTGTTATTCTGATAGTTTATTTTATTATGTTTCCCTGACTTTCTAATCGAAATAATTTAGCGGAAAAGAAGAGATCAAATTATTATATTTCATAACAGAGATCCTTAAATTTCCCTAAAAGCCTAACTGCTCACATGTAGCAAAATAAGAAAACTGGCTGAAATAAGATTCATAAGTATTAAATAACGTATTAATTGGATTTATGTTCATTAAGAGAATCCCAAAACCTAAGTATAATTTGATGGTTCATTTATGTAGCAAGGAAACCCTCAATTTTTTTTCCTTCTCATATGACTTTTCCTCCTGATCTCATGAGATGGAAAATAGTAACTTAATTGGACGATAGATGAAATACAAGGGTAATAAACAAATCATAAAAATAAAACTAATCACACTGTTTACAAATCGCTTCTTCAAAAGAACGACGTATAAATAGACATTTTTGAGTTAAGCTCATAGTAGCAATTGTATTGGTCGAAGCTTTTTCAATTCAGGAACGACATATCTAATATAACATTTCCATGATATGATGTTATTTTTTTAATAAAGTCATATTTTGAGTTGTATCAAATTTGAAGTTTTATAGGAATAATGACATAAATTAAAATAAAAAAGTTTTAGGATATAAAAAAACTCTAACGAATATAAAATAATTTCAATACCATCATTACAGTAGGAATGCTTTTTTTTTACCAATACCCAATTTTTTTTTTTAAACTCATCTAGTTTAATTTTTACAGGACATGCTACTTTCAAATATGAGTTAAGACATTGTTCTTCTAAAGAAGCTATATCACAACTACCACGGCAGAAAATCCGAAAAAAGTTTATCAATAAAATTATGAATACGATTTTTTCAATAAAATTATAATTATTGTAAGCTATCTCATAAATAGAAATACAAGTATTTAAAATGCTTCTGATCCGTGTATGGAGTTGGATGCTGAACACCTTCAGCCCAGTAACAAGAGATCTTCAGTTACTCCAGCGTCCTCCAGAGCGCGAATGATCCTCCAGTTGCCACGAAGTTCCTTGCGCAGAGGTCGGAGGCCCCGAACAAACGTGAGCCCGGAGTTGCGCAAATTCTCACGGCGGTGAAGGTTACCATTCCGGAACAGAACGGCCCCTCCCCGCCTTCTCAGGCCAACACCTGTTTTTGTTTGTGGTCTTCAACGCCTTGTGGCTCCTCACTATCCGTCATCCTATAGTTAGCGTTAATTTATTCCCATCCAACGTTGTTTCAAATATGTAATTCTTAAAAACATATGAAGATTTTTTTCTTTGAAAGTAGAATTTCAGACTTGTATAATTATTTTCATAAGCTGTAACCAAGCTTGATTGGGGTAAGATGGAGTTAATGGTTTGTTGCAGAAACGGCAGAGATTTTGGTGATACAGATAAAGGAGAGAATAAGTTTGGCCATGTCAAGAGGGTTAATTGCTTATCTTCTGTAATAATTTGAAAAAATAGAAATCAAGAGAAACTGGTGATGCGGATAAAGGCCGGGATTGCTCGGCATTACTTAGTTTTCGGAAATTTAAAAATTAGAACTTATGTACAACTTATACAAACTTATTTAGTTATGTACAACTACTTAAGGTACTCCAAAATGAGATATTGCGAAGTGAATTCGGCTCGAAAAAGGATCAGTAAGCTGGAGAGTTTAGGAGATTATAGAACGTGAACGCGTGTAGGGAGTGCACATGATTAATATAAGTGTAATGGCAGTAGCATCACAAAGATTGAGATGGTCTAGTAAGGTTTTTGGGCTTAGTCTGATTATTCTGAAGGACAGACCAAGGTGTTGGTGGGGATATTGCCATAAGAGTGATTTCTCAGATTTGGGTTCGGGTGTCATTCCGTTGTCAGGAGTTAGTAAACAGCGATTGGTGGAATTGGTACTGAATATTCGGATTTGCTATGACTTTTATTATCATAAGTGATTAGTGGCATAATTGAACATAGTTCAATGTTCATAATAACACGTAACAAATTTTAATTATTAGGTACAACATTTTTTTTTTAATTATCAAACTATTTAAATGGACAGGTTATCCCTTAGATACCATAGGCCATGCTTTCATTCGAAAAATCACTTCAATGAAACTCAAACAGGAACAGACTCATAATTGTTTGTTATTTAATGATTGTTAGTACCGGAAACCGTACTATTACAGTACTACCCTAAAAATTAAACTCTTAATAAATATAATGAAAAACTATCGATTCAGGTATTATGTAATGATAAAGTTATATAAATAACATTTCACTTCATTGGGCAACTGATGAACCCTCTGAACTAGCCTTGGGAAACACTGCAGTGAGATTAATTAGGAGATATATTCATGGAATATTTAGTGATTCAGTGATAGGAACGTACTTCACACATTAAATGATGGCGCCGAAACACGCGAGGCCTTGCTACCGCCCTGGACTTGGTAAACTGAAATATACTGAGTTGAGAAGTTAATTTACATGGTACTTTATTATAACTACGATCGTGCAAGGGATTTAAAACAATCTGAACTAAGACAGAACAAAATACAACAATAAAAACAGAAGAATTTGGTTAATGAAAATTCATGGCTAATCAAAACGCGATTTAGACTGATTTTCACACTTGACGACAACCTCTGTTCGAACCTTTATCTTATAATAAAAAACTTCTAATGACTTGTTAGGTCTTCAAAATATTACTACAATACATATAGCATCAACATTGTACTATGAGGGTATAGATGTTTCTAAACTAAACGGCTAAGTTCTTTTCAACAATTGCATTTGAAATACTTTTGGAATAAAATATATGGCCTGGAAACATACATGAAGGAATTAATCTTTGGAACATTGACCTAAAACGGAAAGAGAATAATGGATAATAAAGAGGAAAGGCATTGCCTGAATTTCAAATTGTTTTTTATAACCATTGCCTCGCGCCGATCTCATTACCGCATAGGGGAGCGTCCCACGGGTGGCGTATGCGGGGATGGTTGGTGGAAATTCTCTGGAAGTTCCTCCTGACTAAGTCTGATGGACTCGCCGACCAACAATGAGGGCGACCCCCCAGGCTTGCTGGAGGGATGTGACGTAGGTTAGAACGCCCATTCACATTATTTTTTTTTTCTCTTTATATTTTCATCCACACCTGTCAAAAACAAGTAATTGACAATCAGCAGATTGTCTGACTGGAAAATAATACAGAATGACATGGAAGGCATGACGAAGAACACTACCCAGGGGTACCTCTCCATTGGCTTGCATTAATTTCCTACTGTAATAGATCCCTCATCCACGTTCTTTATTATTTGTATTTTTTATTTTTTAGTTCACCAAATACCACTAATAGCCATGGATCTTTCTGAGGTAAAACGCTCATTATCCGGAGGTATACTAGTCCCCCGTTCGGGTCTCCGGGTGGGGACTGGTTCAGGATATTCATTGAAATAAGATTGGTGGTAACCGACAGCGAGGCTTCGGGTTCGTTAAGCCTTTTACTTATTTATTTTTATAACCATTGATAAATATATAAATATTTTTAGCGTATTCCTGATATTGCCTGAATTGGCAGTACGTTGAAAAGTTAGTTATTTATAAGTATTTCAGGACTTAGGGCCGTGTTTTATGGATTTTCCAATTGTATTCCAATGACAGCAGTATCGTTATAGGTTTTTACTCATTGACATATACAGTGGATCTGCCTCATCCTGACAGTGTATCTCGATACTGGTATTCCTGGTGGGGCAGGCCACTCTCCGGAGACTTTATTCCAGTGGTCGTTGTTCTACTCCAGCGCGTCCAGAGGGACATATCTTTCACTTCGATATAGAATGGTAAGTATGTAGGCGGCCTTCAATGGTAGTTTTTCCTTCTCACTTTTCCCAACTACTGCGTTGTAAAGCTAATTAATATTTATAATAAGCTTTCTTACTTCTGTTGAAAAGCTCTTGGCCATATTTTCCAATATTGCTGAGAACTATTCCAAGATAAATGTAGTCCTTATTATTTTAAGTGTAGTACTGGTGTTTATATTCCTACTATCAAATCACGATTACTATCGATCATCTTTACGTTGGATTAAGTTATTTCTCTTTTCCATCCAGCTCAGCTCACCACTCAACAGTTGGTTGCTAGACATTTTCATTTCTAGCTTGTCCTCATATACATTATTCCTACTATTGTCTATGCTATCTGTTGGTTACGTATTATTAACAATTAAAATTTCTTCAATGATTAATTTAAAAAAGAGTAGACTATGGACAATTTGACCTCATGTCAAAAGTTCCGCATTGTACTCATATCATACTTTGAACATGCTAGGTTGCTTTTATTGCAGATATTAGTTCAGAGGTAAAATAGCGACTAATACTGTACGTATTTCTTGCCTTGGATCAAAATTCGAATATTGAAGAATATGATATAAATGTCTTTCACTCTGTCCTATCATTTGGGAGCCCTTGGTAATGACCCCATCACTCCAGTGTCAGGTGCTGGAATCTAAATGAATTTTGCTCCTCTTCTTTTCTACAGAGGAGAATAGCTTAGTGACATCAGGAGAGGCACACAAGAGTGATTTTAATTAAGACACAAGAACCATTGATATTTATATCGACTTTCTAAGAAAATATTTTCAAAATGATTACTAAATTGGCAATGGCAAAGTCAAGTCTCAGTTTTTGAGGCAAAATCAACTTCACTAATCTTCTATTAGATTCCAAAAGCAATCGGAACTACTGCAGCTATTTTTTTTTTAAATTTCATACACTGTAAGTAATCCCCATTTGTCTAAGATTTGATTCGTTTTTAATATTTTCATGTTCTTTTGTTTCACTTACGCATTTTTCAGAGTAGAAAAGCATCAGAACAATCACTGTTCATGGTGTTATTATGTAGTAACGTTCATAATATCTAGATAGTCCAAAAATCGTCCAAATATGTGCATTTTATTAGATTTGTTCAAGAAATCTTTTACTAAACTTTTGTAATTATTTTGCTTTTTAATGTGTTTTATGTTTGTGCTTATTTCTAGCAATATTTATTAGTGATATTAATATATCGATGTGTAGTATCGTAAAAATAAGGCATAACGAATCGAAGACGATCCATCGAAGTCAAGGGACTAAGTAAGGATATATAAAATGTCTTTACTATTAGACAAAGGAAGAGAGAAGCGATGGAGGGCCATAATATAAATGAGGCTGGGACCTTGCTTCCTTTTGCCAGGGCCGGAACTAAGTCGGCATTGTTTCCGCTTTATCGTCATATCTGATCCCAGGGTCTCTGTCGCAACCCAGAAGTGAATCCTTAGTGAAAGCCTCTGTCAACGATAGGCGAACATCATAAACACGATTTTCCTCAAATTTTTATAATAATATCCACGTCCTTATTTTATCACCCACACTAATTTTCATGACATAATAGCGTGGGCAAAGGAAAAAAATGATGGTGATTAATATTGAGCTACCTAAGTTCAACTACCTAGAGTATATTCCAAAGCTTTTCATTTTGATTAATTCTAATTTTTCTTTTATTAAGGTAAGATTTATTTCAATCTTGATGTTTGAATATCACATTTTGGATCTACTCACTGCTTTTTAATACAATAAAAACATTTTACAGTGTCTCTCGAAAAATAACGAGAACATGTAAAAATACAAACCATCCGACGTGTAATTCGTAAAACACAAAAGCATAAACATATGGTAACGGACTGGTGAAGAATAAAATGGGGTGTGGCTGTGTCGTGGACACGTCCGTGTGCTGTACGTGAATACGTTGACGGGTAATATTTATTATATAAAATATTATTATTTAAGTATTATATCAAAGGAAACGAAAGTTATTCAGCATACACGTCGTAAATAATGTTTAGCGGTGTTGAATGCTGGCACGGAGCGATGTCGATACGATGTTCTTCATTCCAAACCATAGTGCGCTGCCTTACAGGCAGAACCTCCGACTCCTGTGCACTTCTGTCATACTGTAGATGCTCGATCGGATCATCATCGGTGGTGTTGGCTAGCACACAACTGGTTATTGAATTAGCACGAAATGATTCCAAGTATACTGTAATCAAGCTTTTATCACGGACTTTTTGACCACACCACTCAGATACATATATTTATATATCATGTTCTTTTGTATGTTAACACGGAACGGCGGATCATCGTCTAATTGATGCAGTAGCTGTTGTACCCTTGTGTCCAAATCCGCGGCTACATTAATTGTAACGGGCTTGTCCGATGATACCATAGCTGCCGTTGTAACGCAACCTACGTAACTGCATGAATAGCAGTCGCGGTGATACTAGACGAGCAAAATCGTACATAATCGATGCACAATCGTACACAGTCCGCTGTCGATATAGAAGCGATTTCATCATCCACTTGCATAATTTCAAAAGCCCAACTGCAAATGTACTCTTGGTCGCAATCATCTTTTAAGTTCCCGGCACTGCTTGACTCAGTCATATGGTGTTTTATTGCTATCATTCGATACCTCTTGAGAAGCCCTTTCCAACCATATAAGATTTCTGTATTTGGATTTGGCTATTCTACGCGTGTAGGCTGACATTATATATTTTTGATAATTTTTTTTTATTATACACCTTATTATAATCACTGTTTTACTATTTTACACATACTTTTTATATTCGATCGATAGATTTTGAGAAAAGCTGACGATTGAAACTAAAACGAATATCGTAGCATCTTCGTGCCACTCTAGTTGGATAGTTTTGTAATGCCTATAATAATAACAGCCGGTTGTAAAAGATGAGAATATAGGCCATCATCCTTGATGTCATATTGATTAACCTGCCGGAGCAGCCAGACCCCGTGCAGGGTCCTTCCTATTATACTCGTACACCTGTAACTGTTGGAAGAATTGATTACTATGTTGATATAATATTGATAAATAGCTCTTAATTAAGAGTCGGTCGAATAATTACAAACATTTTCCATAATTTACATTTTTCATACAAAGAAGTCGTATTATTATGTGGCAGTACCATATTGAACTACTTTTTAATACTAGTAGGTTCTTTGTTAATTCGTTTTTTCTGTTATGTATTTATACGATTACGTCATAAGCTCTCTTGTTAATCCAATAACTCATCCTAATATTGAGGTTATAGTAAGTGAAAATTTAAAGAAATCATGCCATTTCTTCTTGGTCGGGATAACGCTCTACTGGTCAGAAACAATGACAAAACGATTAGAAAATAAATTACTCGGCCTAGAATTGAATTTCTGGAGATTTTGTCCTGTATTCAGTTTGCAGAAGGTCCCGAAAGAGATTATTAGAAATAGGATAGGAGCTAAACTCAACATTCTCAATGATATAAGTGAAAGACGATTGCTTTGGTATGGGCACATTATGAGAATGGATGAGACGCGAGGGCTCCTTCGAGCACTTAAATCGACCTCTTGGAGGTGGGAGACCTCGAAAGCAGTGAATTAAGGAGGCAAGAGAAGGTATAAATTTTTATACGAAGGGAATTCTCTCTATAACCCGATAAAAAATTTGTTTACGATAAACGACTATGTCTAAGTTTGATAACAATGAATAAGGAAGAATGTCACCTCGAGCTTTTGACAAAAATACATGTTATAACATCGTGTATCACTGGAATCAAGAATCAAGCGATAAAAATCATTATTACAGAAAAACATAACATTGAGAAAAATAAAATTAGTTTTGCTTACATCGATATATCGAAACAGCGGCAGAAAATATCCAATGACAGAATCTACTTATACATTCACATATCGCTCCCTCAAAAGAAGAACGACATAACTCTAAAATGACAAAAAACCTTCAGTAACAATTCTGACGGTTGAAAATTTTTAATTCAGGTATGTCATATCACGTTTGTTTAAAAAAAATAAAGTTATACCGAGCTATGTTCGAACTTGAAGTTTTATGGGAATAATAAAATCAAATAAGTTTCAAGATTTTTAAAAAATTCTAATTCGTTAATAAATTAATTACATTGCCATTATTCAAATTATGACATTGTTCTTTTGAAGGAGCGATATGAACAAAGTTATGGTATTAAATATTTTATTTCACCCAAAACTTGGTATTTGAAGTTGTTATACAAATCTTTCTATACAAATGATGGTGTAAAGGTCAAATAGTTTGATTTGTTACTATCGTTCTTTAACGGAAAACTTTTAGACAAGTTTTATAAAAGAAACCTTATATCAAGGGCAAAGAAAAAAGCACTACTGCAACTGGCAAAGTACTGGAGTTCCATTGGGGGATAGTCCCAAATTGAACAAGTCACTCTGCTACAAGGAAACCCTTTCCACTCGGGAGCACTGTAACCTCCACCAACAGGATAAAAAAGATACTTTGCCTTGCTTTTTGATATGAAAGGAAGTTTATGAGAGGATGAAGCACAGCCCTGTTTTAGATGCAGCTGAAAAAATGAATCACCATCGAACAAAAAAAAAATTATCATGACTTGATGAATTATTGGAAACAATGATTTTTTTTTTAATTTAAGTATACTTACGCGGGCCGCATGAATCGCTGACAACGCGCATAGCCGCTGGGCAGGGTCAGACCGCGTCAGTGTCATGTCTGCCTGCTCTGTGCGAGGTTGCGTGACGCTAGCGTTGCCTGTGTTGTGTCTGTGATCGTTTATAATATTTAAACAAATTGAGAACGCCGCCAGTTGTGAAGTGAGGGCCGTGATTAAATTGCTTAATGCACAAAACGTTCGAAATTACGGCGAGGAATAGAAAATCAACGGCGAGGTCTATTGTCTACAGGCGTCATTCTCGTTCATGAATCGCCAGGCCTCATGCAGCTGCGATAACACAACACGTTTTCCAGTAATTCAAGTGGGAAACCTATGACCATCCACCGTATACCATTTACCGTACATCCACCGGACTTGGCCCCTTCCGATTTTCATCTCTTTACGAAGCTTAAAGACTTTCTGGGGGGAAAAAGATTTCACATCGATGAAGAACTTAAACAAGGCGTGACTGTATCTCAATAGGCTAGCGGCGGAGGACTATGACGCTGGAATATAAAAACTCGTCACACGTTATGACAAATGTCTAAATTTGCTTGGAGATTATGTGGAGAAGTAGTGTAAAGTTTGCTCTTTCCAATAAAAATGTTTATATTCGTTAATATTTACTCCTGTGGCTTTATTGCACAAACGGGTACAACTTTCCAGATGACCCTCGTATTATCATTTGTCGGTTAAATTTACTTAGCTATAGCTACATTTAATATTGTTGAAGCCATATGTTGGTGAGTATGGAAATTATAAGATTTGGAAGAGTGTATGATCTTTCGGTTTTTATTAATTCATAAATGATATTTTTAGGTTTCTGGCTTCGTTTCATCAAATGAGCGATATGTAATTATCTAATATGCGATCCTGATCTATTATGTCTCAAGAAAATGATTATAGATTCGAATGAGAATAGATATGACCAAAAGTAGATTTAAGATTCAACACAACAAATATGTTGTACCCGTTATAAGTGTTTTTAGGGGCGATAGTTGCCCAAGATTTCTGATCCTTGAAGGAAGTCACTCTGCGCGTCCTTCCCAAATTTAAAACTAGGTTAAATTATTAATGTATCTAAATTAACAATATAAGCGTCAAATCTTCCTTATATTATGAAAATTAGCTAATATGAAAATGGGACATGTAGAAAGAATGCCAGAGAAACCGGATACCAAAGAGAATGCTCAATGAGAAACCTGACGGTAAACGAAGCAGAGGACGTTCTCGGATCAGATGGCTGGATGATGTCAAAAAGGACTTGAAACTGGATGTGCGAAACTGGAGGATGATAGCGCAGGGCACTCCTCCCCATAATGTCTAAATTATTTGAAAAACTTTTTCTTAATCGCATAAAGCCTACCCTCAAAAATAGCGGAGTGATGCCGAACCACCAATTTGGCTTTAGTTCTTATCACTCCACTGTACAATAATGTCATCGTATCTATCGCTTTCTTGAAATTGAAAAAGCATTTGATGGTGTCTGGCACAAGGGTCTTCTCTCAAAAATAAAACCTTACTTACCTCTTACATTTTTATAAATTCTATAATCTTATGCTAATTAAAATCACTGTTCTTTAAACATGTAAAGGTAGTCCGGAACACGTATTCACACTTATGCTGCTTGTATATCTAAAGTTGCAAATAAAGTTAGGTGTTTTTTTTTATAATCTCATTTTCAAGACAGAGTCTTCTGTACTTCTCTTGACTCTTTGATTTCCTCCTTCTTTCCTCAATACAGGGGTGTGCCGCGAGACACTGTTTTAAGCCCTATTCTCTATTCCGTTTACACCTCTTATATTCCGGAGCAGCCATTGACCACTATCTATACCTTCGCTCACGATACAGCCTTATTTCTTCTCACAAGGACCCAAACCTAGCTTCTATAGCTCTTCAAAATCATTTATTTGATTTAGAAAAGTGGTGTTATAAATGGCAAATCAAAATAAACGCCTCAAAATCGAGCCATGTAAGCTTCTATCTACGCAAAGCTTCGTGTCCAGCAGTCTGTACGTTTTCTCGGACTATACTTGGACAAAAGATTTACAAGGAACTTACATACAAAATTAAAAAGACAAAAACTGACATGATGCTACAAACAACTATCACATGTTCTGGACTACAGATCCTCACTAGGCTTAGGGAACAAAAGACTTATCAATTATAGTATACCATAACCTATTTGTACATATAGAGCAGAACTTTGGGGTTCACCAAAACAAGTCCACATACACAAGATATAAGCAACACAGTCCTGTTATAATTTATACATTGTAATTGAATTTAGGCATCATGTTATTAATGTTTGTTTATTCAAAATATAATGCGTAAATTCCTGGTCTCTTGCATTAATGATAATGGATAATTCTTTGCCTGTCATGAAGAATCCCCTTAAAAATTCCCTGGAGTCTAGAGTCCTTTAAATGTAAGTATCAGTTATGGTCGCCGCTCTAAGTTAGGAGACGAAGTTTTATACAATAAGTTCATGATTCAACTCCTTATTCGACTTTCAAAATCCTAACATCTCCTATTTGGATTGTTTTCATTGGTAGAATCTAATGAATAAACGAAAAATTGTATGGCCTAATCCTGAGTCAAATTTTAGTGGCATCTCAAATATGCTGGAGTTATTTATAAGGTTTGAATACTGTTTTTAAATCTAACAGTTTAGCAAGTTTTTCAAGCCGGAATAATGATTAAATATCGTTTCCTACTCCTTCAGAAGAGAACATTTCATTGAGAAGAATAGAAGAAACGCTGTCATCTCACAACGCCAGTTGTTCCATGGACTGTCTCTATGATTTATTCTCCCTCTACCTCATTTATCATACCCCTCGTTGGTAATTAAAATTCTTCTTATCCTTGAACCTAATTGTATAGGAAATGGAATAAAGATATAGACAGATCGGGACTAGAAGACATTGAAGGTGGGAAGGGAACTGCGAGGACGGCGATGGCCTGTTGCACCACCTATCTGTGCAACAAATACCACCCTTGACATTTCGCAGTATATAGCTCATTTCCATTTATCCCCCTAACTATATACCAACATCACTTTCATAAATTATCAATGAGTTAACCACGATTACACGCTTGTCTACAACTAAAGGGAAATAGCATTTGCAAAAATGCTATAAAGAAAGAAATGCTAAATGATGAAAAAAAAATCAAACCACCAGACACGTTACGTAAATTTGCTCTTTCTTTATAACACATTTACATATCAGCAACATTTGTATAACTCCGCAAATCCTTTTTATGATGTGTCTTTAAATATAAAAGCATTCACAAAAAATAATAAAACTATTCGTTATAAAATATAAGTATATGAATCCTAGATAACGCTCGACCGCCAGTTTACCCACTTTTCCAATTTCCATATCATCCATATCCGACTGCTAATAGATTAAATAAAAATCTGTCCAGCGAGCGGAATTTGAACCCAAGACCTCTACCAAGCCACTTCTGAAATATAACTCGTTGAAAATAATAATTTATTGTATAGATAATAATTTAAAGCATTTTATACGCTTCATTTTGTATGTTGTTCTGGAGACAGATCAACGTTTTTCTCCTGCCTCTCATTAATACATCATTGTTCTTATTCTATCTCTACTCCTTCATGGAAACTTTATTAGTGTTGGCTCTTTCGGAAACTTTTCCAGCGGCGATATCGGATCGAAACTTTTCAAATTCTTCCAGATTATCATTACTTTCTTGTGTACTCTTTCTTTTATTATGTTGAACTTCCAAACCTTATCTCCAGGATTTTTCTATGGCTCTACGAGTCTGCTTATTGAGCGTAGTTTTGTATTTTGCGGAGAACTGATAAATGTTTGGATAGTGTAATTTAATATTTAGCTCAAATATTTTGTAGGATTCGTACAATAACTGTTAATGAACGCCATGATTTGTCGTAAAAGATGCCTTTGCATGTGTCTTACGAACTATTTAAAAAATGTAAATGTTAGAAAGCGAAAAAGTACATATTGTTTGGAATTATTTTTAATTCAAGAAGAGAATTTTATTTCAGAATAATAAGTCATTAAAATAACAAAATGTAAGTTTTTATTGAATGAGCGCAGTGAGTTGATAAGATAGACCAAATAGACTCGTCCCAAAATACCCTGAATGAACTCAGCTCGGTTGGGGAGATTGCAGGCTTTGTGATATCAGCCGCTGATAATGTGTTTCGCAACACTGATAAGGAAAGCCGGTGCTATTAACCTCTAAATGAAATTCTTTAAATAAAAAGAAACACTTACCGCTTTGCGGGCAATAAACAGTAACGGTTTCGCGGAAAAAATGCGGTAACTTTCCTCAGAGCGAATTTCCATTTAGTCATATTTATAAAATTAAAATAGAAATGTTACAGACACCTGTAGTTAAATTATTTATTTAGCATAACATTTAAAATGTACTCTCATCTGTATTTTCCCGTCCCTTTTTAAATTTAAGTAGGTAAATAGTCGGGGACAAAGAATTATTTTACAATTTATAGGTTTGAATGCAGACGACAAGATATTCCCATACCTTCATTCGCATACAAGAAGCGTTTTCTCAATACCTGTTTAAATAAGAATTTCATTTTTACATTTATTCAGGTTAATTTTTTTTTTATTTATAAAAGAAATTTTGTCCCTCAATGGGCCCAAAGTAACACAAGAGGGGTATAGGCGAAAATCCAATGAAGAAATATTCAAAAATTTGGAAGATCTTGAAACATTCATCAGGACTGGTCCTTTACCATTCACCATTAAGCATCCTCCTGGGAGACTGAGGTTCTACGGCCACATGGTAAGAATGAACAATGGGAGGCTGAACAAAAAAATCTTTGATAAAGTATTAAGCTACAAGGGTATAGGTTGATATGTGAAACAAATTAAAGAGGAGCTCTGGATAGGCTAAAAATCAAGAAAGACTGCTTGGATAGAGAGCTTTTCAGGAAAGAACTAAAAGAAGTTGGAGTTCTTGCGGGAAGGAAGAAGTGACGAGGGAGAAAATGGACTAAGGAGGAGCGAGAGGAACAGTCCAGGAAGATGGGAATGTATTGGAGTAGACGGAAGGCGGAGAGTGTGAAGAAGATTTGAGTGATATTCGCGTGGTCCTTGCTAGCCGATTCGTGGGGGGGGAAAAATTTGTAACCTAAAAGAACAAATAGTCGCCTTATCTTTCTTAATGTTTCGTTATTTACATTCAATAGATTAATTTTTGTTGCTTGTTTATTAAAAGTGTAACTTATAATCTAGATTTAATGACGATAGATTTTTAAAGAGTTTTTAATAAAGCTCATTGAGTAATTTCCGTATTCCTCGTCATTTCCCACCAATGAACTGACATGTATAAGAAATATATAAAAAATAATGTATATTACTAATTAATCCTTCAAAAAATGTTCAGTAAATAATATTGGGATGTGTATGTTTACTTATTAAACATACGTAATAAGGTAGGCGTACCCCTTTTATGGCATCATTTTTATAAGTTTCTTAGCATAAATTACACTTAAAATAAGATATGCAGATATTTACTAGAAAACATGTTGCAATTTATTACTTACTTACATACTATTGGGCGTTCGCGGTCTCCAGAGAGGCTCCTCCAATTTCTTTTCCCAATCCTCCTCAAATCTTCCTCAATACCATCCATCCACCGACGCCTGGGTCTACCCCTTTTTCTTTTTCCTTCCGATGCACCATGTACCACCATTTTAGGCAGCCTTTAGGGCTCTATTGTTTCCCTAACCATCTTAGCCTGGTCTTAATACCACAGAGGATCTCGTGCTCACCATATTGTTCCATCAGTTCGACATTGCTTCTGATTCTCCACCCGTGATGTTCTTCGACAGGTCCAAAGATTTTTCTCAGGACTCTTCCCTCACAAACCAGAAGAGATATTCCGTTTTTCTTGGTCTGAGTCCACGTTCGCTGGTCGAACTATAGTTTTGGCTTTTTGCAGGGCATAGTAACATCTGGCTCCTGCGAACATTCTGCACTTAATTCCGACGCAATTTATTACATAACGGTTTATGTCTAATTTGAATAGCTGATCTAAGATGGCTGGTACACGTAGAGAAAATACCAAACCATAGATGATTTGATCCCGCTTAATTAGAGTCAGATAAGAATCAAGAATGTTTCCAGAACTGTTCCCTTTCAAGTTCAGTAAAGAAATTAACAGCCAAACGATGATGGGTTGTAGAGACTAATACGGAAACCTGGCCTGAAAAATCTAGCTTCTTGTAGTATTAGTTATAACTTGTAGTATTAGTTCTACTAATACTGTGGTAGAAAGAAAACATATATAATATTGTAGAAATCTTTACAGAGCTATTGGGTTGTAACATATCAAATGTCTGTGAAGGTGTAAATTTAAATTATTAAACAATATTTTATTAATCAAAATAGGATTCTTCACTTTCAATATACTTCTCCCAATGTGAAACAACCATTTCTATCCCCGCTCTGTAGAAATTAGGTGTCAAGGAAGAAGCGAAGTCTTGGAAGGCCGATTTCAGTGCATTTTCGTTGTTAAATTTTATTATTTCTTAAAAAATTATCCAAACAACGGAAATAGTAAAAATCAGAAAATATGGTGGGTGAGAAAAAACCTCTATATTCAGCTCCTGAAAAAAAATCGGGTGAGCTGCAGGGGCTCGGTTAATTCGTGTGGTACCCATATTTCCATATTTTTTTGTCTTACCAAGCTCCTTAAGGTGTCTGGAAACAGTCATGGCACTTCAACCCAATTCTCGAGTAGTTTGGGAAGGGGTTCGACCAGCTCTTTAAACTTTTAGTTGTCCAACTTAGTCTTCGGCCTACCACGTTCTTTTTTGGTAAGGTCATAATCCCCAGACCGAATTTTTTCAAACCAACGGAAGATTGTTCTGTATCTTCACCGTAAACAATATTAATGTTTCGGAAAGGTCTGTGACGCAATGGGCAAGTTTAAATTCGTAGAGAAAAATTAAACGAATTTTTGCGGAAGATATAATTTTATTCTTATTCATTTTTAAAAAGTTGCTTTACTTTCAACAGGGAAAGTAAGACTGATTATGAAAAAGGATTAAATGATCTTTCAAACGGTATACATAACGTAATTGTTTGTGTACAAATAATCTAATCCCTAATGAAAAGACAACTGTAAATTAACGAAACAAAGGAAACTGGTATTTCATCCGTTACGACCCAATAGTAGTCATACTATAAAGTTTTGTAATCTATACATATTATAAAACAACGTTCTCTGCTGCGTCTGTCTGTCTGTTCGCAATAATCTCAAAAACTACTGCACGGATTTCCCCAATAAACAGAATGATTCACGAGGAAGGTTTAGTTATATAGTTTGTCAAGGTTTTGTGCAAATTTATTGGATTATAAGGATAATTGTTTAAAGTGTAGGAAAAAGTAAAACCACCCGGATGTTTTCATCGAAATCGCTGCCTAAGTCCTTTGACACCTCTGTCTCTCTGTACGGCACGGATTGATGCGATCCTATGACCGATAAAACGTGTGGGGATAATATGCCCTACTACCCGTGCGAAGCAGGGCGGGTCGCTAGTAACTTATAAAGCATAGGTGGAGAAAGTCTTGATGAGAATCAGTTATTGATGATTCAGAAGGTAAAGGAGACTTATAGTAAAAGGCAATTTAAAAATTTCAATACGGTGTAGCTATTACTGAACCGATTTTTGCAAATTTTAATTACGTTTAGCTATTAACTCATCATAACCTAAAAGGCCCTTCTTTTTTTTTTTTATCGTTCTATAGAATTCACGTATTTTGAAATCTAAAACCTTAAATTTTGAGGACATAAAATTCAATTCAAGTTAAGGGTCCGCAATAGTAAGAGACAGGAGCGGTGCAGTGAGAAGTGGAAAAGAATAAATTGATAGGCCAAGGGTGAAGCTGACCTGTAGCGTCCCGATTACTAATTAATAATTATTGAACTTGAGCAGCCTTTAAGCACACGGGACTTAATAAAGTATAAATTAATAAAGATCCGATCAAGTCAGCTAGGTATAGAAGAGCCACCATTCATTTATCTAATTATATCAGTTGTATTTCTAATTCTATTTTTTGTTTTAAATCCAACACCCTAAATTCCAAAAACGGTTCCTTCGGACACAAGGAGAAATATAAAAATTACTATTCGCCTATCTCTTAATAGCTACAATTAAATCGATAAACATTGCTAGTCCCAGTGTCAACTTGTGCAATCGTCAATATTAATCTAGGAAGAATTAGTTAAAGAGGCCTTACAAATAATCATAGGCGTTTTCGTAATTTGTTGTGTAAGTGAGTGGGATAAGAGTTACATGACAGATTATGTTTTAATTTCAAGGTATCGATGACGTGTTTCTATTAATAAGGACACCTGAACGTCGGACGTATTGGAGTAACAGTATTTATTGGACTTCAGGCTGTTTTCGTTTAAAATTAATATTTTGTTAAATAATCTATTATTAAATTTATGTACGTATGAGCTAGTGTTATTCTCGTTAAAACTGCCTGATATAACTGCACACATTTCAAAATTATGTTAACTTTTTTTATAAATAAGTGGCTCTACGGATTAATAAAATCTTAAGTGAATATTTGGCAACGACCATGGATTGGCTTAATGTACATTACTATTACTATAGACCATTACTAGACCGTATACTATTACTATAGTACATTACTATAGACCTCTCTTCCTTATCTCTCTATCTTTATCATTTTCAATATGAAATTAGTTATATCTTAATGGTACTGGATAATTAGGATTCTAAGCTTATCTTATTGCATTTCCTTAGGACATTCATTTAAAAATTTAAATTAAAATTAACCCAATTTTTATAAAACAGTGAGGCATAGTAATGATCGATGAGATGAGTAAGATGAAACTAGCCGATCTGAATATTGAACTTTATTTTTTTATACAGGAAGATGATTAGATATCTATGTTGACATTTATTGAATCTCTGAAAGAATATCATTGCCAGTAAATATTTTTCATATAGCGGTAGGTCATCGTTGCATTAACAAGATAACCTTATCAGCGTATATAAATATGATGTTGATTGCAAATTTGTCAAGAGTCTTTCGCAATTGTCTATAAATAGTTACTAGAAAGTAAATAGTCCTATATGGTATGAATCCGAAGCGTAGATGTGGAATCTAACGAAATAGTCAAGTTTTAAAATTATTAGCAATTTCCCTTGCAAATTAAAATTGTGAATACAATTCTGACCAAAATAGGAATTTAGCCTAGTTCAATAGTTTTTGTTTTTTTACTTTATTGGAAAAATAAAATAAAAGGCGAAATGGAGAAAATGGCGACCATTTCAAGTTTTTCAAACAGTTATTAATTAAAATAGTGGCTTTCACTAGTACTTGATAATCTTATTTAAAAATAATTCCACTATCCTGTAATGTTGTGATCCACGAATTTGGTATTACTTAATTTTCATAAGAATTTTATGATTATTATTTAACTATACTGTGCTTTTTTTCAATTCTAGATATATTTATCAATAAAATAACATCATAAAGCTTTTTTTACCAATTAGAAAAAATTTCTAATAAATTTGCAGGTTAATATAAAATTAATAATTAAAATAAAACCAGCGTCATCTAGTTGAGGATTATCATAATTTTAAAGTAATCAAAATTTCACATTTCTTTGTGCAAATGTTAGTTATGGTCCACCTACTTTCAATAACGTACACATTTCATTTGGAATACACTAGAGAAAGAGTCCTAAAATTTTCCGTTTCGCGTACAATTAGGATAAGTGTTTTTAATAATTACATTACACCGCACAGGTTCGGGACCACCGCTTAGCCTCTCCTCCAAAGCATGCCATAACCAAGGAAGGATGTTAATAGACCAACTAATAAAATAATCATCCAGTTAAATAAAAGAAAAACATAAATGGTTCACAGAAGTTTATAAAGATCTTCAAAGTTTAGCAATCACAAAAGATGAAATAAAGTACACTCTGGTCAAATGCTCTTAACGGAAACAAAATACTAATTAATAATCATTCAATTATTTTTTTAAATGTACTTATTGAAATTTACAACTGTATACTGAATACATCAAGTAAATATCATAATAATCATGAATCATGTCCCGAGATAAAGGCAAGAAGAGAAAATACCCAGTGGTAGTACTCAAACAATTATTATTAATATATCAAATTCTGATTGAAGTATTGTTATCAATCAGGAACATGTGTCTATTTCTATTGCAATGTACATGGTTATATTAATAGAATGATTTATGTGAACTGTTATTTTTGAAAGTGGAATAGGTCCATTTGGATTTATTTATTCTCTTAAATAATTTTAATGATTATTATTTCATAACAAAAATTAAAAAGGTGTGTTTTAAAAAACACAAAATTTTTATATGAATTCAAACCCTTACATATCTTGATACAAGAAAAATTGGTCTTATACTCCTTTTAACAAGTACTATCTCAAATTATAATATATCGGTGAAAGAGAGGTTTCGAATGCTTCAGTTCCGAGCTATCGTGAGTGAGCCAGGTATCAAGTTATTTCGCCTTAGCTGTTTCACAAAGATGTCCTAATGCTGTAGCACCTATGAAAGCACAGTTTCGAAAGCACTCAGTTGGCTTTGGCAAAACCTTAGTAACAGGAGTAACAGGCCCGTATGCACATCAAGGTCTCGGGAAAGGAGTATGATTATTTGTTTGAACAACTATTTATTTTATTAATGGAATTCGATAAAATTATTATTATGTTACAATAATCAACGAATGGCTGGTGTATATATTCATGTATGAAATATGTACATGGGGAAACCCCAATTGCCGATTTTAATTTCATATACACATCAACCAAAATGAAGTGTTATCCACTAAGACTAACAAAAAATGTCAAGCATATCAACATCAAATGTTAATAGTCCAGGATCCATGGTCCATTTTTGCACTTGATTAGTATCAAGCTGAATCTTCGTGAATAGCTTCGTTTCGATGAGACGCCCAACAATTTCCTCTGCGAAAATTCTCGATGGTAGCTAAAAGAGGTGGCAAGGATAAAATATGTCGATTTCATGATTCTCAAAAATTTATTACTAACTGGGTTTTTTTTTGTTAAATCTCAAGATAATTATCTAAATTATTTGAAAAAATATTTGCCCTACAAAATGTATGGTTTGATCAAAGAGTCTCCTCCTTCCAATATGTATCGATAACGAGGTCATCAAAATGATTACTAACCAGCTGATTTTTTTTACTTCTTCTTTTTTGATTGAGGCTACGTATAGTTGTCTGTGTGAGAAGCACGAATATAAAAATGTAGTTGTAATTAACAGGCCCCTTTGCTTTGTTACCATTCATTTAAAGTTTTAAGATCTGAATTCCTATAGTCGGAGTTATTAAGGTGCATCATAAAACCAATTTGTAACATTACAACAAAAACGATTGTAATGATAGGTTTGTAAGTATTTATTGCATAATACCTTCAAACCTATCAGCTAAAATTTAATTGAGCTATTACTAATGAAACAAATGTTTTTTTCTTAAAACATTTCTATTGGAGAAACATCTTTTTTTCTAAAAAATACCATACGTCATAAGAAACTAAATGACGTAGTGTTCTTGCCATGAATATTCTGTTTTATTTTTCTCATTATTCATCATGACCAAGATATTCTAACAAGGTATAAGATAACTCTTGGACCAACATAAGCGAATAAAAGTTCAAGTTCTCAGTACCAATTACCGACGTCGTTTTCCAAGTCTTAATTTATTATTGTGTGGAAAATGGTTGACTGGATAATTCAATCCATCATCTTAATTTATTTTATTGAATATTGTTTATGTAATGTCTGTAATTAAAATGCGTATAATATACATTTAGGCATGTAAGTATTGTTCTCAAGCCTTGTATGTTGTTCTCCAGCTACAGATATTCCCACCCTCCTGGAAGAGTACTGACACCTGTAAGTGGAAGAAGCAGAAGAAGATTCCAGTGGAGGAGGGGTTAGGTTTATAAGGGTGGAGCCTGTCTGTGAATGGGAGGGAACTGCCAATTCTTTTATCTTTCCACTCCTATCCACTTTTAAACCATTCATTAAAAAAATCTTATAATTCATGAGGTTGTCAATATTATTATTGGCATTATATTATTAGCCAACGCCAACATTTAATTATTAATGATGTAATTATAAAAAAAAGCTTGAAATTTATAATTATAATTTAAGTTAACATAGTATTGTTTAACTTTTTTATGCTAAAATAATGTTTTGCACGTTCCTTTATAGCTTTGAAATAAACTATTTTTAGATATATTTTATTTCTTACTTAAAAGCTAAGTCTGATTAGATATATTTTATCAAGAAGTTAGCTCATGATTTTTTTTTTTTTCAAAAATTATTAACAAGATCACCAATGACGAGCGTAAGGAAGGACTTTTAAAAAAACCTGTACCACTACAACCCGTGAACGAGTCTGGGGGTCCAGTAGATTGTTGAGACTGTACTGTTTCATGGACAACGGTTCTGCAAGGAGGTGACTTGTTAAGGAAGGGCTTACAGACCAATAAAATAAACCTACACCACTATATCCCTTTAAGAGATTTTATTGTTACCAGATTGAGGAGGAAGGTACTTTTTTCGAAATTAAGCTTAACCACCAGATGTTCACTCCAATTAAGTGTATTTAGACTGGGTAAGCCCCAGAAGGGTCTCACAAGATCCACCCGTGGCTGTTAACCAATTGACTAATCTAACTGGGACGGCTGAATTTGAACCTGGGGCCTTTAACATATCAACTCATCACTACTCGCTGAGCTACCCCCTTCCTTAAATAAATGAGTGGTGAAAAAAAAAAATCCTATGTTTACAGTTAAAAAAAGGTGGGGAAGTCTAGTTCTTAGTAAAAATAATATGAAAGACTAGTTGATCAAGATCGTTTTCTAATAAATAGGTCTGTAACCTGTTAGTTTATCGTAAAAAAGATAGACATTGATCCACAATTCTTGGTGAATAAATATATTTAAAAATATTACAGTTAATAATTAAGGAATATTTTTCAAAAGAAATTGACCAAAATTTTTCCACGATTAAACTGTTCAATCATATTGGCCCAGTAATTTTCCTTTTAATTATCTTATCAATAACCTCCTTATTTTTTTCAAATGCGACCATGAAATTAATTAAATAAACGGTTTTTAGATGCTATTGTTTAGATCTCAGAAATACAAAAGAATATTGTAATTACAAACGTTAATCATTTATATGCTGTTTCAAGGTATTCCAAAGGTGACTGTTACAATGTTACTAAATTTCTTTTTGAAATTCAAATGATGGCGAAGGTTGCCATATTAGTGATTGCTCAGTTGCCCTTCGCTACAATGAAATTGGGAAACCAAAGAGGAGGCGTATGTACGCAACAGTCTCCGCATAATCAACATCAGCAACCATTTAACATTAGCAAATTCCTGGCCACCCACTGCACTTCTCTCTTCGATGGTACTAATAAACCCTCAAAATGGCCGAATGACAATAATGTCAATATTAACCACATTCGGAATAAGAAAGTGAAGATGATATTTTTATTAGAGGATGGGCGTCTTTTTTAGGTTAAGGCTGCCAGTTACTTTTTGTAACTAAATGATTACTTTAAAAGTAATCGCTGTAATTAACATAAGATTAGGTAAACAAGAATACAGGTTAATGAAATATTTATTTTAAATTAATACAAAAGCAACAACTAAATATGAATTAAAACAGGAAAAAAAGCAGCCATGTCGTCAATTATTGTGTATAAATTTTTGTTATTGCTCCTCTCTATCCATAAAAACTCACAAAAATAGGAATCTAAAAGTTCCCTCCTTGTTCCACACTCTTTTCTATTCCTCATTTTGGCTTTCGCCTAGAGAGATTCTATTGATATTGTGTTGGCTCCTGTTGTAGGGTCGACAATTTTTTTTTAATGATTGGCAGTAAGATGCACATAATTCAAAGAATATAATGTTTCTCCTAACCCTTTATATGCCTTCTAGCAATTCGAAATTATCGTTGTTCCTCGCCTTATTGTAGCTTTTATAAAATTTAGAAGAGTTTCTGATGTACTATCAGGTACTGCATACATAAAACACTCTTTGGTTTCCCTACATATACCCCCAAAAACCCATTGATGAGGGTACATTCTTCCAACATTGTTTTTCTTTTACTAAAACAAGATTCGCCAATTTCTACAGTCATTTTTTCCCCGCCTATTTGAATAGGATTATTTATTAAAGTATAGGCACAAATTTCTTTCAACATATTCTTCCAATCCGTAATAGTTGCACTACTAATTTTAAGTTCTTTAGTATAAAATTTCGTAGTTGTGTATTCCTGTGTGTCCAGCAATATATAAATAAAAGAGCTTTACCTAACGGTAGTCTTGATTCTTCGAACCACGTATTTGATAATAAACCCATAGAAGTTCTGCAATTTCTCACGTAGCAAACCCACTTTTTTTGTTTATACTTTAATTTCAAATTGTGCCCATTATCACACTTTTTAAATTTAGGTAAGACACCTTTATCTTGAAAAAAAATGTAAGAGATTTTCTTCTTGATTACAAAACAAAATTAAATCAATAAAATTTATCACTGTATCCATTATACGCATAAATAACCTTCTTAATAGAGTTTGTAGTTATCATATGGTTTAATTTAAAAAATATATATATGAATTACTTTTAAAGTAATTATTTGGTTACAAAAAGTAACTGGCAGCCTTAATTTAAAAAAGACCCGAGGATGGTAATCAAGGTCACTTATCCAACTAAAAATGGATTTTTTAAAATTTATTTATTGAAATGTACATCTGTATTATGATACAAGAAATAAACAGACTGAATGTGAACAGAACTACGCAGCGGTTGTACTCAAATAACAAATTTATCAAAGAAGGGTACGAGAAAATCTTCATTAAAGACACTATGAAGGATGGTCAGGAAATGAAGAAGTACCCAGGTTTGAAACTAGCGGGTTTGAGAGGGAATTTTGTTTGGTATGAATCAAGTTAGGCCCAAATCAGCAACAACCGAGACATTAACATTATGGATATTAATTCTTAACTGAGTAAAGACCATTGAGGATTTTACGAAGGATTTTGGATAGTAAGAATTGGATACGAGATGTCTGAGTGGAGCCATAAAGGTATATATGGTTAGACGAAATTTCTAACATCTATAATGTTACCATTATAGACGAAATGTCTTTTGTAATTAATTGGGAGCTTAGACCGTTTGTTTAGTAAGTGTTGAATTATCCTGGAACGGCGGCAGTGTTCGTTTCAATCTGGTATAAGGTTTCCATGTTAAACTCTTGTCAAAAAGTAATCCCAAGTATCAATTCTACAGGAATTAGTGGGATATTTTAAAAGGATACGGGAGGACAGAAGGTCATTGGTTTACGACGAAGGAAAAGGTGATTTGACAGGGTTATTCTAGTTTTGATACACTTATTCAAGGTCTGTAATGGAATGGCATGTGGGATGGAATAGCTGCAATATTATTGACTGATAATACACATGTGTTATCAGCATAGGTGGTAAGTATGTCGTAAAACTTAGATTTGAAAATCGCTTTAATCTAATTTACTTTCGAACGACCTTGTTTGAGCATGTAATATAAACGAATCGCAATTTTTTAAAATGTTAAATTGACGAATTGACTCCTTCTTAAAAGCTGAAACATCTCTGGACGAACCACGCTAGGAGTGTCTTCAATGGGAAGTTTCTCCATACACGCTTCAACTAGAATCACTTAGGGGATGTTTTCAAAAGTATATCGAAAATAAAATATGTGCCAAATAACAAATATATAATTTCTGAAATAAATATTTTTTCAGAATTTTTTAAATTATTATTGTGAAATTATTAGAAAATCTTAGTTAGGTGCTTGGAACTTTCTACCTATATCGTCAAATCGACAGATGTCTACGTACTGTATGCGCGGTTGCAAATTGAACCTGTTTAAATTACAATAAAAGGTATAATCAGAATTTAGCTAAGGACAAGTTGGAAATGAACTTCTTCCAATGATACATTGGCAATAGGCATTGCGACAGTAGCACCATGCACGCAACCCGGTGACCAATGCAAGAGCGGTTCACCTCCGAAGCAACCCGCGCCTTATCCGTCTTCCATCTTCACATGACAATATATAGCCATTTGTTATGTTTTATACAACATGTAACTTTGATCAGCTATTCAATTAAATGAAAAAGGATCTTTATTTAATAACCTAATCCTGGTGAGTCAACCTTTGGAGAAGAGAGGGAAATGTCGACTTATTCATTAATGATATAGAATTACTATATATTAAGTATAACGATCTCAGGGTGGCATCCCATTTTATTATTTAAATATTATTCAGATCAAAGGATCTGACTTTTCCTTGAGATCATTGCTTGGGCAGTGAAGCTGATTTAGCAAATGGCTAACGAGAAACAACTGTCCTGGCCATGTCGGATTTCTTTCAATTTATAATATTGATATTCTGCTTAATAAAATAATAGAAAACATTATTCCTTCTTCATTATATGTATAACAGTAATATAAATAGTAATAGACATCCAATACAAAGAGTACAAAAGAAAGGCCCGAGCTAGGGATGATTGAGGAAGGTTGGGCACTGCCCTTACTCAAGACGACTGTTAGTAGCTCATTGCCACGCCATTGGCCAACTGTCTTAGTTCGTAGCGGTCCAATCTCTTTGTTTAGATAGCCTATTATATCTGTCAATTAGCGAAATTAGTTATGAGATAGTGAAATTAATTCAATAGATCGAACTAGTTAAATATAGCCGGTTAGTTAGTTTCTGTGTATGTTCTGTATGACCACAACTCTTGGATAATATTGCATCCAGTATCAACTGTTATGCAAGATCACACACAACTTACCTGTTTTTCTTTTAATAAAATATGTTCTAATTTATAAAGGCTGGATGAGCCTTAGGAGAATCTGCAAACCCACAGAGTTGATACACAGCTGTTCAGGGAATAAATAATTTTTCTGAAATAGCAAACAGCTCCCCCAAATCTGTATTATATTCTTTTCTACAAAAAAAAATTTATTCGGCTCGGAATTAAAATTAACTAGGATCTAGCTAGCTTTGAAAAATTCTTCTTCATATAAAGTTAATAGATTTTGGGGTATTGAAAACGAAGAACTAGAAGTCGATCTCTGTATTGCAGTGATCCTTAGGTGCAATCGTGGTATCATTATCCGTCTAATCCTATCAATGTATAATATCCTTTCATATTTTAATCATTTCTTAATCATTTAAACTGGTTATGTGATCGTTATTTTTGAAGCTTTACGTTCGTATCATTTCGATCATCACAGTTAAAACCACGACTAAATTTTAACCTATGTATACGATATATAAAATGAACCCATTATTTTGAATTATGAAAAATAATACTTATATTTTTATTTTTTATTTTATATGTGTGTATATTCACGTGGCTCCCATACAATGCTGAGCTTAAAAGGACAATGGAGGATATCCTCATAATGTTATGTTACCGGATAAGAGTGCGTTATACCCATTGAAATTAATTTTCCACTAATTGTACTATATATATTATAAATTAAAAAAATGTATATAAAATGAAAAAAACAATAAGATACAATTGGTGGAACATGTATTTGAATGGGTTCTATTGCATTTAGATCCGATAACAAAAAATTATGGGTATACCCTCTATGCTCAGTGTCAGTATTTAATGCAAAAAACTTAGCCACTTACTATGTTTTTTTCAGTTGTTTAAAATAATGTTAACTAGTATCTATAGGCATCTTGCATATTCTAACAACTCCAGTGCCTCCCGATTCGGTTGAATTTCATATTATAATTTAAGGCCGTAGCCTCATTTATAGAAAATACACCCGGAGGTACTCATTGAAGATGGATGTATTGTTTTAATCTCTAATGTTTCTGCTCATTGCTTTCCTTCAATTTAACCAAACCCGTTGCTTTATACCCTTTTAACTGTTATCTTTCTCGATAGCTTCAAATTCAGTATATGTAAATAGCTTATTACAAAAATCAGGGAAGTCGAAACCTTTGATTTTTCCATTCTCAGGCTACTTCAAAAACGATTTTATTTAGTTTACGCCAAATATATTTAATGGAATGGAAGGATTTGCCTACTATTCTAAAGTTTTGATTTTTTCCTTCTTTTTTTAGCATTTAATTATTTGGAAGATTTTCCTAATTTATTTCATTGTACATTATTGTTTACGACTTTGAAACAGTATCATTTCCACTTTTTAAGTCGTCATAATAATGATTAGATTTTTTAAAACCCTGCCAAAAAAAAAAACAAGTAAGAAACAATCAAACTAACAATGTAAAACACGTATTTACTCGTTATTGGTAAATAACCCTTTCACCGATTTGTTTGATATTTAAATTTGCAAAGGGCATGAAGTGAATCCATGAGAATTTTCTTGTTTCTTGACCTCATAATTTCGAGATACACTTAGCTGGTATCTTTGACCTTAGGTAAAGTGCCTTTATATATGAAATTTGAAGGATCTTTCCGATAGTACCAACATTCTGCAATATAATACGTTGTTTTTTTATTACGGCAGAGCTTCATTAATCAGACCACCATTGTATAACCACGTCTGTTATATCTATTATCCGGAACATTATAAGAAATGGCTAAAGTAAAAAATATGTCTATTCATCTTTAATTAAAAATGAGTTCATGATACTAAGACACATACTAGTATGAATTGTTAACTGTTCTTTTGTAGTAAACAATACAAAAATGATGTTTTGCAATAAAAAATAAACCTGTACCACTACAACCCTTTGCAAAGTCTTTGGTTCAGTTCGTAGTAGAGACTGTACTGTTTCCTGGAAAACAGTTGTACAGGGAGGCGATTTGTCCTAAATTACGGTTACATGATTATTACTACCAGCAAAATAGTATTTTGCCAATTCAAGCATCATGAAGACAGAAGTAGAACAATAAAATTATTGTAATTTAGTAATAATCATCATCATCGTCGTCATAATCATTCCTCTCAACCGCTGATCCAGGTTCAGGTGTCCCTCTGCACAGCCCGGACCACACTATACGATTCTTCACCATTTCTCTACTTCTGTTGAATTCTAGATTTTGCCTCAGGAAGCACTTCTTAACTCCTCTTCCTAGGTATGTCTCTAGGCCTTTTTCCGTCACCCTTAGGCTCGTATATAGTCTTAGCCAGCCTGTTGTTTTCTATTTTTAAGAATTGTCCAAACTATTTTATTAGGCATTAAGAAAGGAGAAATGCACAGAAGAGAATAAAATAAGGAGCACAAGGGTGTTATAAGCACTTTTCTCACGCGTTAAATATTACATTTTTCCTGCAACCATTTAAAAGTTAAGAAATTAAAGGTGAAACTTAAGATTTGTTAAAACTACATTAGCGCTAGTGGGTAATGCTCATGCCAGATCTCCAAATGTTTGATGTGTGAAGGTTCTAATACATTTAAGGTTATATTAAATATTTCTATAAAATAGCTTCAAAATAAATAAAATCTATCTTGAATTAAATATAAAATAGTTCTAAAATTTTTTATTTTAACGTTTTAGGAATATAAAATGAATAATATAATAATTCCGCCATTTAACATTTAAAATAACAGAGTGCTGATTGTCAAATTCGATCTAGGTGGCTGTTACTTTTCCTCACAAGTGAGGGAAAGTGGGACTTTCCACACCAATTTTAGTTGAGTAATGGATACTCATAGGTTGCAGAAAAAAGTAATATCACGACCGAAAACAAAGAAAATTTGTAGTATGTTAAAATTCAGAATTTCCCCATCCTCTCAAATGATGTTACTATGCGATAAAATTAAAATGTTCATGGTATAATTTCTTGAGCAAGATGGCAGGAATCTCCACCCTTTCCCTTTCCAAAAGTGGCAAATCTCTTTGTCCTAAACGTTTCCAAAAATTTAATCCCAGCGCTTTACAAAACTATATTTTTTAATTAGGATACCCGAAAACCTTACTCTATTCAGAAAAAGATACGTTTTATTTCAACAAGATAGTTGTCACTTGGCAGAAGTTGTGTTTCCATAACGTTTATTTTATTTGCTTGTTTCTTTTTGCTATGTCTCACATTCCTACCGTGTTACATACATACCCAATGAACTTACTTACCATGTTCCTGGACATCTTTTTATTGCTTAGTTTTCAAACAATAAATTACTTAGCCCTGGCTGCAGCTAGCAGGACCGGGAGATAGGAAGGTATTGCACCGTTGGAGGTGAGGTAAGGATGTGTCAAGCCTCGATCAACTTGACCCCAATCTCAGATATGGAACAGTTTACACAATATCCTCGGCCCGGGATCTATATCCCGTGAGAACCCTGTCAATTTCCTCAGGGACACATCCCATTATCTTCTAGACGGGGTGTTTGAAGGTGCGATTGATTGTACCGCGCCAAGGACCCGAGGTGGCTGTAGAGGAAGGGAACAGTTCGAATATCTGGAAGAGGGATTTAAAATAGTGTGAAGTGATCGGGCATAATTGGAAATTGTGACATTTATCTCATTCATGAATATTAGATAATAAAAATTAGATTTCGAGATAACTATAAATTGAAGAAAGGCATCTTGTAATCTTTAAAATTAAAATTGAGAGATCAATGCTCAAAAAACACGGAATGAAACCCCAAAAATCAATAGCTTACCTGGGATCACCTTTGGTCTATTGTTTAGCATAAGAACCTACTATGCCTAATACCGCGGATTCGCAGCCGTAGGATTTTTAAAAAATCTTAAGTTAAACTGTCCTTGGGAAGGGACGTAAAATGATTGTCCCTAACCTGGTACTCGGTAAAGATCCCTATCCTAATCATACCTGGATAGGCAAAGTTTATGTCTCCCTCTGAAGCCTCGTCCGATTAGCCATATCAACATAAAGTGGAATTTAATGGATAAACAAACAACTAGCTAAAATACATTGGCTTCATCTTCATCAAAAAAATATTCCATAAAATTTGTGAAGAAGCGAAAGGTATGCGCTAAAACTTAAAATCATTGAAATTCAAAAGTTAAACAAGTGCAATGCGAACAAATGCTTTCATTTACGTGAAAAAAATGACTCAGGATTTACTACACCATCATAGCAAACCTTCCCACTTCGCCAATTTTTCTATGTTTAGTATAACTATTAAACATACTACACCAAAACTTTTTTGGTTATTCATTCCCCAGGTTGTCGCTTTGAGTTGAGTCACAAGTTACAAATTTTCATTCGTTTTCCTTTAATATCTTCCGAAAATACAAGTTATCGTGACCTTAACATGGAAAAGAAAATGTAATTATGAGAATGACTATACTACGATAATTATTACATCTAGAAATGAACTTTTCAACATATATAATCTACACTTCAAAATGTTAGTTGAAACATTTATTTCTTGATGACATAATTACCGAAATCTACACATTACCATTGTGCATTATTTTTTCCATACTAAAGTTAACGGTAACTTCTAGTCTTGGAAAATATTAAAAATGAAACGAATAAACAGTTAAAACTTGTTGTAATTAACTTCGAAGTGACAACCAAAGAAATCATTCCGTTGATGTTATACGCCTATAAATATCTTATCTAAAAAAAATATCAAAAATTGAACAAAAAATATCAATTAATATAATTTTTCGATAAAGATAAGATATTCAATAAATCACATGAAAAATGGATAGTGTGGACAAAAACTCAAAAAGAGACTACACAGGCTCAATTATGGACAGCTCAACTGAGTTCGTGCGATAACCTCTGTGGCTTCCTCCCACAACTCGTATCTTTTCCGATAAACACTGTTTTCAATACAGAATCTTATATAACACCAGCTTCTGTTATTGGCTTATAAACAAGTCATATTTTAAATATAATTGAGAGATTCATGGTATAGTTGATTATCAACTTTAATAGGAATTGTATAATATTTTAAATATTATACAATTCCTAAGATATAGAATACTAGCTGTGCCCGCGACTTCATCCGCGTAGAAGAGTGACTTGGACAGCATTTTTAATTTTTTAGTCTAATTATATTGCAAATAAAATACATAAATACATTAAAATAAGTACTGCAAATATCTTATTTAAGTACATTTTTATAAACAACGTTTATGGTTTTCCCATCTTTTGCCAAAACATAAGATAGTTTGCGGGTTTGATACACGTGAGCATGCCACATAGAATTCCCATGGGATAAACATTTTTTTTCTAAATGAGCATCTGCAACTTTAGGCGTCTGTCCTTGAGCTTTGTTTATTGTTATTGCAAATGCTATTTTCAGGGGAAACTGTACTCTTTTAAAGTGAAATGGCAAATCAGTCAGAATTATCGGAATACGGGGAATCAAAACATTTTCTCCTTTCGCCATTCCAGTCATGATTGTAGCTTTTATAATGTTGTGTCCCAGATGTGTAATTCGTAGCCGTGTACCATTACATAGCCTTGGCGCGTCAAGATTTCTCATTAATAGGACTGGAACACCAAATTTAAGTCTCAACTTTTGGGAAGGCATTCCTGATAGTTCTAAAGAGTTGAGAAACTCTATAGGGTATGATGTGACTTGTTCAGTGGCCATAAAATTGTCTACTGAGAGGTACTCGACAACAACCCCCTCCACGCCTTGCATTATTTTTTTGTTTATTTAGTATTTAACTATCTCATTAGTCGGCGCCAAAATAACCCTTTCACGCAGAAATTTTCGATTTCCTGTGTTTATTTGAAGATCAGAATACACATTATTTTATATATCATTTGTGCAATCGACAATTCGACAAAACTCACTTCTCAGTGTAATCATGTCGCTACTGTCTGTTGGCAAACAATCTTCTCCGATTTTTAGAACAGCAGCTGCGTATTGCCCTGCTTGAGAATCATTTTGAAGTTTTACTCTTATATGTGTAGTGAGACACAACTTTTTTACGTGTACCCATAATACAGATCTAAATGTACCACCAACCTTCCCATGATAGCCTGGTTGCATTTGATATCTTTCATTGTGCGATCTAGTGCTTCGATTGCTCTTTTGCTCGTAATTCATTCCAACACGATTCAAACCAACACCTTACACTGCTGTAACATTCTTCCGTGCTCACTGCTTTTGCTAATGTTACATACTGTTATTCCTCGTGAGCTAAATTCAATGGTATTTTTAGAACTGAGTGCACTGTTCGTGCCCTACTAAGTAGCGCAGCAGCTACTCCAGAGATACCTACTGCAGCAGCAACTCCTTTACCTTTCCGGATTTGGGCTAATAGTAATTTTAAAATATAGCTTTTGCCAGGGCTTCCTGGATCAACCAAAAAGAACAAACCTCCTTCTCCACTGGCAACGTTTTAAATAACTGTGTCAAAAACTAATCTTTGTTCTGAATTTAAAAGTCAACAACTGCGATCAACTTCGCTATTATCGTCTCCCATAAAGTAAATGTGCAAACATTTTGGCTAATCATCTGTAGGAAGTAAAGAGCCTATGATAGATCTGTCTTTGGATTTTAAACCAAGTGTAATGTTGCTATAGAGGTGGAGCCATCTAGATCGCCTAGGCCTACAGCAACTCACAAAATGGCCTACTTCTCAATCTAGAATAGTATGAGTTGAAAAACAATACCTCAAAGACCAGGTGAATATGTGCTCCATAGATCAAATCATCTTGGAGTAGAACCTCAAGGAGGCAGCCAGAAGGATAGGGAGAAGCCAGCAACCACCAGAAGATACAACATGCCGTTAACACTACACCAGCGAGAGTAGGTAACTTATCCCATAAAAAGGGATGATGGTTTCTGTACAACCCTTGAGAAAGAAATGCAAACTTTGACTACATTAAAATATACCAACTAGTAACAATGTTAGTGAAAATCTGTGATAAATTTATTTATGAAGAAGGAGGAATCTTGTTGGGAAACCAGTTTTACAGGCACACCACAGGCTTCAGCCCATGTCGCGCCCGTGTGCAATCTTGACCTAGGCGCCCACTAGTAAGGACGCGATTAAAATTGAACAATTACAGTTATACAAAGTGTTACAAATAACGGCAAATCCCCTAAGGAGGTGAATGTTCCCATGAAACTAAACAAATTTTGCTATGGGATCAACATGAAATGAAATTTTTTGTGACCATAAAACGCCTCGCGGCGCCCCTTGGGACCCGGCGCCCGTGTGCACCGCACACCCTACAAATAAGGTAAAGCCTGCCCTGGCTAGGCACAACCCGAGAAAACTTAGAGGTGGCAGCAGAAATATGAAATTCAAGAAACAAACCTTTGATTAAAATCTTGTATTATTAAATATGTTTACTCACAGATATATACGTGGAGGCAGATAATATGAAATATTTCACTATTTATCATCAATCCGATTCGATCTCAATCAATAAGTCATTTCTTTGTCCATCATAAAAATTATAAAAGGTTTTCTTAATATGTTTTCTCAACTCGAGATTCAACAGTTCTATGACACATAAGATATACCTGATTCAAAGTGTAGAGGTAACAACACAAATACTTTAAGCAGATCGGAATTCAACTAACACTCGAGTACCGTTGTAATATAAACATTTAACGATCGGTTAAAATAAAATAAAAATGGAAGCTATACAGCTATAAAATTGTGACTTGTTCAAAGAAATTTAAATTCAAAGGTTATAATTTAAAGCAGAAGTTAATAATTCTTTATTTTTAATAATGTTTGTAATACCTTATCGTACTTTTTTTAAGCTAAACATCCAAAGGTTAAATGGGGAATTTCATGCATTTATAAAACTTCTTCATAAAACTGCAAATATTTCGCTTATGAGATATGTTTATAAAAATAATGGCACGATTATTCTTAAATGCAGACTCAACATAACACCCATAAAAAGATAATAAATCAGTTTGATGTACTATTGGAACTGAACAGGAAAAGAAGTTTATGGAATGTTTACATTACAACGGATTCTTCTCGGCGGCGAAACAGATGTGCTCTTTCCTAGCTTAGTTCATGGCATGTTAAGGACCCCCGAGTGAGCGTGGAGAATCCAGTTTTCTGGCAATTGGCTGGGAAACCTTTACTTGTTTCAGCTAAATAGTGTCTAGCACGAAACAAACATTGTAGTTCTTATTTTTGCAGTAACTATTTGTAATAAATAAAAGCAATCATAATCAATCTCATATATAGGTAATTTCATTTTTCTTATCACTGGTAGATTACTTCAATCCGTAAAACAATGTTAAACTTTAAATTGAATCTTCCCATACAAAACTAATATATTGAGGATAGAAAATACATAAACCTTCCATTCCCATAATAGGATTGAAGGAGTTACGAGATCTTCATCGCCTACTATAAATACAGATATATTTGTATACGCATACCGGACGTGGGAGTGATGAAACTATCCAATATTCGAACATGAAATGGCCTGCTTAGGGAAGAAAATATAGATCATTGAGCATGCTGACCTACAACAGCCATATACAATCATGGATCCTAGGAACGTAAGATTGGGTGACGCCCCCAGATGCCCTTGCTCCCACTAGAAGAACGCACCAAAGAACTTCATCTCAATAACTTATTTACTGTCAAATCTTGTGAATCTTAATATTTAAGTTCAATAACTAACAGAGATTTGAATAATGATTTCCATTATATTTTTATGAATATACGACTGTACTTATTTCCCTTCATGTCAGTAAAAAAATGAAAATTAAATTTGTGATTTAGATTATTTCTGCATACATCTCTTTTTTCTTTCCAATAATTCTGCTCTTTACTGGAATGAATAACAGGGTCATGTAACTCGAAATCCTTCCTCAAACCAATCGAAAAATTACCTTCTAGCCTTTAGCTATACCCTTGTCAGATTTCTAAATGAAGCTTGCACAGGTCTAGGATATCAACCTAAAACTCGCCAACAAATTTGTCCGTGAGCGAAAATCAGTAAACGGTCTCAAGAACGGGCTAACAGGAAAATTGCCAAAATAATAATCCTTGACCCTTAATCCAACCGGACCGAATACAATTGACAACATTCAAGTGGGGATGTAACAATATTGAGGCAACAAAGATGCTAGAAAATAATTTTCAGAATAATATATTATAACATTTTATATTAAGTAATATTTAACAAGAAATAGTAAAATAGGTTATTGAAATCTTATATTCGTATTTTTAATGTTTTTTTAAGACAATTGCCAATATATTTATTTATAGATTAGATATGATAATAAATAGGAAAGAAAGAAAATATTCAATTTTGATATAGTTACCGTCTAACAGTTTATTATTAAAATTTTTTTTTATAAAAATGAATTATAGTATATAATTAATAATAAACCAATATTTAAATGACTACGGTCCTTAATAATTGAAGACGTATCAGTACTGCAAGCAGTTTTGTGGTCAGTAGTCAATGTCCATGTTTTTATTTTACCATATTTTCACATCTATGTATAATTTAAATATAGCAATAACGATTTACATCTTTTATTATTGTATTATCCATTTTTTTAAATAATAAAAACTAGGATTATATTGTATTTTAAATAAATAAACAACTATATAATAGACGCGACCTCTTGTAATCCCCTAAACTAATTTTAATAATAAGATTTCTTTTCCCATCTAATTTAAAAATCATAATGGTACAATGGGTGACGTTTTGGCGTTTTAGTGGCCCTTTTTCCAACATATATCTTAGTTCAATTATTATATAATTATTAATAGTTTTTAAAAATTGTTTTCTTTTGCTTATACTTGCTTACAGTTAAAATGTCCATTAAAGGTTAAAACATAATGGTAGTCCAGTAATTGACCTATAAACTTCAATAGTCAAAACTTTTTTTTTTGTATGGAATGTAGAAACAGTATTTTTTTTTGTTGGTGTATTTTAAAAGAAAAGTTCAGAAAGTTGCTTAGTTTTTGGCAAATTTTAATGTTGAAAAGTTTAATTTTCATAAAACAACATTTAGAAAATTTATTAGAAAATAAAGTGTAAAAATTATTAATAAAAGTAATATTGGGGAACACAAAAGTTATAAATAATATTGGTTTACGTATATTTTTACATTATTACTTATTTTTTATCTCCAACACAATAATGTAATGCTTTAATGCTAATATATTTCACTATTCACACTGCTGGTAATGTAAAGTGTTTCGTGAAAGTAAGGGCCAGAAAATCAAATTCAATCATAAGTAACATTTTTTCTTTAGATTTAATTTAATATGTGGTATTTTTGGTTGTTTATCATCCAGTTCCCACCAAGATAGTCTTTCATATTTCTTATTTATGGTTGATTTCAAGCCTCGTGGTCAGGATTGAAGAAGGGCCCCCTTTTAAACAATTTAAAGCCAGGCATACCTGTAATTGTTTTTATTTTAAAAATTATAACTGTCAATAAAAACAATTTTAATGTGGATGAAATTTATGGAACGGAATTCGTAAAAAGTCCAATTTTCGTGAAAGTAAACAAATTAATAATTATATGAATCTCTAAAACATTTTCCTATTTTTTAACATTTCAACTGTTAGATAATAAATAAAATGAACATTGAAATTTTGCGGTAACCACCGGAAGCTTAGACGGCAAAACAGTCTGGAAGAGCCTGAAAATGAAATAAAAAACTGGCCGGTTTATGTTATTTGATATAATCATCAATTAACGCCAGCCGATATAACACACCGGGGAAACACGCCACCTGACCTTTAGCTGTTACAGAAACACTCGAGTTTATAGATGAAACTTTAAACTGTTGTGCAAGGCATAATTAAAGGGCTGTGCATTTTGTAAGAAGTGAGAAGAAGAGAAGAAGGCCTAGAAGGTAAGTCAGTTGTTGGCACAGAGCTCTTACACAAACTTAATACTTGCACAACTTAACTTGTCGGGGCCTTTCCCTGAGGCAACCTATATACAATATATGTCTTTATATTAATCATGTATCGAAATATACCAAAACCTTTTTGAGAAAGACTTCGCAGTCGGCGAATTCCCGGAAACAGTAAGCCTAGGCGTGGTTCGTATTCCGAAACTGAAATTGTAAAATCAAACTCGCAAGGGCAGCCTGCCAAAAATTACACTCAGTTAGATTCAGGGTCCATCGGCCTTCTAAAAAAGATGTCTAGACGGCAGCTGCTTGACGAGGAAGATTAACTTTAAATTTTATTAATAAATAATTCAATAATTTATCATTTCAAATTTTCACCTTTTTATTTATTTGAAAATTTGATAATTCTAAATACATTCACATACCTACTTAAAACCACTTCGACTTTCGTTTCCCAGATTTACGATTCAGTAGAAGCACTAAGTAAAAGAAGAAATCGTAATTTTTCAGAACTGAAATTTTAAGAATAACAATTGGTGCTTTACCTACAACGACGAACAACAACGAAGTTCTCATTATTTATGCTTTCATAATTAACTTGATGAACAATTGTAGACAATATGGTTACAGCGGCCATGGCTACTTTAGGAGATTAAAAAGAAGTTGGATGAGTGATCTTTCCTGAATTAAGACAGAGAAGAGGGGCTGCTGAGAACAAAATGTAGACAAAATCTGACTACTGGATGCAATTTAAATAAAGAAATGACTATACTCGAACCTATCTCGATTTAGACACAAACATGGGGGATTACTTTAAATAAATAATTTATGGTAGTCCTTAAGGCACAGAAAATATTTAAACATTCGATAGAAAACCTCAAGACCAACAAAAAAGTTCATTTCCACCATGGTCCGGTTCCTCACCGAAGGAGATACTAATTTAATTTATTTGTAATTATGAAGCGGTCACTGAAGAAACTTATGGCAATTTTGTTCCAATAATCATATCATCGGAAATCAGACAAAATTCACGTTAACAAATTTTATTGATCTTAATTAAATCCATCAAGTTTTGAGGGGATAACGGTAAAAATGTTTATTAATATAGAAACAAATATTAAAACAAATGACAGAGAAGCATTCCGGAAAAAGCTATTGCAAATGAAAGGACTCCAAGGCAGAGTAATAACAAAAACAGGTTCGAAGTGGTCTGAGGGAAAGATGAGGATGCATAATGAACAGATGAAAGCATGTTGGAAGAAAAGAAAAGAATGAGAAATTGAAATTAGAACATGGTCCTCGTTATATGGCCAATTCGCAGAGAGAAAAATATATCACTATTTTTTTTTTACAATTATTCAATTTTTATTAATTCAATAGTATAATTTAGTTATTTAACTTGGATAATCACTGCCATATGATACATTTACCAACATTTCTTGTCATCCGGTAAGGTATATAAATAGTGGAATGACTTCTGAAGTAAAAAATTGGTCAATAAATCGATGTAGTAATGTAATAGTGGATATTGAATAACATTAACAATTAAGAACAATAACTTTTATGATGAACTTTCTTTATTTTTAAACAAAAAAAAACTCGGAATTTCAGGCTATTACAATAAAAATCCGTTACAAACCAATGAAAACCGGGAATCCTTTCATTTCTTATAGCTCCATGAAACTATGTGCTTCGTTGTTCAAAATATTGTTACATTATTCATTTCTACAAAGATTGACCAACCATTTAGAAATTTATTAATTAAAGAACTTTGACTTGTTTGGATAGGAGTTCGACTTTCATCACAGCTAACCTGTCCTGTGTATGATGTATTCATAACATTTATTTGATTGCTTCCTTTATTCAACTGGTTTTAAAGTATAATTTAATGAGGTAAAAACTAATTTCTTGGAGGGAAGTGGTTTCAACTTAAAATATGAGAATCAAAATACTCTTTTAGGCCTCCTAGTTGTGTGAAATAGTAATGAGATAAAAAGAATGGATACAAAAGCATCTATGAAACGATAAAGTGTCCTAAATACATATTTAGAAATTTTTATAATTAATTTTTGTATAAATACAACGAATAAATCAAATGAATTCCAAGACGACTAATCAATCACCTAGCTCCCTCTGTGCTTCAAAATTTTCGAAAACATATTCCATAAAAGACTTGTTGATATACTAAAATGGGGAGTATAGAGACCATTAATTTTTATTTCCGAGAATTTACTCAAGGTTATATTAACTAGACGGATTGAAGAACAATGTGTCTATGGTATTGAAGCTGTTATTATATCTAATTGCCCTTATTCTTGACTTTGCTAAACTAGACATTTCTTAAAAAAAAGAAAAAAAAAAAGAATGACGGTACTTCCGTCAATCTTAATACTTTGTTATCCACCAAAGGTCAGAGCTATTTCGAATTCTTTTATTACAAGTTTTTAACACATATTTTCTATTTTATTCGACTTTCATAAAAAATATCTATCTTACAGTTATGACGGTTGTTTCAAGGGTCATGAGTAAGTCAGTCACTGACGCCAACACCAGTGATATAAAATTTGGAGTAACACCTGCACACGAGTATCTCATACATGTTAAAATAAAAATGACTTGCAGGTATGATCGTTTTTGTTACATTATAGAACATCCAACACTGTGTAGTTGCATTACGTACTAGGAACGGGTTACACTGCAGTTCTTCCTCAGAGATACCTCGTTAAACTGATTGATTCCTTTTCCGAAAATGGTAGTTCAAGCAATTTAGTTATCTTGTGTTCCTAAATATTCCTTTCTAATCTACAGTCCGCCTTTCTCTCATGTTTTTAGCTCAAAAATGAAGAAATCATAACTACAACATTTGTTAATCAGTTCTGTCCAACTTTTCCCTTATGCTTTGGAGAAGAAAAACATTTTGTTTTTCACACTTTTAAGTTTACTCAGAGTCAGAATTCTACCGGATCCAAACCTTATGATTGAAAATATTTCGAAAAAGAAACATTTTTTTCTTTTTATCCAATGCAAGCACGTGGTATTTCTGTCATACGCTGCCGAGCCTCCCAATAAAGACATGCATCGTCATCATTGTGTGGAATATCCTTAATACAACTGCAATGTCGTAAGTGTGCACCGTCCATAAGACTAGAAATACAAATGGGGCAATTATCGGATTCTGCGATTACCCATTCTGTGCAGATGTGCCTGTGATGAGTCTGAACAGCTTCGCCTCTCGGAATATCTCGGGGAAGCTTCTCATTTTTTCCATCTGCTAGCGTTGTAGGGTAGGTTCCTTGTTTAACTTCAAATTGTTGTTTCGATCTTATTCTAGGCTGAGGTTAGCGAAGCAGGGTTGTAAGGTTGAGGTAGTGCTGCGCCTTTCTTGGCAAGTTGGTCTGCCCGTTCTTTTCCCATTACCACTAAGTGACTTGGTGTCCACTGCAGTATAAGCTCTCAGCCTTTAAAAATCATAGGGAAATGATTGTTGGTCACGGTACATCCATAGGAATAAACGATCATATATTTCCTATCAATACTTTTTGATATTTATTAAAGTTACAGGTTAAAAAAACTACTATCAGAAATATAAACAATAGAATTACTAAACTTAAAGAGTTTTTAAATGATGGTTAGGAGAAAAAGGTTAAGAAAAAATAGTCTTTCCGCTAAGTTGATTTAAATGTTCAAAAAATTGCAATGACATCTATGGCATAATGTAATTTCAGTTTCGTTTTAGAGCAATACAATAAAAGATTAATAACTGTTTGATTATGTTTTAGATATCTTAATAAGGACTTATTAAAGTCCAATGTAAATAATTAGCCATGAAAACTAATTTAATACTTTAATACGACTTTAATTATTCTAAGTATGTTGAGCATATAAAATCTAACAAACTGAGGGCCATGATTTATTTTGGCTGGACAATTTTTAACGGTATCGGACACCAAAAGACTTCTGAGAAGAGATACCATTACATACCGTTTTAATTACAAATACTAAATGGCGCCAAAAAAAGACTGAAAATCACTTTAATAGTAGAGTAATTATTATACATTAAACATTATCCAAAAACAAATATTTCCGATTGAAACGTTTTCTTAAATGCAGTTTGTATTTTATTCTTCGATTTATGTATTTTTTGTCTTTGTGATTGAAAAATAACTCTATTTGATCCACCAGTTGGAACGTCAAACACGTTTGTAAGCACCATCAAATTAAAAGGACAGGCGTCAAAGTGAACCAGTAATCATTGATTGTTATATTAGAGTACCAATTTTGAATCATAATGAATAACCATCCTATTAAAAATATAAATGAACTATACAGTGCTTCTGGAGGAAGGAAATAATTGGGGTGCAGTCAAAAATTTACACAATAAATAAGTGGAAACTTATTATTATTTAAGTGTGCCGACGTTTCGACCTACTTTGTAGGTCATCTTCAGGGCTAATAGGAGTGGCTACCCGGTGCAAAATCACAGATCAACATCAGATTTTGCACCGAGTAGCCACTCCTATTACAAAGTAGGTCGAAACGTCGGCACACATAAATAATAATAAGTTTCCACTTATTTATTGTGTAAATTTTTGACTGGACGCCCAACTATTTCCTTCCTCCATTAGTACTTACAGTCAACGAATTTCTTCTCTATTCAGTGCTTCATGTATATCCGTTTTTATAGGAACTGAATCATTTGTTAATGTTTGCGAAAAACATTAGTAAATAAATAAATTACAAGTTTTAGTGAACTCGATAGATCGATGTTCATAAGAGAAAGCTACATCTACCCTCTCTATACCTTTTGGTCGATTGTTAAAATGTTTAGTCACGGCCTCTTCCTACAATAATGCTGATCTGGTTCAAAAAGGGGAGTCTTAAAAACATGAAAATATTGAATATTGAAATTGAATCTGGGTCTCCAGGTGATACCTATAAAAATTTTTTTTTTAATTTACAGTATTTTTTCATTTCTCGACTTGTCGGCCAAGTCTTGCATAAGTAAAGTTATAATTATTAGGAACAAGTGTGTAAAGTATATAAGAATTACAAAACAGTTACTCTCATCAAACATTCATATGATAGAAAAATAACATTATTTGTATAAGTAGTAATATTTATTTGGCAAATAATGTTAATGCCACATTTATAATGATGTATTTGTTTATCGTATCCTGCATGTGTGACACATTCCGATCGTTAGTACTCTTCTCCAATTTCTCTATCAGCGCGGTCATCCCCTGCCTGACCTCATATCCTTCCTTCACTCTGCAGCTTCAGAGAACTGATGCTTACGAAGGGACCAACTGAGGTCATGAATATTAAACTTCTAAGTTCTACGTTTTAAGTCCTTTACAAGCCTTTACCCCTTCTTATTAAATCCATCAGGAACTTTTTTAATTCATTAAGGCAGTAATTGGTTAGGTTTTTTTTTCCGAAAAGTTAATAATTTGTATGATTTTTAATTTAACTGACAGTGTTTATGTAATATTTTTGTTAACAACTAATAATAACAGTGTTTATGTGTCGATATAAAATTTTAAAAATGATTAAAAACAAAAAAATTATATACCTTTTTAACATTGTGTAAATACAAGAACAAATATAAGAAATAAAAGGCCGCTAAGCTGTATATCAGTATGTATTCAGTAGATCTCTATCCTATGTACCTATAAGCATTTTTATACATGAATATTTTTAAAAAATTCCAAGAAAAAGAATGATTAAACAAACAATTGGCATTGTTAATTGATTAACGACGATTAATTGAACTAACGACAAACTAATAGTTCTGATTATGAACTGGAAATAATAGTTCGATAGTTCAACGAAGCCTTGAACATTACAATATATGTCTTGTAACTTAATTAATTCATACAAAATATTCCAATGACGAATCAGATTATCATTTATGGATTATTCAAGGAACCGATTATATTATTTGGTGTAACTTGAAGGAACAAATCACAAAACTATAATTGCTGAATGAATAATTTATCAAGGGTACATTATTCTCAGTATGCGGAAATGTAATAAATAATGCGATCTATGACGAAACATTAAAATCCCACCTGGCGTGTGGCCGGAGACAATCATACTTGGGCAAGAGCGATTCGCGAATGGCCCGTGATATTCTCCAATCAGCAGCAATCTGTTTCAAGGGTGCATACCAAATAGGATGTGTCGAAACAGGCGGAAAGCATAAGCATCTCCTCCTCATACTCCACCTCATGGTTCAATTAAAAGCTGCATTTCTGGACTGTGAGGTATTGGCATGTTCGTATTTTTCCAGTTGTTCAGAACTAAAAAAATGCATTTCCTACTGATCACTCTTTGGTGGCAATGAGCTAAAGATATCTGATTGTAATGAACCGATCGAAAAATTATGATTCAGGATGTGCCAACCTTTGCTGATTTAATGGCTATTTAATATTTACAGCTGATACAATAATGATCTAGCTTTATGAAAGTTGAAAACAGCGAGGAATGTTGATCCTGCATGAGAGAGGTGTAAAATCAGCCAGTTGGATCAAATCAGATATCATTGATTCTAACAAAATGAAACTGGTAATGATATTATTCATGAACTCCATGAAATGAGCACCAAAATCCTAAGAATTTTAGTTGTATACAAATATCAAGAAACAAAAAGTGACCAAAGATGATGTAGAGGTCCCAACCAACCATCCCAACCTAGGGTTACAACCTACTGCCAACCACCTTGACCTAAAAGCACCTACATTGTGAGTTTTATGGTCACAACTGAAATTGAGAAAAAGTTCTCGATTATTGCGTGTATTTCTATTAATAGTATGATTTTAAATCGGAGAGGGTACAAAAGATGTTGGCCAAGATATGAGGATTTAACATGAACCTAAGACATTATTTTTTTTTTTCAAAATTCCCTTGATTGTTACATATTTATTCACCGTCATATTTTTATTAGTCCCACCTTATAAATTGGGTGCATATTCAGCAAAAATCCCCTGAATCCTTCATTGGACATCGGACCAAATATGATACGTAAGATATTTTCGAAAACCATTGGGCATTGTTCGTTAAGCAGTCAGGATCATTATTATTCTTAATACGTCAGATAAGCGCGACCTTTGATCATTGCATCAGTTTTTATTTTTCTATTTCTTGCATATATTTATTTTATTTCAGTGTGCTATCTTATTTTGTGTCACTATAGCGGAAAAATGTTTTTTTAATTTGAATAATGCTTTAGAGGTGAAAGCTGTGCTAAATTTAATTATGCGTGACACGGATTATGTGATTGTTCAAAATAAAGCGACATACCTAGAAATAATCTTTAAGTATAATTTTATAATTCTAGTCATTTTTAAAATGTAATTTTGTATTATTTCTGATTTCCTTGAGAAGCTGTATAAAAAAAAAACACCAAAAAAACTGTTCTATATAACCATATTTATTTTTAAATAAACTTTTACTGTAATTTTTTTATTTATATTTTTTGAGAAACGCAAGTAAACTGAACTTGTAAATTCTTCAAAAATACAAAAGTTCTAAAATAGTTAGTTTTTGATTTTCACTATTTTATTCATTGATCGCATTTGTTTTGTTTTTTTACTGAAATTTAAAAAATGTCATATATTCGTTGATTGTGGGAAATGCGAGGTTAATATAATTAATAACAGGCAATAAAATGTTTAAAGCAAGAATTCATTCCGCACAAAACAATGCTCCCTGACTAAGATTGGTCTAGAAACTGAAATAGTAGTGTAGACGCTAGACGAGAGTAATCCCGCTGTTCCTAGGCCGTTGCTGAGGCGGACGAAGGTTTGTCTCGTCTATTGCCTAGCAAATGTCTCATAGTGTGGACGTAGCTTTAGAGTCCAAACAGCTGAAATGGGGATATGTTTTCCCCTCTCTTTGGTTATAATTTTATTGAAAATGCAACTGTAGTGATTTAAATTATCACATGGGAAAGGTTTATTTCCCATGGAAAAAACAAGTGTTCACATAACAAAAATATATCTCCTTTTTATGAATTCCGCAATCCGCGGTTGAAAAAAAAAAGTTTTGTAATGTTTAATAGCAACTAATATTTATTTTACATTCTCCCTTGGGACAAGAGGATCAACAGGTATGCTTACGTTTTATTATTTCAATTTAAACAGCCCTATTTCATAAGGATACAAATTTATAATTAGCTCACAAGGCATTATTAAATCAAATAAAAAATATTTGGACAGGAGCATTTTAAAGGTTGGTCAATAACAGCAACAGCTGCCTTAACCACCATTAAGAAAACAACAAGGTTACTAAAACTTCTTAATGCTCAATAAGTAACTGATCAGACCAAATCCATAAAAAACTTTAAACGTACATTAAATTCCAAGATGGTGTGCACAAGTTCCGAAAGGTCAAACGGCATAGTGTCGCAAAGCGATTTGTCGAAAGGATAGCAGCCTCAGTTATAACTCACATCGGACCCTGGTTCTTGTTCAACCTTCACTCGCTCTTCTGATCTCTGTGAGTCTGTAAATAAGGGTGTAAAAAAGCTTCTTAAGGTGTTCGAACCGCGATTGTCAAAGTTGTCTTCAATTAACCAACATATATATATAAATGGTTCTGATAAGATCAGGTATTTTTCTACAAGGCTAAACACTGTGATTAGCACTACCAACCAACTAAGGAGGATCTATATGTTTCTACATATGTAAGAAAATATGCACAGATACATAGATGTAATTAAAAAAGGCTTGGTTACAATAATAATAACAGTTGTAAACCCGCTGTTAAGATCACCCTTAAAGCAATTTTCCCTTCAAGGCTTCGGCAAGGCATAAGAAAGGTATAAAGAAAATAATAAAGTCCTACAGGCTTAAAGAAGAAGAAATGTCCCGATACTTTCAAGAAGAAATAAATAGAAGATTTTGGCTACAAAATGGAGGAAAATGCAAAAGAGAACCAAAAGATCTTCTACAAAGTCATCAAAGGAATGAGGAAGGAAAGATTTTATGGCAGGAAAAACATATAATGGAGAGATGGAGACAGTATTTCAAGGAGCTCCTGGAGGGGAGAGACGTTAGTCCAGATGAGACCCATAAGGCGGGAGTGGAGTATGCAGAAAAGACGATTTTATCAGCGAGGAAGAATTGCAGGAGGCTATCTCGCAGATGAAGCTGGGCAAGTCTGCAGGGCTGGACGAAATAACTCCCGAAATGATAAGGTATATGGGCAGAAAAGCTGAAGAAATCTTTCTCCATCTCTTAAATTTGGTATGGAAAAAGAAAAGGATGCCGTTGGACTGGGAGATCGCGGTGGTGGTGCCTATCTACAAGAAGGGAGACAATAGAATATGCAATAACCATCGAGGCATATCTCTGTTCAGTGTGCCAAGCAAGCTCTATTCGAGAATACTAGAAGCAAGGGTAAGAAGATCTGCCAGATCGGAGAGGAGCAGAATTTATTCAGAAACTCAAGGAGTACACTGGACCTGAATTTCACTTTGAGGCAGGTCATGGAGAAGTCCCTCGAGGAAGATAAAAAACTTTCTGTCTGCTTCGTGGGTTTAGAAAAGGCATTTGACAGAGTCAAAACTGAGGATATAGAGCGAGCTCTGTCAGAAAAGCAAGTGGATATTGGCATGATTCTGGCAGTCAGGAATCTACCGAAAAACAAAAACCATTATAAGGACTGGCAACCACACCTCTAAGGAGTTTCAGACGACGCAGGGAATACGCCAGGGGTGCACCCTAAGTCCCCTACTGTTCAAATTGGTGCTGGATGGGGTAATGAAGAGAGCCAAACCCAGATTGCGGCGTTTTCATCTAGGGCATAGGAACATACAGCCTACCTTGTATACAGTTCTCGCCTTTACTGATGACCTCGTAGTGTTCCCTGCGGATGACCGGGACCTGCAATACAACGTAAATATTATGCAAGAAGAGTTATCGAGCATTAACATGGATATTAATCCAGATAAGACCAAAAGCATGAGAATAGGAAGACGCCCTCACCGTGTTATGCGAATATTGAGACTGAAGGGATCTGTCCTAGAACAGGTGCAAGATTTCAAATATCTAGGTGCCTGGATCAACGAAAGCGGTTATATCGATAAAGAGGTGACGCAAAGGCTGGGAGTAGCTGGTAGATTGTTCAACACAGTCCGGAAGGGTTTCCTCAACAAAAGATATCCGTATTCCTGCCCATCCTATCTTATTCCTCCGAATCATGGACCCTTACCTCAAAGCTCACAGGACAGATACAGACAATGGAAATGAGATACCTAAGAAAGGACCAGGAGAGATAGGATCCGGAACACCACATGAAGATCGAACCTCGAAGTAAAGCCGGTAGAAACCCCTCTTGAAGAAAATAAACTAAGATGGTTTGGGCACCTTCTGAGGATGAGCACGGAGAGAATGGCCAGGATAACATATGAGACGAGAGTAGACGGAAGTAGACCAAGAGGAAGACCACGGATCACCTGGGAAGAAGGCGTGCGGGAGGCTTTCAGGAAGCGAGGGCTGGACTGGAGCTGGAGGAGAGAATTGGTTCAAGAAAGGGAGACCTGGTTCAAACTCTATAGAGGGCATCCCCACACTGCGCAGCGGTATAGAGAATAAGATTATGATGATGATGATGAAGGCTTCGGTCTTGGACATTTACTAGTCGTCTCATCTGTAATTATCTTTCAAGTAATTCATTCCTTACTAAGCCCAAAAACTTAATCTTTGCAGCACTATCACTTTAATCATGTGAACCTAGTGGGTACTCTGCAATTCACCATTGTGTAGCTATCCAGAACGTTCCTCCTTTTCAGGACCGAATATTCTACTCGACACCTTTATTTTCTAATACTTTAAGACGTTATTCATCCTTAAAGGACTACGTTTCACTCACTCGTTAAAAATCCCTGTCCTAATTATACTTGAATAGACCATATTAGAACTCCCACTGTAGCATCGTCGGATACCCATAGCAGTATAAAGTGACGCTAAATGAATAAACTAACAACGTTTCACACCCATACAGCTGGAAGAATTATAGTTTTATAAATTCTAAGTTTAAGGTTTAAGATGAAAGGCACATAATAAGTAATGCCCGAACCAAAAAATAAAGGTATATTTGTGCGTGAAAGGTTAAGAATGATGGATGGACATAAATGAAAAGGACATAGAAAGACGGAAACTTAAAAAAAAAATTATTTTCGAAAAATCATTGATGTGCTTGAAGACATCCACAAGTATAACGTGATATATTTATTATCCCTATATAACGCTCACAAAGTATTGGTGTATGTATATAACTGTGAAAATTATATAATAATAAGGCAGTATTTATGCAAAATGTTTTATGATAAAGATTAAGTAAATGGAATCCAATGCATTCGCCAAATTTATTCAAAAGACATAACTTAACAATTGGCATTTTTTAATTAAACCACTAGTAGCAATTGTCATTGTTAAAGATTTTTAATTCAGGAACGACATATCGGATATCCCATTTCCAACTTTTTTTTTTTATAAAGTGGTATTTTGAGTGATATCATGTTTAAACTTGAAGTGTTATGTGAATAATGACATAGGTTAAAATCAAAAGAGTTTCCAGCCTGTACAATTTTTTTGAAAAATTAGGTTTAGTTCTTGTTTTTTTAATAGAATGTAATTTCATATATTTTTTAAAAGATTCAGATATGAATTAATAAATGTTTGTAACTAAGCGACCGTACCAGGCTCTTAACAAATACAAGAATTCACTGCCATAAATCAAGTGAACTAATACCGGAAACTATTAACTAATCGATTTGATTAATAGAGGAGAT